>OZ057400.1:68771519-68963225 GCA_964056695.1 Melieria picta
GACAGTTATCGTAGGTTTTGTTGTTGTCTAACGATTGAATTTGCTTCAAAACGTGTGCAGCTGTCGATTGAGAAGCACTAGAAAAAATCGGTGTTTGTTTTCAATTTATAATTTCGAAGCTTGCAAAATGAACCCGAATTCCGAAGAGAAGTGGGAAAATAATATTTTTTTCACTCATAATTTTAAGGGTCAAGCGCAATGCATAATATGCTTTCAACTAATTCAGGGGAGCTTAAAGTATAATATAGAAAGGCATTTTAAGACATGTCATGCAATGCGACTCTGAACTTCAAATAACTAATTTAAAGGGCATTGACTTTTGGAAATCTTTAACACCAAATAAATATCCTTTGCTTTACAAAGAACATATATTTGTGAAAGTGCTTTTTCGAATTTAAAATTAATAAAAAGCAAGCACAGAAATAGAATAAGCAACGAACATTTGGAGGCTTTATTAAAATTGTCCACAACTCATATTGACATAAATTTGGATAATTTATTAGAAGGATCATGGAAGAAGGAAGTTTAGATAATAAGTTGTTTCTTTTTTTCATTATAAATAACATTACAGAAAATGAATTTGTTTTCGGTGTACATACTGAATTAAATATTTTTTTTTCATTTTTTTTGGCAACTTTACATGTATTGGTGTTTGCTCTTCCATAAGAAGATTTTGGGCACCCCTGTTCTAAAGTTTCAAAAAACGAAATTTTTACCATCGCAGTTTATAATTCCTGTGGCAAATCTGTAACCATAGTTACAGCATAGCAACAGCATTTCGAAGCATGCTTAGTTTAGCCCTTTTGTACAACTCGCAATGCAACACATTTTTGAGCGATCGTTTCTATGGCAGCTATATGTTATAGTTGCCCGATCTTGTTCAAATTTGGATATGTGATGTGGAATTACCTAAAAATCTTAAATACAAAATTTTGTGCGAATATCTTTGAGTATTGGCAATATGGAATTGGCAAATGGAATATCTTTTTATGGCATTTCTTTAAAAAAGCAACAAATTCGCCCACTTTGTGGGGGCTGAAACCCCATTCATTCCTTTTCCCCCTTCCACATTTGAACCTAAAATCTCTTAAGCACAGTCCATTTTATGTTTTTGCTTACCAACTTAGCTCAAAAAATGAAAGCTGTCTTTAGAAAACGGATGAGAAGAAAAATATTAACATATGTTAATATGTAACCAAAATAGGGGTAAAAATTTTCATTTGTAAAAAAAAGATGGAAAAAATAAAATTTTTAGTTTTCTGATATTATATATAATATCATATTTCGAAAGAGCTTGATAAATTGGCCACTGAGCCGAAGCCGCATGAAAATCGGACTTAAAACTAAAAAGTTATAGCAAAATCAAAATTGAAATATTAACATATGTTAATAGTGCCAGTGTGAACGTTAATAGGTCTATTGACTTTCAATAGGGCGAAAGCACTACTAAAGCACTAAATAAAGAAATAAATAATAAGACAAGTATTTTGTCATAAGAAAAATGTTATTACGGTATGCCTACGTTTAAAAATAGTATAAATATTCTACACCTGAATGGTTCCATGACGAATGATGTGACCATAAATTTACAATATTAGATTTTCTCATTTTAGTTCTTTTAAACAAGCATTATATGTGGGCCGTAAAAAAATGGCAAAGAACGGGACGGGTCATTATTACGGGCTAATAAACACGTCTTCCTTTCTTTCCAATTCCCTTTTTATTTAATTGTCTTTGTTGATTACTTATTATTTCTTTTTTAATTGCCTGTAGCGATCATATAGGCGCCATGCCAGCCATATTTTATTTTATTTTCTATGATTTTGCGCACACTACAGTCGGCAGTGAGTTCAGGAGCAATATGAGACACCGTGCAGGCTTATAGAAGAAGAACAAAAGCCAGCCAGAAAATATAAATCGTTTTACAATTTCAGCTTTTCGCCAGCGCAACCAAATCAAAAACAGCACATCGTCTTCCTCCTCTTCGCAAAATTGTGCGAGAATGAACTAGTGAGCATAGACGCGGCATTCGTGTTCGTGTTCGGCATTTCAAGTGTTTCCTCTTGTTGCATCATGAAGACGGGTGGCGGTATCAGCACCCGCATTCAAATTTTTGCGTGTACGTGATGCACACTCTTTATGTTCCATACTTTTTGGTAGTAGCAAGTGTAAAAACAAGCAAAGTGTAAATTTGTAAAGCATTTGTAACCACAATCCAGAGAGACGAACATAGAGAACTCATTTTCGTAACATTTGGTGTCAAAAGTGGGATTGTGCTACTGGAAATAAACAACAACGAAAAATAAATAAAAAAAATCATAAAACGCAGACATGGGTAAACTCGAGCAGCTGAAGGTGGACCAGCTGAAAAAGGAGGTGGCTGCCTGGAATTTGCCTACTGCTGGCGGAAAGGTGGAGTTGCAGCTGCGCTTGCGAGAGGCATGTGAGGCACGAGGCGTCGATTGGACTGCGCACGAGTTCGGAACGCAGGAGCTAGAGACGGCGGCCAAAGTGGAGGAATCGCCTGATGATGCTGCGTCGCCGCAAAATACGGCTGCAGCGGCTGCGCCACTACAAGCAATAGACATGAGCCAGCTGCTTGTGGCGATGAAAGGCATAGTCCAGGACACCGCCGCGAGACTGGAGGCACTCGGTATGCACCTGCAAGGATACGCCGAATCCAACCGGACAGCGACGTTCCGATCCAGGCCATAAGCTCTGAGACACCGGCCAGGCCACGGGCGGTCTCCGCTAAAAATGTTTGCTGGCTATGTGAGAAGCAGGGTCACATAGCACGAGACTGCGGTCGACGAAAGAAACGTTTCCCGCTCTCGACCGCAATCGCCCGAAGCGAGGAATACTGACAATCGAGGTTCGAGGAGGCGTTAAACTAAAAAGGGTCAGCCCAAAGGGGCGTGAGCTGATCCCATAACCTGCCGCCCCACCGTCCTCGTCTCGCAGCTGAAACGAAAACCCAGCAGTTTGACGATTGAAGGAAAGATAGATGAAGTATCGTTTGTGCTGACACTGGATACTGGCGCGTCATATTTAATCATAAAAAGGAAGTTTCAGAGAAATTGGGAACCACTGCATAGGATACAGCTGAGGACAGCGACTGGCGAGCCTGCGCCGGTACGAGGAAAAGTTACAAAAACGATTGCTATCGGCACCAACAGCCTGGAACATGAGTTCATCGTTACGGATATAATGGACGACGTGACTATCGGCGTGCATTTCATGATTAGACACGGATTTGCCAACGTTGAATTCCTGCTACACACCGGCTATAAGCGAAGCGTGGCGGTAAAAAAGTTATCTCGTGTCAACATCAGAAGATACCAGCGAATTCTGAGGCGATTGTTTGGCAGAGGTGAACGAGGACGATGGGACAAATCAGCTGTGGGTTGTAGAAGCACCGGAACAAGGACACGACAACATAATCATCGGACGTACATTAGTGGAACCCAAAAACGGCAAAATACCAGTCAGGATACTCAAACCGCTTAATACACACAGATATATCCTTAAAGATGCGGTAATTGGCGAGTATGGAGAAGCTGTAGCAGTTGTCAATTGCGAGAGTAGCCCACCCGGAAGAAATAAAAAAAGCGGGTTTAACATGGACGCCATACCGCAGGAGAACCACTGGAGCAGCGAATTGACAGAAAAGCAGAAACAGAAGGCACGGTCACTCCTGCAGCACTATGGGTCAATATTTGCAGCAAAAGCAGGCGGAAGAACAGCCATAGTGAAGCACAACATCGCCACCGGAAGAGTTCCTCTGGCCAAGAGGGAAGAGGTCACAAATTTGATCGAAAACATGCGTCAAGAAAAGGACCTTTGGTGCTCGCCAATTAAGAAAAAGGATGGCAGTACCCGGTTTTGTGTGGATTATCAAGCTCAATGACGTAACCAAAAAGGACAGTTATCCACTACCTCGAATCGATGACACCCTGGACACAATGTCAGGCACACAGTGGTTTTCCACGCTCGACTTACGAAGCGGCTATTGGCAGGTAGAGCTTGCAGACAAGGACAAGGAGAAAACGGCTTTCAGTGTTGGCGATGGGCTGTGGCAGTTCACCGTCATGCCGTATGGACTCTGCAACGCACCAGCAACATTCGAGCGGCTAATGGAACGTGTGTTAAAAGGTCTACATTGGCGTGTCTGGTGTACCTCGACGACATAATCGTAAAGGGTAAACGCTTCGACGACCACCTGGAAAAGCCGAAGGAGGCATTCGAGCGAATGCAAAAAGCTGGGCTTAAATTGAACCCAAACAAATGCTCGCTGTTCCAAAAGGAGGTCAAGTATTTGGGTCACACGGCTTCCGCCCGCGGAGTACATACGGATGACGGCAAAATCACGGCGGTGAAGGAGTGGCCCCAACCACGCAATCTACACGAACTTCGCAGTTTCCTGGGCATGTGCACATATTACCAAAGATTCGTTCCTGGATTTGCGAACATAGCCGGCACCTTGCACAAACTGACGAAAAGGAATCAAGCCTTCACGTGGGGCGAAGAGCAGGAGCAGGCTTTTGCACAACTGAAGGAAAAACTGTGCACTGCTCCAATTCTGGCCTTCCCCGTGCCTGGAGAGATGGTTGTGCTGGATACAGATGCGTATTGGCGGTGTGTATCACAGATAATAGATGGTCAAGAACGAGTGATAGCATACTACAGCAAAATTTTGTCGAAACCTGAAAGCAACTACTGTGTGACACGAAGAGAATGCTGGCAGTATTGGAATGCGTGAAACACTTCCACAAATACTTGTATGGGCAAAAGTTTCGCCTGCGCACAGATCATGCGGCATTGAAATGGCTACTGAACTTTAAAGATACTGAAGGACAATTGGCGCGGTGGATTGAGCGGCTGCAGAGCTACGACTACACGATAGAGCATCGCACGGGTAGCAGCCATGGAAATGCCGATGCCTTGTCACGCCGTCCGTGCAAAACCGAATGCAGACATTGTTCGCGAGCCGAAAGCAAGGGGCAGATAGTGGACGTCCGATTGGTAAGCGTTATGCCAGTGGAAGAGTGGTTTGCGGAGAGGATACAAAAGGACCAGCGACCAGGATACGGATCTTAAAAAAATCATTGAAGGCAAGTAGCAAGGCGCACGTCCGGACTGGCAGGAGATGGCGATCGCGAAGGCTTACTGGGCATAGTGGCAAAGTCTGCGGCTGTCTGATGGCTGCCTATACCGCGAGTGTAGTCCCGAAATGCAGGATCAACGAGGTCATCGAGGCATACTACAACGACTCCAGCGGAGGGCACCTGGGCATCACAAAAGCTGTCGCCAAAATAAAAAGACGATTCTACTGGGTAGGATGCCAGGAGTCTGTAGCCGATTGGATTAAGAGCTGTGATCGATCTTCGGCTGCGAAAGGAGTACAACGTGGGAGCGCCCTTCGAGCGAATTGCCATGGACGTCGCCGGCCCATTCCCAATTACCACTCAAGGCAACAAATATGTGCTGGTGGTAATGGACTATTTTAGGAAATGGCCCGAAGTGTATCCTATTCCTAACCAGGAGGCCACCACGGTCGCGGAAATGCTGGTAAACAACTGGGTGGCCAGATTCGGAGTTCCGTTGGAGTTGCACTCGGATCAAGGCCGGAATTTCGAGTCTGCGGTATTCAAGGAAGTGTGTGAGCTACTAGGAATAAGAAAAACTCGCACCACTCCTTTGCAGCCGCAGTCCGACGGCATGTTGGAACGATTCAATCGGACACTGGAAGAATATCTGCGGGAAGTGGTAGGCAGGAATCAAAAGGATTGGGACACGCATATCCCTCTGTTCCTAATAGCGTTAAGGTCAGCCCCGCATGATAGACATCACTCACTCCAGCCCGAGCAGTGTTCGGCACAGAGTTGGGGTTGCCTACTGACTTGAAGTTCGGAGTGGTCAGCACGACGGAAGGCGCTAGGACTGACTACATGGTCAATAAGCGGTCGGAAGTGGAAGAAATCCACCAGATTATAAGAAGCCGTACCCAACTGGTCAGCGATAAGATGAAAGCCAGGGGGGCTACTCTGTAATGCGATGCGAACAGAAAATGTATCGCATTTGCACACTTAGTACTCTGTAATGCGACAATCTCATTGAAATGTTCTACTTTCGCATTTCTATTTTCCCCTTTTGCATTTGTAGCACTGCGTATTTCAATTTTAAATGTCAAAAAATTCGATTGTTATACTTTTCATTCGACAGTTATTTTACGAACGCAGCGTATGAAAATGTAAGTTAAAGTGAATATTTTCTGTAAGTATTGTACATTAAGCTAGCAAATTTTTGCAGGGAGGCTTAAAGAAACAGACGCAGCAAATTCACGAAGCAAGAAAAACCTTTTAGAAAAACAAGTGAACAACCAAATAAATTATCATCAAGGGTCCTTAAAAGTGCTTCGAAAGATAAATAGGAATCTTCAAAGTATTTACAAAGAAATAAGGACTAATGGTAAACTAAAAAGTAGTGTCCGACCGAATATTCGGTTTCGGCCCAAATAAGTGGTTTCGGTTTCAGTTTCGGCCAAAAAATGGCCGAATAGCCGAAACCGAAACTTTCTAGAATATTTTTTACATTTTATTGTGTAGCAGATATATAGTGAAAGGAGGAGTAATGTAGATGCCAGCAATGTAAATAAACTTCTTTTTTTTAGCATATAATATTAAATTATTTCATTTTGAATAGTAGCGAGTAAGGTACGAAAGGTTAAATTTTTCATGTTTAAGTTTTTAAAAAATTAATAAATTGTTTTTATTAATAAGTATTTATTTATTTATGCTATGTTTGTTTGTTTGTTCTTTATTTACTTAATGTAAAATTCGTTTGTTGAAAAAAGTGCTTGATATGGTGATTTTTATTTCAACTAGAAAGTTTCGGTTTCGGCCGAATATTAAAAAAAAACCGAATATTCGGTTTCGGTTTCGGCCCAAAAAAGTGGTTTCGGGCGGACACTACTAAAAAGGAAACAATTTCAACTGGAAAAGGAACAATTTGAACTTGCAAAAAAACAATTTGTCATACAAAACTAATTGATATAGAAAAAAAATAAACTCAATTTAGCTAAATTAGAACTGTAAAAATAAATGCTTGAGTTAAAGAAAAAGTTAATTTATTTAATTATAACATGTACTATGTATCTGAAAGACAAATATACATGTACGTTTTTTCAATTTTATTTTTAGTTCCACTGAATATTTCTCATTAAAATACATAAATGAATTAACCATTAAAAAGGGTTTTTAAATATTAGCAAACATGCTGTTTTTGATTTCCTCTCTTAAAGCTCTGGCTATGTTGGTTATGTTAGCATTTTCCTCGTTTATAACATTAGGAGCTACATTTTCACCATTTTCAGATGAAATTTCAGTGGGCGGCTCAACATTATAAAGAATACAAATGTTATGAATGTTATGTTATGTCACCACTTTCTCTGGTGCGTAGTGTAACTCCCTCGCAGCTAAAGTACAACGAAATCGCCCCTTTAAAACCCCAAACACTCTTTCTATAATCGACCTTGCTTTTGATAATTTTTCATTAAAACGAGCTTCAGCTGAGCTCTCCGCAGCATTTCTATAAGAAGTTAATAACCATGGCTCAAGTGGATATCCAGAATCACCTGCAATAATAAAGAAATTAAACATACAATTTTTGTACATTTACAGAGTGATTCCAAGCGGGTGTAAAATGATAGAGAAGGTCCAGAATAACAAAAAATAAAATATATGTAATTATACATAAATTTATTAAACTTGCCTAGAATTACTGTTCCTCTTTCCCCCCTCTCAAAGTTGTCAACTAAATATTTGCGCTCATCGGACAAATTCCAGACGTGCGAGTCATGACACGCTCGTCCAAATCGTCCATCTACCGCTCTTATCATAATTTTGTCATCACATATATAAATTTGTAATTGAATTGATTACACTCATTTTTACTAAAAGGTAAGATTATATTACCACCATAGCATTCATACTGTGCTTTAATTTTCTATTAAAGTATTGTAGCGATGAGGCACTGTGCTGTGCTATGCATGAATAGCATACTTTTAGGCATGCACTTTGAAGTACGGCAAATTTGGTATAATTCGCTTGGTATAGTCCGATATGGCAAGGATGGTTCGCGAAGGAATGGGCTGTGCGAGAATGGTCGAGCGTTTTCCAATTGGAAGTTGCAAGAAACTTCGGCGCGATAAGAAAACTGGTATAAAAGCAGCAGGGTGCAGCGCAAAGAGTCGAGTCTGTGTTGAGCAAGCAGAGGGGAAACATACAATAGTAGTAGTGTAAAGTAGTAACAAGTGTGAATTTGTAAATAAAGTGATTGTTAGTTTCTGACTGCGTTTTGCGCTGAATAATTGAAGTTGTTTTATTTTCAAGCACATTCCAACCGAACTTGGATTTTCGTAACATTTGGTGTCAGAAGTGGGATTGTGCAAAATAAACAAACTGAAAATAAACAAAAAAAAAATAAATAAAATAAAATTATAAAAACGCAGACATGGTCAAACTCGAGCTGCTGAAGGTGGACCAGCTGAAGAAGGAGCTGGCTGTCTGGAATTTGCCGACTGCTGGCGGAAAGGTGGAGTTGCAGCTGCGCTTGCAAGAGGCGTGTGAATCACGAGGCATCGATTGGGCTGCACACGAGTTCGGAACGCAGGAGCAAGAGGCGTCGGCCAAGGTGGAGGAATCGCCTGCTGGTGCTGCGTCGATGCAAAATACGGCTGCAGCGGCTGCGCCACCACAAGCCATGGACATGAGCCAGCTAATGGTCGCAATGAAAGGCATGTTCGAGGCTTCCAACCAGAAAATGGAAACTGGAAATCAAGAAGTAGCAGAGCGAATGGAAACCAAACTCCAGGAAAATGCTGAGAAATTTGAAAATGCAAAACGCGAAATGTCGGCGCAAATGGCAGCGAAACTGGAAACTACGAATCAGGAAATTTCGGCCAAAGTCGAAACTGCGAACCGAGAAATGGCGGAAAATTCTGCGCGCATAGAGCAGAAGGTGGATGAAATTTCCGATAACCTGAACGTGAAAGTTGAGCATCTCGAGACGCGAATGGACAATTGGGACAAACGGGTTGACGATCTGGATGATTCCCTGCGCAAACGAGTTGACAGTCTGGAGGAGTGGCTTAGAGAGGTACAGCTGCGAGCAAGGGTGCAGTTAGTTCAGGAAAGTTTTGCCATAGAAGTGCCTACTTACGATGGTACTACGTCATTCGACACATTCAAACTACAATTCGATATGGCTGCTTTGGAGAGTCAGTGGACCGATGTTAGGAAAGGGCGGAGACTGATACTGGCTCTAAGAGGTCCTGCGGCTGAGGTAATAAAAACAGTTCCAGAAGGTTTTAGAGGGGATTACGAGACCGTCATAAAGGCGCTGGCGGCCAAATAGAGTGACGTGCACAACGAAACGCTGTACTACTGTGAGCTGAAAAACCGCAGGCAAAGAGCCAGCGAGGCGCTGCAGACATATGCAGCAGACATTGAGCGGCTCGTACAGTTGTGCTACGTGAATTTCGGCGCTGATTATCTCGAGAGGATGAAGATTGAGGCGTTTATTGAAGGTATTCATGACCTGGAGACACGTCGCAGTACATTGATGATGATGAAGCCGACATTCCGTGAGACGGTGACAAGCGCGTTGACGTATGAGGCGGCCTGGAGAGGAAGTGTTCAAAATTCATCTGCGGAAAGGCGTCGAGCTCAATCTGAACGTGTCACGCAAAGCCAGACAGTGAGCTCGGAGGCACCAGCGGGGCTGCGGGCAGTGCCATCTAGAGTCAGTTGCTGGCGATGTGGCAAGCTAGGCCACATATCACGAGACTGCCATCTGCGAGAGAAGCGTTCTGAACAGCAGGCGTCGCCAAGATGTGCTGACGCTCTGCCACACCATTCTTGCAAAACCGAGCGCAAGCATAATTCGCAAGCCGAAAACAAGGGACAAATTGTGGATGTTCGGTCGGTAAGAGTTCTACAAGAGGAAGATTGGCTTGCGGTAAGGCTACAGAAGCACCAGCGCGAGGATACGGATCTCGCAAAAATCATCAAAGGCAGAGCGCGGGGAGTACGGCCGGACTGGCAGGAGATGGCTGGTGAGAGCCCGATCGCGAAGGCTTACTGGGCACAGTGGCAAAGTCTACGTCTGAAGGATGGCTGCCTATACCGTGAGTGGGAGAGCAGGGATGGCAGGACCAGAAAATCCCTAATAGTGGTCCCAAAAGGTCGGATCGACGATGTCATCAAGGCAAACCATAACGTCTCCAGTGGAGGGCACCTAGGCATCGCAAAAACTGTCGCCAAGATAAGAAGGCGGTTCTATTGGGTAGGATGCCAGGAGTCTGTCGCTGAGTGGATCAGAGGCTGTGATCGGTGTTCGGCTGCGAAAGGGCCGAGGAGAAGATCGCGGAGCCGCACTCAACTAGTCGAAAAAAGGTTAACAGCGAGCTATGGTCTACGGGCTAACCCAGAAGGGTTCCAAGAAGGCGATCTGGGAATGCTCAACAGCCCGCAGCGGAAGGAAGGTTTGTCTCCAGAAGTTCAAACATCATGGGAAGGACCGTACAAGGTCGTGACAAAGATTAATGACGTGGTGTACAGAGTTCAACGCTGCTGCAACAGAAACGCTAGGCTGAAAGTAGTCCATTTGGAGCACTTGGCGTCTTACTCCGGCGGAGCCTCGGTACTTGTTCGGGACGAACAAGTCTAAGTGGTGGGCAGTGTAGCGATGAGGCACTGTGCTGTGCCTCAACATTATAAAGAATACAAATGTTATGAATGTTATGTTATGTCACCACTTTCTCTGGTGCGTAGTGTAACTCCCTCGCAGCTAAAGTACAACGAAATCGCCCCTTTAAAACCCCAAACACTCTTTCTATAATCGACCTTGCTTTTGATAATTTTTCATTAAAACGAGCTTCAGCTGAGCTCTCCGCAGCATTTCTATAAGAAGTTAATAACCATGGCTCAAGTGGATATCCAGAATCACCTGCAATAATAAAGAAATTAAACATACAATTTTTGTACATTTACAGAGTGATTCCAAGCGGGTGTAAAATGATAGAGAAGGTCCAGAATAACAAAAAATAAAATATATGTAATTATACATAAATTTATTAAACTTGCCTAGAATTACTGTTCCTCTTTCCCCCCTCTCAAAGTTGTCAACTAAATATTTGCGCTCATCGGACAAATTCCAGACGTGCGAGTCATGACACGCTCGTCCAAATCGTCCATCTACCGCTCTTAAAATCATTTTGTCATCACATATATAAATTTGTAATTGAATTGATTACACTCATTTTTACTAAAAGGTAAGATTATATTACCACCATAGCATTCATACTGTGCTTTAATTTTCTATTAAAGTATTGTAGCGATGAGGCACTGTGCTGTGCTATGCATGAATAGCATACTTTTAGGCGTGCACTTTGAAGTACGGCAAATTTGGTATAATTCGCTTGGTATAGTCCGATATGGCAAGGATGGTTCGCGAAGGAATGGGCTGTGCGAGAATGGTCGAGCGTTTTCCAATTGGAAGTTGCAAGAAACTTCGGCGCGATAAGAAAACTGGTATAAAAGCAGCAGGGTGCAGCGCAAAGAGTCGAGTCTGTGTTGAGCAAGCAAAGGGGAAACATGCAATAGTAGTAGGTAAAGTAATAACAAGTGTGAATTTGTAAATAAAGTGATTGTTAGTTTCTGACTGCGTTTTGCGCTGAATAATTGAAGTTGTTTTATTTTCAAGCACAATCCAACCGAACTTGGATTTTCGTAACAGTATAAATGTTCATTTCTTGAAGGCCTAATCATTTGAATGTGTGTTCCATCTATCACACCAATTACGCCTGGGATACCACACTTTGTGAAGAAATGTCTGTTTGTGCGCCTTTTTTCCTGTTCGGACATTTCAAACACAATATGCTTTGGACATAGGATCTTTTCGATTGCCTTGCAAACTGCCCAAATGCAACTCGAAACTGATTGCTGAGCCAAACTCAAGTTTCGATCTTTACCAATTTGGTGTTGGTATCCCCCCTGAGAAAGAAACGTCAATGCTGTGGATAGCTTCACAATTGCAGGAATAGCGGTGGACCTTTGCTGTGCGAACTCGTTTTTAATGCTGCTCAGGACATACATGAAAGCATTTTTTGCAAAACTGTAAAACAGACATAATATGTCTGTTTTACAGTTACATATTACATATTATGTATGTACGTTACTGTTATATTATGGCAATACGCAGACAGCACATATTGTCGTACCCTCCGACTAGCTTATGGCAATACGCAGACAGCACATATGGTCGTACCCGCGAAAATGGCAAACGCATTGCTCGAAAAAGGCAAACTTAAAGTGTGCTGGGTGGTGTGCAGGCTAAGGGAAATTAACCCGCAGCCAACTCGCTGCTTCCGCTGTCTTGACTTTGGTCACCTGGCGAAAGAGTGCAAAAGCTGCGATCGCTCAAATTTGTGTCGAAGGTGCGGAAAGGAGGGCCATTCTCTACGCGATTGTGCAAATGAGCCAAATTGTTTAATCTGTAGCCAAACCGAAGGGGCAGATACGAAACATAGAGAGTGATGGGTCGTGACTAGACGTATAATTTTGTGCTGCCGTTTCAACCACCTTTTTAACCACGTAAACAACGCCAAAAATTCTGAAATCTGGCCAGGAGTTGTCTCATGAACGTTACTACGCGCTGCTGATGCTGTCATCTGCATTACTTGCTGGAAAAATCATCAAATTTCAAAATAAATAATTGTTGATCTCCCACACTCGCATTGCTTATCATAATGTCGGCCGCTGTTAAAAAAAACGACCAGAAGCACGAAGCTCTCACCGGTAAAAACAGACAGCGCCACTCCTATACTCTCGAAGGGCCGTCGCGTTGAGAGCCCAACGGCAGCTTCGTGGTTACTTCAGCTGGAGGCGAAAATGGATCAGCAAAAGGAATACATAATTGAACAGCTGAGTGAGCAGGTAAGGAACAGTGAAGAGAGGCTGATGCAAAAATTTAACGACCTGTCAACTGAATTGATAAACATAAAGAAGACAATAAAGTTCCTTGATGTGAGGCTAACAGCTGTAGAAACCTCATGTGAAGAGTTGGGTGTGCTGCGGACTGAAGTACTTGCACTAAAAAAAGACGCAGAGAGGAGAGAGAATGAAGCCGTTGCCACTGATCTCTTAATAAACGGCATACCTAACTCTACTAATATCAGCGGAGAGGAGATCTTCTCGCGTATGTGTAAGGCTATTCAGCACGAATTGCCCCCAGTGCGCGAAGTTTTCCGGCTGCCAGCGAGGAACAATAAAAATGGTAACAACAACTCGGCTATCATCGTTAAGCTTTTCTCTCAGCATGCTCGTAGTCAGCTATTTAAATCCATTGCTGGCTATTGTAAAGCCAACAAGCGGCCTCTTGCTCTGAGAGACATTGGACTGGATGATAATGCAAAGTTTTATGTGCACGAAAGTCTGACTAGGGATAATCGTGAACTAATGCATTATGCAGCTCAGCTTAAACGACAGAAACTTCTTGTTGCTGCTTTTTCGATACGTGGGCAAATCATGGTGAGAAAACGAGACGGCGACGAGGCCGTAAAAGTATTTGATAAAAAAGGTATCTATGGAATTGTCGAGGCAGCATAGAAGCAATAATGATTTTTGCAAAATTAATGCTATTTTGATGTTATTACTTATTGTATCTGTGTCCTTCTCCATTATTTTTCTATTTTCTCTCTTTCTGTCTCCAACTATTGTTACTCTTGTTTCCTTGCCATGTTGTTCTGTAGTTGTCAGCATTTTAACCTCATTAGTATGTATGTTAGTTGTTTCTTCTATAGCTCATTCTCATGACATCAAACTTATCTGATATAAACGTCTCTGGCGCTAATGAAAATCAGAAATTGGTAGTTGCTATCTTGTGTAAGCAATCAGCCGGGCTTAATGTAGTCCACTTCAATGCGAGGAGTTTGAGCTTTGACAAACTTGACTATGTTAGATATATCTTCGATCAGTCCCTTGTTGATGTTATTTGTGTGTCTGAAACTTGGTTTAGTAATTGCATTCCGGACCTTCAGTGTTCTATCAACAACTATAGTCTCATTCGAAATGATCGAAAGCATAGGAAGGGAGGAGGGGTAGCAATTTATTGTAGGAATACTCTCAATCTAACAACAATTGCTAAATCGGCTGACTTTGATACAGAATATAGAATAATAGCTGAAGTGTCTGATGGTAAATCCCGAATCTTAGTTTCTTGTGTCTATAACCCAAATAAATGTTTTTCTCTAGATGCATACTTCACCGAGTTATCTTTGTTTTTAATAGACTATGAGCATTACATAATTTGTGGTGATTTTAATGTAAACTTACTTTCTAATGATTCTTACACCAATGAACTCCGTAATCATGTATCAGCAGCTGGTCTAGCTATTGTTAATGACATTATACCCACCAGATATGCTAGTAACTGCCGACCAAGCCTTTTAGACTATTTTATTACTTCTGACCCTTCTCTAGTACCACAGAACAAACAATATACAGAATGCGCATCTGGTGTAAAGAAAATTTTCTTTGCGGGTTTCAGCGGTACGGCCCGTTTGTGGATGCGGGGGGAAGCAGTAAAGGGGACGAGGCACAGTAGTACTTCGGCTATACGAAGTTTTGTCGCTGGCTTCAGCAAACTTAAATTTTCGAAGATCACCTTCATTCTCTGTTGAGGTGTTCGACAAGGAACATCAATTGCGAGCTGTGCTGTGCTGATTTGCACGAGACGGCGCGCCGCGGCGTGCCGTTTGCAAATTCGAATATGCAAGGGTGTGTGTCCGTGTGAAAATAAACGTGCGTGTTGCTTGTGTATGCGCTGAGGCGATTGGAAACAATACGAGCAACTGCACAAGATGAAAAGCAAATTGAATTTCCATGACTTTCGGTACTGCTATGAATAATGAACCATGTGAATTCGCAAAGGCGTACAGTAGAGTGTGCGTTCTTTATTGATACAAAAACAAAACCATGAATTTCTGCTGTGCAATGTTGGCATTCATGTTGGCTACGTTGCCTTCTGGCCTAATAAAATTCTTACCGATAAATTTTTCAAATTCATGTATTAACAGCCCAATTCTTAATAAATTCACCATATTGACTATTTGTCAAGTTCTTACTATTTTTCAAGAATTCGCATTCTATTTCTAAAAGTAAAAGCTCTTTAATTGATAAATTGTCAAAAGTGTAAATGCTATTGAGAATAGCTTACAAATTGAAATTTTTTGTTAATTAAATTAACAAAACAAAAAATCAATTTAATTATTGGTATTTATTATTATTATTAATTATTAATTTTTGTTATTTATTGTTATTATTCTTATTTAGTTGGTATTTATAACTTTTTCTTCATTATTTATTCCTTTTATTTTCTTAAAGTTTATATCATTTAGTATTTTTATGTGTTTTTTAGTATTTTTATTTTATTCTTTTTTTTCGTTTTACTTGCAATGTGTTCTTTTAGCCAAATGCAATTTTTTCCAAGCAAAATTATTAAAAAGTAATCTAATATAAATTAGATTATTAGTTTAGATTAGATGAGGAAAGGCTACAGCCTGTGGTTGTTGTTGTCGCTGGCTAACAACTGAAGTTAGAATAAATTTTTGCTTTGGCTGATTTCTGTAAGGAGCTCAACGACTCACAATACTACGATTAAAAAACCGCCAATTGTGGGAATAAGTTTGGTCAAAATAACCAGAGTTTATTACGATTTTAGGATTTTAAGTTTTCGGGGTTTAGTTACATTTTTCTTTTCTAAGGCCCATGAACAATGCTTCCTGAGAAGAACTAAGATCATAAAATCCAAAATTGTGTTTTTATGATCAGGACATGTGGAAAACCATTGTGGTGTAGCATTTTGACATTTAACTTTTATTACATTTTTTATGCCTAGAATTTGTGGCTGTTTTTCAAAAATGCTGCGGAAAATTGAAATGTGTACTTTGCTTATCTCTAATAGAATTTGCGATGGACTAATAAGATTGCCGAAATCTTTGAGAGAGTTAAAGTTTTTGTGAAATATGAAAAGTTCACTAGGAACTGTTAGTACCTCATCTTCTTTTCTCAATTCACCTGCACATGTTTCACAGTTTATTTTGGGAAGTATTTTGTAAACAACATAACCCAAAAAATATCTTAAAGACGCTAAATCAATGGTAAATTCAGAACAGTTCTGAAAATTATCATTTAATATGAAATCGGCAAGGATGGCTGTATTATTATCCACTTCGAAATCATCGGTTTGACTTGTTTCTTCGTTATGTTCAGGAGCTGAGTCGAGATTTAATACGATATTAGAAAGCGTTTCAAACGTAGTATCATTTAATTCTTCACAATTGCTGTGGGAACTCAATTGCACAATTTTGGCGGCCATTAAGCGTGCTAATATATTATTAATATCAGCCACTGATGGATTTATATTATTACCACCTTTTTGTCGTAGTATAGAAAACATATTTTCAAGTTCGTCTTGGTTCAATGTCCTTGTCATCAAAAAAAAAATTTCGGATTTTTTTTCAAAAAGCTCGTCTACTAATAGCAAAACAGCTTTTAGAGTAAGTTTCATCCCATCTAGAAAAAATACTTTTTTCTTTTTGTCAACAAATGAGATTTCATCCAGGTATTTAAGGAAGAATTTTATATACTCATGTGATAAGCTGTTGAGTTGAATCGCAGATCTGTAAAAATTTTTGGAATATAACGATCCACTGTTTAGGCAATCAAATATTTTGTCAATATTTTCTATAAAGCTGGCCGTAGATAAAGCCAATTCTTTAGAGCAACTTTTAAAACCTATAGTTTCAGCAGTTGTCCTAATAGCAACTTGAACAGTCCTGCTGAAAATTTGGGTTGCCAGTTTTACTTTCATTTTCTCGAAAGAATTTGGAAAAATGTGTTGGCTGGTTAGTTTAGGACACATTTTTGTTGTTGATTTAAGTTCCATTTCAAATAGTTCCTGAACTACCCTAAAACTTGCAATTCCATTTGGTGTAGCTAAGTCGCATTTGAGCCAGCCATTTCTCAATGATTTAACAAGATGCGGGAAATCATATATACAGAACACTTTTCCATCATTATACATGAAAAAAGGCCTTTCCAAAGTTACACCCATATCCGAAAAGCACTTCCTATTGGAAGAACAAGAAGCGGACAGACAAAATTTGCATAAGAAAAAGTGACTGGCGAACGCTTTGCCAAAACAACCACCATATCAAAGTGCCCGAGTAAAGCCAAGCATGTGAAGTCAGCGCCAGCGTTCGCTGTCAGCGCACACAATTATGCGAACGACTGACCACATCAACATAAAGCAAATTATGAAAGCTGACTTCGAATTAAGAAGTGTGCCGAAGTCATTGCGAATATCTTCTTCTCGGTCCCATATACATTTTCCTCATCTTTGCTGCTCCCGCCCGCGTCCGAAATGAAATCGCAAAATTATTTCAGATGCGCCTTCTGTATACTGTTTATTCTGTGCTAGTACTTAAATGTGACCAAATATATTTCATATCGGACCATGATTTAATATTTTGTGCAGTTGATGTTGTGTTCGATCGTCCAGTGAGCACTACATTTATGTATCGTGATTCTCGTTCATTGAATGTTGATGCTTTGTTTTCTGACTTGTCCCGTGTGTGTTGGAGAGAGTGTTGGTTATTTGATACAGTTGATAAAAAGCTTGAATTTCTTAGTGAGAACTTAATCACGGTGTTTAACGCTCATGTCCCGATTCGTACTTCTTATGTCAGGAATAAGTCGTGTCCTTGGTATACCAACCGAGTACATTTAGCAATAAGTAAACGAAATAAGTTGTATGCTAAATGGAGAAAATCACTGACGGATACTTCATGGTGTTTGTATAAATCTGCACGGAATGAAGCTACAGCTGTAATAAGGCAATCGAAGCGGTGGTTTTGTAAATCGAAACTAAATGCCTCGCTTCCATTTAAACAGCTATGGCGCAACCTGAACAACTTAAACATTCATGGGAAAGAAAACTCAGAATGCAAAGTGGATCCTGACATTCTAAACGATTTTTACATTAGCGCAAGCAAAGGCAGTATTCTCCCTTCTTTAAATGAAAATATATCTTCTGCTAGTAGCTGCCATAGCCATTTTCAATTTGTAGGAGTTAGTGAGTTAGAGGTAATAAAATCGATTATGGGCATTAAATCGAATGCTGTTGGGGATGATGGAATCCCTTTAAAGTTTCTTAAACTCGTGCTGCAGTTTATTATTAGTCCTCTCACCCATATAATAAAACACTGTTTTGCAAGTGGATGTTTTCCAGCAGCATGGAAAAAGGCTATTATATTGCCCATTGCAAAGAAAGCTCTTGCGTCATCTCCTAGCGATTATAGGCCGATTAGTATTTTGCCAGCCCTTTCTAAAGTATGCGAATCTTTAATGGCAGAGTAGATTTCAAATTATATTCAAGACAATAATCTGCTTTCTTCTCTGCAGTCTGGTTTTAGGCCGAAGCATAGTTGTGCTACTGCAATGGTTAAAATACTAGATGATATTAGGAATCCCTTTGATAATGGTGAACTAACTCTTTTGTGTGTGTCTTAGACTTCTCTAAGGCTTTTGACTTAGTTAATCATGCTCTGTTGTGCAAGAAACTTAAACACAATTTTGGATTTTCTGACAGCGCTATAAAGCTCATGGCTAGCTATCTTAACGGCCGAGTTCAGCAAGTCAAAGGATTGAATTCCTCGTCGCAGTTTAAATCCATTTCGGCCGGCGTTCCCCAGGGGTCTGTCCTTGGTCCTCTTCTGTTTAGTCTTTTTGTAAATGATGTTTTTTCTGTTTGTAATTATGTTCACGTTCATGCCTATGCTGATGACATCCAATTATATTTGTCTAGTCGTGTTGGTCTAGTTGAAGATTTATGCTATAAAGTTAATTGTGATTTGTCTGCTATTGTGAATTGGGCGAAGAATAATGGGTTATCACTGAATGCCACTAAGTCATACGTAATGCCTATTTGTAACAAAGTGATCCATACCGATAATATCGAAAAGCTGTGGCTTGGTTCAACTGCTTTAAAGCTCACGACAAAATAAAAAATTTAGGATTTATTGTAAATTCAACATTAACCTGTGCTGACCATGTTAACAAAGTTGTGAGTAACGTATACGCTGTATTGCGTAAGTTAAGAACTTCTGCTGCGATCACGCCTTTGGAAACCAGGCGTATGTTAGCTATGCAGCTTGTTCTGCCCCATATAACTTACTTTGAGTTAGTGTATAGTAAACTTGACTCAAGATCGGCACACAAGATTAACGTAGTTTTTAATAATGTAACGCGGTGCGTTTATGGGATCCAAAAGTTTGATCATATCTCGCTGTGGAGAAACAAAGTTCTTGGATGTAGCATTATGAACTACCTAGCTGCGAGAAACTGTATATTTCTATACAAATTAATCTTATGGAAAACTCCACGTTATCTATATGACAAGTTCCACCTGTCCAAGTCACAGAGGCTTCACAGCCTGATTATACCAAGACATACTTTGTTAGCTACATCTCGACTATTTTTCGTTAACGCCGTGAGACTGTGGAACTCAATTCCTGAGATGACTAAAGCCAGACTGAATCGAAGCAACTACAAAATACTTATACTAGACCGTTTTAAAGAACTGGGGGTAAATAATGCGAACAATAATTACAGACTACAAGACTATTTATTGTTTTCGTTTCTTCTTTACTCTTTCTATACTTCTATACTTCTTCTTCTACTTCTATACTTTCTACTTTCTATAAGCATATATGTATGATATGTATTAGTTTTAAGTTTAATAATTGTAATATAAATTGTAAGCATATTGTATTACCAAAGTTTAATTTAATGTGTGGATGTACTCATAAAAGATCCATGATCTTAAGTTGTACAAATAATTCAATAAATAAATAAATAAAAAATAAAAATATCACCGGAAGTAGCAGGTATCCTGCCTACAAAAGAGCGCTATCTGTTAAATCAAAATGAGGTTCATACAAATTAACTTGAACCATTGCGAGGCAGCGCAGGACCTGCTAAAGCAGACTGTGAGCGAATTAGAAGCTGATGTAGCAATCATCTCAGAGCCATACAAAACCACAGAAAGCAGTGTCTGGGCTCTTGATCGCTCGGTAAAAACGGCCGTGTGGGCATGCGGCAACTATCCGCTTCAGGACGCGAACCGGGAAGTCAATGATGGCTTTGTGTGGACAAAAATTGGTGGAATCCACATATGTAGCTGTTACGCCCCACCGAGTCTGCCATTTACAGATTTTCAAGCGCTTCTGGACGACATCGTTCACTCGGCAAGGCACAGACATCCTGTGGTAATTGCAGGAGACTTTAACGCCTGGTCCACGGAATGGGGCAGCAAAAGGACGAACACAAGAGGCGCGACTTTGCTGGAATCCTTTTCAATAATCGACGTAGTGCTAGCCAATGTGGGCAGCACGAGCACATTCCGCAAAGGCCACAAATCGTCGGTCATTGACATCACGTTTGTGAGCAGCAGCATATCTAGACGCACATCTTGTCGTGTAAGCGAACGCTATACTCACAGCGACCATCAGGCGCTGATATACGACATTGCCATGCATGCCACTGGAAATCCACCGACGGCGAGTAACACCCGGCGGGGATGGAAAGTGAGTGCGCTTGACGCCGAATTTTTTCGGGAAGTACTCGGTGAAACTATTATATCCAGCTGCGAGCTTGACTCCAGATCCGCGAAAACGCACACCGATGTATTGGTGGAGCGAGAAAATCAGGCAGCTCAGAGCAGAGTGCCTGCATGCAAGACGTCGCTATCAGAGATGCCGAAACGACACAGAGCGTGAAGTCCTGCGTCTTAAATATAAAAATCAACGCAAGAAGCTGCGAGACGAAATTCGCCGGAGCAAAAAAGAGTCCTTTAAGAAACTGTGCGAGGATGCTGATACCAATCCGTGGGGCGGTGCCAATCGCATAGTTATGGCAAAAACCGCAAGCGCACCTTAAGAGAAGTGCCCAGAACTTCTGGCAAACATTGTTCCGACCCTGTTTCCTCACCGCAAAACAGACAGCGCACCCTGTGTGACTGTAGCTACAGATGACGTGGAAGACGTGACGACGGACGAGATCCTGTCAGCCTGTAGATTAGATTAGATTAGATTTGGGATTCGGACAACACCTGTCTGAGACACTGCGTCCAAGTAATGAACTATTGTGTCATGTCCCTCTACGTTACTGGAGGAGTTCGTGTCCTCCAATGTTATCTAGGAACTCCTTCAGTTTCCTTAGATTCATTTCAGACAAGTCTCTCGTCTGTATTACCTCCTTCCTTAATATTCGCTTTCTTGCGTGTATTACGGTAGGGCATTCAGTTATGATATGTATAGAGGTCTCTTCATCTTCCATACAAAATCTGCAAAGCTCGCTGTCCGTTAGTCCCAGACGCGCCCTATGCATATTTAGCAGACAGTGTCCACTTAGCATCCCCGTCATGACCTTGAGCTCCTTTCTGCTTATGTCAATTAGGTACTTAGATTTCCTTTCCGAGTACGCTGGAAAGAAATGCTTGGAGCATCGTTGCCCCATTGTGTTCGACCATTTGTGGTTTGCTCGATGTCTGTAATGAGACTTGCTAACACCTATGATTGGTTCAGGTCCGTAGGGCCGGCTAGCAGCCCCAGCCTTTGCCAATTTGTCCGCTTCCTCATTACCATCGTGCCCACAGTGCGCAGGGATCCAGTGTACTATCACATGGTTTTCCCTTCAGAGATCCTGGTCTCCTAGACCAGTTTGGAGTCAAATGTCATCGAGCCCAGGGCCTTGATTGCCGCCTGGCTATCTGACATTATGATTATCCTTTTCCTTCTAACATTGAGCGTTAGTAGCTTCCTGGCACACACATTTATGGCAATGACCTCAGCCTGAAAATCGAGGCTTTATCCCCAAGACTTACAGAAGACTGGAAACCGGAGCTAAAGATTCCTGCCCCAGTTCCTTCTTCCGTCTTGGACCCATCGGTGTACCAGACAATGTCATCACACGTGAGACTGATCTCTTTATCAGCCCAGTCCAACCTGTGAGGTATGTACGTTGCGTAGCTTTTTCTGAAGAGATGTTTCTGAGGCATCTGGTCCAGAGGCATCCAAAAGCCTCCATCCCGCCTCCTGTCCCTCAGCAGAGATCGGTGGCCGATTGCCTGTGCATCCCTTGGTATGAATCCATTATGCATCAGCCTGTGTGTGCTATTGGTTGCTGCCATCTGCACATTCAGTTCCAGCGGTAGCATTCCCAATATAACATTGAGAGCTGCTGTTGGAGTGGTTCTGAGACATCCTGTTATGCAGGTATTCGCTAGTCCTTGTAGTTTCTCTAGCTTAGTCGCAGTTGTTACTTCTGTAGTTTTCTTCCACCAGACTATCGCTCCATAAGTGATAGTTGGCAGAATTACTAGGGTGTAAAGCTTCTGAAGCCATTTCGGCCTCAGACCCCAGTTTTTCCACAGATCCTCTTACAGCTCCAGAGAGCATTACCTGCTCTCGTAAGCATGCGGTCTACGTGGGGTCTCCAGTTCAATTTACTGTCTAGAGTTACCCCTAGGTACTTAACCTCCTTCGACCTGTCTTAAGTTTAATTTCCTTTTAAGAGTGAAAGGCACTACAATGGTCTTGGGGACACCCCCTTGCTGTTTTTGCAGAGAGCTATACCCCCCTAAGCTGGACCGAATCACCCTGCTTTCAAACATTGATGATATACATCTAATGAGAGTGGTAGGCACCTGGAAGTCTTCTAGCGCTGTTTCGATCGCTTCGAAGGTGTGTAGTTGAAGGCCCCTTCAATGTCTAAGAAGCCTGCCAGGCAGATCTCCTTCACTTCCAGGGGCTTCTCTATCTTGCCTACCAGCACTGATAGGGCCGTTTCTGTGGATCTACCTTTCTGGTAGGCATGTTGATTCGTGCTAAGGGGACACCGGGTTAGAATTTCTTCCCTCAGGAAGCGGTCAACAACCTTCTCCAGGCCCTTTAGCACAAAGGACATTAGGCTTATTGGCCTGAAGGATTTTGGGTCCTTCTTGTTGGATCTTCCAGGTTTTGGCAGATAGATCACATTTACTGCTCTCCAGGCCTCTGGAATATATCCATATGCTAGACTGCATGAGTAGATCTTTGTTAAAATAGGCGCTAGTGTGTTCATTCCCTTCTGCAAAAGTGCCGGGAAAATACCATCTCTCCCGGTGCTTTGTACGGGGCCAATGATTCCAGCGCCCATTTCACTATTTGTGCAATGCACACGGCTTTGGCCGTTCTCCAATCTTCCCTACTTGGACAATACGACTGTCCCGTACTGTCAATCAGAGGATGGGCTGTCAATATGTCCGATCCCGGGAAGTGTGTATTAGTGAGTAGGGCAAGCGATTCCATCTCACTTCTTGTGGAGGACCCGTCTACATCCACCAGAGTTCCGATTGGACAGGATTTTTCCATCGAGAGGATCTTCTGTAGCCTGCAGCTGGAGGACATATCCGATACGTCCTCACAGAACCGCCTAAAAGATTCTCTCTTGGCCTTCCTGATCTCTTGATTGTATTTAGTGAGGGTCTGGGAGTAGGTCTGCCAGTCGTTATTGCGCTTAGGCCTGTTGAACAGTTTCCTTACTTCCTTCCTTAGCTTGCTAAGGTGACCGTTCTACAATGGCGTCTGCGTCTTAAAGATCTTAGTCTTTAGGGGACAGTTTTCTTCATAGGCATTGAGGATGGATCCCTTGAGCGTTGTCGAGGCCCTTTCCAATCTGTCTATGGTGTCTATCCTATTCTCTATTCGAGAAGGAATAAGCTGTTCCAACTGGTTGCAGTAACTGCCCCAGTCGGTCTGTCTTTTTGGTCTAAATGACACTTTTTCAAGCTCCCGATTCCCTAATGTGAATCTGATCTGCCTGTGATCTGAGCATGACGGCTCATCGGATACCCGCCAATTATTGTCATTGAGGTTGTCAAGGTCATATCTAAGACTTCCTCTCTGACCCTAGTTACAAACCAATTTTACATATATTTAAGTCTAAAGCGAGTATAAAGTTGAAAACTGATTCACTTCTAGCGTTTACGTCGGAGCTGCCCCACATGGTGTGATGGGCGTTCGCATCACAGCCAAGTACCAGCTCCTTATTGTTGCCCCTAGCATAGGCAACTAACTGTTCTGCTAGTCTTGGAGGGCAGTGTTCGTCATCCCCAGGGAAGTACACGGACGCTATGATGACCTCCCTGGAATTCCAGAATTCCTGTTAACGGGAAAAAGGAAACATTATTGAATATTATGCAGGCTCTGGCTCTCATGTTCGATTGGCAACATAGTACCTTATCTGCTTGGGATAGCCCTCGAATCTGTCCATTGGTGCTGGTCCATGGTTCCTGCACCAGGGCTATTCTAGGACCCAAGGTGTTCAGGGTCCTAGTTAAGACAGCCGAAGCTGCCACCGCCCTATGGAGATTGATTAGGACAATCTCCATCTAAGCTTGCGGTCCCTTCGTGTGAGATCCCGCACGCTTACCTCCTCTACCCCTCGTCTGCACCGTTGAATACTGCCCGGAGTATTTGCAGACTTATCCAACAGGTTCAGTCGTCTGGACGGATTTGCCACTCCAGTCAACCTAGTCTGTCGGACGGGCTTAGCTGAGGCAGGCTTTGCGGGCCCCACCAATGCCTGTCCTGGCGTCCTGTCACTGGTCCGTTCGACTGTTTTGTCGGTCCGAGTGACGGTTTGCGTCTGTCCGCCAGACGGCGGTCGGTCCCCGCTTACCCTCGCCAGTGCTTGTGCGCTGGTGGATGATCTTTCCTCATCCACCCTAACGTTTGACGTCGTCTTATCCGTGCCGCCACCCCTGGTCACCGATGACTTGGTCCCCTGATCACGCTTAACCCTGAACTGAACCCTTCCCAACTCAAAGAAGGGAAGGTCCTTCAGCGCAGAGAGTTGCGCAACTGAGGGATCATCGATGGCCAGTGTCAACGTTGTTCCCTGCGCCGCGACAGACCTGTTCAGTACCTTCCAGTTGCCTGTTGGTAGTGAACGGTTCTGCGTACGGAGCATCCGAAGAATATCATCGGCTGGGAGAGAGCAGCCTGGCAAGAACGCAGTGGCTACGTTGGGTTTGGGAATATCATTACCCTCCACCAGTTTCACCTTCTTCTCCGCCAGCTGGGGTTTTGACATTATCCCCCTCAGCCAATTCCTCGATGCCTCGTCGGCGCAGTTCACAATTATCCACCCTGGCTTGAAGGAGCATCCTTGGAACCGAATTTGAGGGCCATCAACGGGCAGCTTATGCAGCTCCTCTTTGATAACCCCCCTATCGCCCTCTGCTCCTCCAAGTTTAGGTGGACAGCCGGGAATTCGTCCGGCAGAATCCCTACCTTGATCGCTGCAGCAGCTTCAGCAAAGGACGGACTGAACTTCGTCCTCTTCGGTGCGGGTTGCGCCGCTTCGATTCTGCTGCAGCCATCAGCTTCGACCACCTTTGCTGTCTCAACCAATACAGCTTTGAGAGCCTCCTCGTAAGGCGTACCTGCCGCCATCAGCTTCCTTAGCCCCTTCTTCTGAGAAGTCGTTAACCGCTTTCTCTTCAGAGAGATGGCCTCGGTAGCTTCTACCAGCGCAGGTAGGCCATGCGAAGGTGCCCCCTCAACTGCCAAAGTGGCGACGTGGTGTTCGAACTACCTTGTGAACACTCACTGTTCACCCTGCTCCTAGTCGGTCGGTCTCTCCAACCGCTAGGCAAAATTTCAGCATATTGCTGATCAATGGCGTCGGTCTTTCCGACGTCCATACCATCCGAGGCTAGTGTAAAAGAGCTCATCATCTGGTTCGTGCGGCCACCTACTCCGACGAGGCTTTTCGGTGGCCAATGCAATTGTGGAGTCGGGAAGGTCGCCTATGACAGAACCCCATGCCATGGGAAGTCCAAAATACTACCCGAGGTGGACAGGTATCGGGTAGGCTCCGTACTACTACAGCCGGTATACCCCCTGGCTGCAAACCATCCAATAGACACGGGTCGCATAACACCTTGGATTAGGGGGAGGAAAGGAGGCAGGGGTAAGACGGAACTTGGGCATAGGGATGTATAGGAAATTGGGAAGTGACTAGTTAGCCAGCCACCAAGGGTATAGACAAGACCGTACCCCGGTGGCTGTTTCCAGCGGCCACCACGAGGAGGTCTAGTCACATACCGCCAGTTCTTCCGCCACCGCCAGCTGGTCTACCAAGCTGGTAGCAGCAGAAGAGTAGGCAGCAGACCGCCTGTCAGCCTGTAAACGGATTGGAGACCGAAAAGCACCTGGCCCTGACGGGATCCCAAACAAGGCGCTGAAACTGGCCATATGCGAGCATCCGGGGGTAATAGCGCAAGTGCTGAAGCTGTGCCTGGAGCAAAGCGTATTTCCTGACAGGCGGAAAACGCAGAATTTGGTGCTGCTTCCAATGCCAGGAAAACCCCCTGGAACTCCTCAGGCTTATCGCCCTATTTGCCTGTTGGACACACTCGGGAAGCTATTGGAGCGTATCGTCTTAAATAGACTAATTAGGCATACGGAAGCGGAAGGGGGCTTATCCCAACGCCAATTCGGCTTTAGGCGTAAGCGCTCCACGATCGATGCCATCAACATGGCGGTCTCCATTGCCACCAGTGCCATAGCGGGCAAAAGATGGAGGGGGGGAACAAAGCGCTACTGCGCTATCATTACCCTTGACATCCGCAACGCCTTTAACACCGCGCGATGGGATGTCATGCTATCGGCGGTTAGAAATATGGGCGTGCCAGCTTACCTCTACAAAATAATTGAAAATTACTTTTGTAACAGAGTTCTTGTATACGACAGCGATGAGGGGCCTAAAGAATACATGGTCACAGCAGGTGTTCCACAAGGGTCTGTTTTAGGACCAACCCTGTGGAACATCATGTATGATACCATCTTCAAGCTTCCATACCCAGAGGGGGTGGAGATCATTGGCTTCGCAGACGACGTGGCGTTAACGGTGGTGGCAAAGCACGTAGCGCTGATCGAGTCGAACGCGAACACGACCATTGAAACTATAAGGCAATGGCTCTGTGATGTAGGTCTGTCGCTGGCGCAGGAGAAGACGGAGGCGGTGCTAATCAGCAGCCGGAAGAAGCCAGAAACTGCGACTTTCACAGTCGGTAGCTGCAAAATCACGTCCAGCAGATACCTGAGGTACCTTGGCGTCATCATTGATGACCGGTTGAGCTACAGGCACCACGCAGAGCTCACAGCGCAGAAGGCAGCTAGGGTGTGCAGTGCGCTCTCGAGGATGCTCCCAAATTTGGGTGGCCCAAGGAGCAGCAGAAGACTAGTATTGGCCAGAGTAGTCAGCTCGGTACTGCTAGGGGAATTCTTTGTAAGGTGCCACCCCATAGCTTTTTTGCGCATAACTCGTTAGAAAATTAACGTATCGCCAATGTTAATATACCGTTGGAAAGAGGGTTTAAAGAGCTATGATCCAAGGCAACACTTCATTTGAATTTTTCGTAAATACGAATTTTACAGCCAATTTCCCAAAGTGTTCAAACTCGACACCCTAAAATTTTTTAATGTAAAGTGCCACCCCCTAAAAAAACCGCTAAAAACGTAAAAATCTCAAGTAAAAATGCATGATTTAGAAAATGTATGAAAGATTATTGAATTTAATTTGAATTAAATATAAAATGACCGAAAGCAAAATGCAAATTGAATGGTAACGAATAAAACGAATAATTGTATGGAAATTAATAAACAAAACTGAACTAATTTATTCCTTATGATAGGATTAGAGAAAAATTGACTAAGAACACTTTAAATTCATCTTAATGACGATTCCGAACAATAAACAGTCATTTTACCGATATAGAACCACAAAACAATGAAAAAAGAGGGGTGGCACTATACAAAGAAAAAAAGGTGGCACTTTATATTTTGACGGCATTTTGGAAATCATTGAATAAATGTTCTCCTCTTACGATATGCTCGGATATTATTTCGGATTATGAAAAAGCATTAAAAATTATGTCCAACGCTGATATTTATCTTAGTTTTTTACACGTATTTGATTTATTTTTCACCGCAACAAAAACCTTCAGTTTTTATTTTTAAGTTTTTTCTTAACCAAATTTTACATTTCTTTTTACCCAGACTGTGTTATTGCGTCTGTTCCCTCAAAAACCACATTAAAATTGATGTTGACATATATGCCTTAAATGACGGTAGGAATTTTTTTGCTTTGATTGCTGGAACGTCGAAATCGAGCAGGGGTGGCACCTTACAAAGAGTGGCACCTTACAAAGAATTCCCCTATATGCCGCACCAATCTGGGCTCCGTGGCTCCAACTAAAAGCGAATAGGCTGCAGTTTCAAAGAGTCTATAGACTCTCCGCTGTGAGGGTTATCGGCGCCTTCCGCACAACGTCTGACGAAGCAGCGCAAGTGCTGGCAGGAATGGTCCCGGTTGACATCCTGGCTGATGAGTGCAGAAGACTGCATAGCAACAAAGAGCCCAATGGGCCCTCTAGCAGCAGAGCGACGGTGGAGAGAGCGGCGTCACTTTACAGCTGGCAGGAACGGTGGAACAACTCATCGAAGGGAAGGTGGACACACACCCTAATCCCTAAGATTGGGGAATGGGTGCAGCGCAGCCATGGCGAATTAAACTTTCACCTAACCCAACTGCTCACTGGCCATGGAACTTTCCGGAGCTACCTGTTTCGGTTCGGGCACGACGATTCAACGCTATGCCCAGATTGTCAAGTATACGAAGACGCAAATCACGTGCTGTTCCACTGCCCTCGATTTGCAGCAGTTCGAGACCGCGTGAATTCTGTTGCGGAAGAGGAGATAAGCCCGCAAAATCTTACGGCACTGATGACAAGCCCGTAGTTAATATGGGATGCGGTGAGCGATGCGGCGGTGCATACTGTATTCACCACGAGCTCAGGAAATCCGAACAGCGACGTCGCACTTTAGGCCAAGCAGCTGAAGACCACTGAGTACGTCATAGACGAACGTTTTCCAGAACGGAGACAAACAAACGGGACATAGTGCCGATCGGGAGGTAGGGTTGACGAACTGAACAGGGTGGCTTATTTAGCTGACAGATGGGAGGACAAGTAAGTGCAACTTGAGACGAACAGCACGGGATCAGGGACGAACGCCGAGCCTAGTGCTCAAATCCGCCCTCCGACGAAAAACATGACGGTAGTGTCCGAAGGGGAAACCGGCTTCTGACGTGAGGAGGTTTAGTGTGTTAAAGTCTCACACTGACGGGGTTAGGCTTTCGATGCTTCCTCCTCGTTAAATATAAAAAAAACGTTACTGTTATAAAGTATAACTGCATCATTATAACCTACTTACTTAGATTCACTGAGGATCATAATATTGAAATTAGCACGAAGAATTCTCCGCTGAATGATCATCGTCACTATCCCAAAGAGCTACACAATCCATGATAAAAGTTTCCTCCTTAAAATTACTGCGACAAAACTTTTCAAATTAAATTTATTTTGTTCGTTTCACTTGTTTTGCTTTATTATGTTTACATTTTATGACACTCGACGCTAGTAATGTCAATTTCCTCTCGAAACAAAATAAGGGCCGTTTTTCAACGATGCGAAAGCGATACAGAGTACCTATTGCCTTTCGCATCGCAATTCACTTTCACATCGCTTTCGCATCGCATTACAGAGTAGCCCCCCAGATATGATCTACGGGCTAACACAGCAGGGTTCCAAGAAGGCGATCTGGTAATGCTTTACAACCCGCAGCGGAGGAAAGGTTTGTTTCCAAAACTTCAAACGTCATGGGAAGGACCGTACAAAGTCGTGACCAGGATTAATGACGTGGTGTACAGGGTTCAACGCTGCTGCAACAGAAACGCTAGGCTGACAGTAGTCCATTTGCAGCGCCTGGCGTCTTACTACGGCGGAGCCCCGGCACTTGTTCGGGACGAACAAATCTAAGTGGTGGGCAGTGTAACGATGAAGCATCCTGTCACTGTGCTATGCATGAATGCTTTTACGGGCATACTTTTAGGCACGTACTTTAGAGTACGGCCGGCTTGCTATAGTCTCGATATGGCAAGGATGGCTCGCGATGGTAGTGGGATGTGCGAGAGTGATCGAGAGATAGTCCAATTGGAATGTGCGAGAACATCGGCGCGATAGGCAGACAAGTAGGAAGGCAGAAGGGGACCAGCGCAGAGGGACAGTCTGACTTGAGTAAACAAAGGTGAAAAACGGAATAGTCCAATAACTAAATAGTCCAAGTGATTGTTGGTTTTTGACTGCGTTGTGCGCTGAATAATTGAAGTGTGTTTTATTTTTCAAGCACAATCCAGAGAGACGAACGTAGAGAACTAATTTTCTTAATTTATTTCAGCTACAATTGTTTAAAAAATGTGCCTGAAATGGTGCTAAAAATTCCAGATTTTCTTCTCACTTTGCTATTTAAAGATATAACATTCAAAACACGTGTATACTTCTCTGCTCTAAACTTAAGCATTTAGTGAGGACTTCTAAAACCATAAAAGGTTCGGAAGTCCACAAGTAGTATGTTGTCGTATGGCAACAAAATAGGGAAAGGGTTAAGGATATCGGGCATAAATGTGGTATTATTGTCCCACTTGTAGGTATAATCACCTATTTTTGGCCTTTTTCAATTAAACACGCCCGATTCAATAATATTACGGTTTTTTATTACAAATATATTGTTACGAATACTAGTTCTAGTGGGCTAGTACGTATCTCTGGATTGTGTAGTTTAGAATAAAAACACACTTAATTTCTCAAACGCAGTCAATAACAAACCAACAGTCACTTTATTTCACAATTTTCACACTTTACGGTCTTTACACTTAAGTATTTGCTCAATTACTCCGTGTGGCACCTTCAGTAGTCAAAATAAGACTGACTCGCTGCGCCGCACCCGGCTGCCTTTTATACCTGTCCGGCCATCGCGCAGATCGTTCTTGCACATTCCAGAGTGGACTAAAGGTTTCCATGATGATCGCGACCATCATTGCCAGGTTGGACTAAAAGTTTCCATTATCGCGGTCATCATTGCCAGGTTGAATTATGGCACGGCTCGTAGCGACAGGGTTGCTTTGCACAGCGACAGACTGTCTTATCGTTACACTGCCAACCACTTAGACTTGTTCGTCCCGAACAAGTGCCGAGGTTCCGCTGTGATAAGGTGTCAGGCGCTCCAAATACCTTCAGCTTAGCGCCTTTATTGCTGCAACGTTGAATCCTGTATACCACGTCGTTAATCCTAGTCACGACTTCGTAAGGTCCTTCCCATGACGCTTGAAGTTTCGGAGACAAACCTTTCCTCCGCTGCGGGTTGTAGAGCATTACCAGATCGCCTTCTTGGAACCCTGCTGAGTTGGCCCGTAGATCATATCTGGCTTTCGCCTTATCGCTGACCAGCTTGGTGCGGCTCCTTATAAACTGGTGAATTTCCTCCAGTTCCGCCCGCTTATTGACCACGTAGTTCGTCTTAGCGCCTCTCGTCGTGCTGACTACCCCGAACTTCAAGTCAGCGGGTAACCGCAACTCTGCGCCGAACACTGCTCGGGCTGGAGTGAGTGATGTCGTGTCGTGCGGGGCTGACCTATACGCCATCAGGAACAGGGGGATATGCGTGTCCCAATCCTTTTTATTCCTGCCTACCACTTTCCGCAGGTATTCCTCCAGTGTCCGGTTAAAGCGTTCCACCATGCCGTCGGACTGTGGGTGCAAAGGAGTGGTACGCGTTTTCTTTATCCCCAGAAGCTCACACACTTCCTTGAATACCGCAGACTCGAAATTCCGGCCTTGATCTGAGTGCAACTCCAACAGAACTCCGAACCTGGCTACCCAGTTGTTTACCAGCTTTTCCGAGATCGTAGTGGCCTCCTGGTTAGGAATAGGGTACACTTCGGGCCATTTGCTGAAGTAATCCATTACCACCAGCACATATTTGTTGCCTTGAGTGCTAGTTGGGAATGGGCCAGCGACGTCCATAGCAATCCGCTCGAAGGGCGCTCCCACGTTGTACTGCTGCATGCGGCCTCGAGATCTTCTTGTCGGCCCTTTCGCGGCTGAAAATCGGTCGCAGCTCTTAATCCACTCGGTTACAGACTCCTGACATCCTACCCAGTAGAATCGTCTTTTTATTTTGGCGACGGTTTTGGTGATGCCTAGGTGCCCTCCACTGGAGTCGTTATGGTATGCCTCGATGCCCTCGTTGATTCTGCATTTCGGCACTACCATTAGGGAGTTGCTGGTCCGACCATCCGCGCTCTCCCATTCGCGGTACAGGCATCCTTCCTTTAGCCGCAGACTTTTCCACTGTGCCCAGTAAGCCTTAGCGATCGGGCTTTCACCGGCCATCTCCTGCCAGTCTGGACGTGCGCCTTGCTCCTTGCCTTCGACGATTTTTGCAAGATCCGCATCCTCACGCTGGTCTTTTTGTAGCCTCTCCGCAGACCACTCTTCTCTGGCATAACGCTTACCAACCGGACGTCCACTATCTGTTCTTTGCTTTCGGCTCGCGAGCACTGCCTGCATTCGACTTTGCACGGACGGCGTGACAGCGCGTCAGCACATCTTGGTGACGCCTGTTCTCCGGAACGCTTCTCTCGCAGATGGCAGTCTCGTGAAATGTGGCCTTGCTTGCCACATCGCCAGCAACTGATTCTAGATGCCATTGCCCGCAGCCTCGTTGGTACCTCTGAGCTCACTGGCTGGCTTTGCGTGGCACGTCCAGATTGGACTCGACGCCTTTCCGCAGATGAATGTCTAAAACTTCCCCTCCAGGCAGCGTCATACATCAATGCACTTGTCACCGTCTCCTGGAACGTCGGCTTCATCATCATCAAGGTACTCACACGAGTCTCCGGGTCAAGAATGCCTTCGATAAACGCCTCGAACTTCAGCCTTTCCAAAACTTCCATGCTGAATTCTGGGTAGGTCAGTGGTACCAGCCGCTCAATATCTGCCGCATACGCCTGCAGCGCCTCGTTGGCTCTTTGTCTACGGTTCTTCAGCTCGCAGTAATACACCATTTTGTTGTGCTCGTCACTGTATTTGGCTGCCAGCGCCCTTATGACGGTCTCGTAATCACCTCTCAAACTTTCCGGCACTGTTTTTATTACCTCAGCCGCAGGACCTCTTAGGTCCACTGATTTTCCAGAGCAGCCAGGTCGAACTGTAGCTTGAATGTATCGAACGACGTAGTACCATCATAAGTAGGCACTTCTATGGTAAAACTTTCCTCAACAGACCGCACCCTTGCTCGCAGCTGAATCTCTCTAAGCCGCTCGTCGAGTTTTCTGTTCATCGAGTCTTCCAGACTATCAACTCGTTTGTTCAGGGAATCATCCAGGTCGTCGACTCGTTTATCCAAGTGCTCTACTCGCGTCTCCAGGTGCTCGACTTTCCCATTAATCCTGTCTAAGATTTCCTCCACTTTCTGCTCCAAGCGCGCAGAATTTTCCTGAAGCTTGCTGGACAACTCCCGATTTGCATTCTCAAGTTTTGCTGACATTTCCCGGTTCGCCGTTTCCATTTGCGCCGACATTTCACGATTCGCAGTTTCCATTTTCCGGTTGGAAGCCTCAAACATGCCTTCCATTGCGACCATTAGCTGGCTCATGTCCATGGCTTGTGGTGGCGCAGCCGCTGCAGCCGTACTTTGCATCGACGCAGCATCCGCAGGCGATTCCTCCACCTTGCCCGACGCCTCTAGCTCCTGCGTTCCGAACTCGTGCGCAGTCCAATCGACGCCTGTGCCTCACACGCCTCTCGCAAGCGCAGCTGCAACTCCACCTTTCCGCCAGCAGTAGGCAAATTCCAAGCGGCCAGCTCCTTCTTCAGCTGGTCCACCTTCAGTTGCTCCAGTCTAACCATGTCTGCGTTTTATAATTTTTTTTTTTCTTTCAGTAACACAATCCCACTTCTGACACTAAATCTTACGAATACTAGTTCTAGTGGGCTAGTACGTATCTCTGGATTGTGCAGTTTAGAATAAAAACACACTTAATTTCTCAAACGCAGTCAATAACAAACCAACAGTCACTTTATTTCACAAATTTCACACTTTGCGGTCTTTACACTTAATTACTCCGTGTGGCACCTTCACTAGTCAAAATCAATCGCACATTCCAGAGTGGACTAAAGGTTTCCATGATGATCGCGACCATCATTGCCAGGTTGGACTAAAAGTTTCCATTATCGCGGTCATCATTGCCAGGTTGAATTATGGCACGGCGCGTAGCGACAGGGTTGCTTTGCACCGCGACAGACTGTCTTATCGTTACAATATAAAGTGCGTCCGGTCGCGTCAACGTAGTGGCAACGAATGCCTGTCGTTCTTCTTTTCCTTTTTCTCTTTGTTCGTCCGTCTGTCTAGGGATGGCCAAAATCTGTAATCACTGACTACTGATTAAGATTCATAAAATTTACCACGTAACAAAAATATGATTACAGTAATCAAAGTAATCATCGCATGATGGTTACATGATTAATTTCATTAATCATGAGTATAATCAGTGTAATCAGATTAATGATTACTTTTGAATATTTGTCAAATAAAAATTCTTTTAATTAGTTTTATAATTTTTTATTTGGACTCATTTTTGCAACACAACAATATTTCTATTAAATAGAAAAGTTGAATAAAAAATAATGAATGCAATCTATTAAATTTTTGCAATAGCTTTGGCCAAAACTCGAATTTCAAAATTTTTGACAGACAGACGGTTGTACCGTGGTAGGTTCGCCATAGTGGCATAAGAGAATAAACTTTCCACGGGGGCCGATGATGGCAGAGTTGTATTATACAATAGAAACATTTTCTTAACCAAGGGATCTGCTTTTATTTGGTGCAAGTCTTTTGAACAAGGCTTACTAAGATATTCCAAAATGGCAATATGGGTGTCGATACTGATTGCTTGCGACTCATTGACGTTTGTGATGTTTTCAAACTCGTAAAAATCGTCAAGATTTAAAATTTTTTTTTGTCGGCTTGCAGGACAATCTCTTTTATTTTTCCGCGCAGTTCAACTGGGAAACTATTAAGCCATCGCAGTTTAAATGATGGGTGAATAGCAGCTGCGATAGCAGCATCGCGACCACGTCCTTCGATTTAAAAAAAATCCGAAAACCTTTGGATTGCTGTAAGCAATGCTGTATGCAATATATAACATTGCTTACTTCTACTATTTTTGTAATTGGTCTAACCTTCGGAGAACACACTTATTTTTTTCAAACATCGGGAACACTTTGGGTCAATTAGGTCCTATAATTTCACAACTTTTAAATCGTTGAACTTAAAAAAATCGGTGTTGTATTTTGAATATTGTTGTAATAATTTTTAAACATGATAGGTACCTATGAATTGTGTAACATACATAAAAAAGTCCGTGGTGTATTTAATTATTGTCTTAGCAATTTGTAAATATTATAGGTACCTTTGAAGTTTGCAACATACTCCAAAAAACTTGCGAAAAAAACAAGTTTTAGACCAGGTTTAATCGCTTAAAGTAGGAGTATGGTCTGCTTGACCCAGTGTGATCTCCAACGGTTAAGCAATGTACCTTACGCCGAGCATGATACAATCAATACCGGTGATTGAAACAGGTGAAACGCTCTCGCTTCTATGTAGGTTTTAATATAAAAACAGTGTTGCTTCTTAGCAACACTACCAAAGGCTAGCAATTATTTCTAAAAACAAAGCAGCGGCCATAATTGTAATCATTGATTACAGATTACTTGTAATCAAATTGATGATTACACAAAGTAGTCATTAATCATTAAAAAATGATTACATGATTTTTTTATTCTAATCGGGTGATTACTGATTACTTTTTTTAATGATTACATTTACCAAAAAGGGTGATTATTCAAAGTAATCATTTAATCATAAAAAAATGATTACAGATTACGATTCATTTGTAATCAGAGTATAATCATTACGCAAATGTAATGATTAATGGCCAACCCTACGTCTGTCAGAGTTGTAACTAAAAGGTCCGTCCGCTTCTAACTGTCAGAGTTGTATCTAAAAGGTCCGTCCGCTTCTTGTTGTCCTACGTCCGTTTGTCCCTCCTACATTCGGCCCTCCTGAGTGTTATTCGTCCCCGAATTATTACTGCCATGGCTTCATGTTTTCGGCTATTGATATAGTTTTCTTTGGTCCTTCCTGGTTACCAACTTTTTCTACCTCGTATCTTCCGTGATTTAATTTAGCGGTTACCTTATACGGTCCGAGATATTTTGGTCGTAATTTCGTGCTCGTTCCAGATTGCGTTCTTTTAATTGCTACCAAATTGTTGATATTATATTCTCTTTCCTGTTTCCTATTCCTGTTAAATGTTCTGCAATTTTCATTCTGTATCTGTCTAATATTTTCTTGTGCATTCTTCCTTATAATGTCCTGTTCTGTGTACTCCTCCACTTCTATCTCATTCAAAATTTGTCGTAAATCTGGAAAATCTGTTACTCGCATGTCTAATCCTGTCATCACTTTAAAGGGTGTTACTTTCGTACTGCGCGGTGGTGTGTTGTTCAAAATTTGGTGAATCTTCGCCACATGTACCACTGGGTTGGGTTGTTCTTGTGGACACGTTCTACCTGCCCGTTACCACGAGGCACACCTGTAGCTATCTGTAAATGCTGTATATTCTCCCGCTCACAATATTCTTTAAAAAGATTTGACGTAAATGCACTGCCTCTGTCTGACACGATGCGTTTTGGATTGCCGACAATTGTTGATTGTTTCAGTAGTCGGTCGATTACTTTCTCCGCTCCCGTCGACTTGGTTGGATATAACCAAACGAATTTGGAAAACCCGTCCACCATGATGAAAATATGGTTATATTTTTTGAGTTTCTGTTAATGGGCCGACATGATCTACGTGGAATGTTCCTAACGGTTCCCCTGCTTTGTCAATAGTTGTCAGAAACCCCTCTTTTTCCCCTTTTTTCGTGTCCACAATTATGCACTCGATGCAACCTTTGATAATCTTTCCAATCTTTTCCCTCACTTTCGGTATGTACTCGTAATAGGTCTTTTCTATGAGTTTCTGAGTCTTCTGGGCCGCGAAGTGTCCCTGTACGTTATTATTTCCTCTTCCATTACCGATGGTATCACCAATAATTCCTTAACGGGATCTTTATATACCAATTCACTTCTAACAAAATTATCTTCGTAATCCCCAGTTTCCAAAATTTTCTTTACGGCCCTAATCCAATCATCCTGTTCTTGTGCTTCTCTCAACCTTGACTTTAACGAGTCTTGGGCAATACAATACAATACACCCGGCTCAAAGCATCTACGTGTCGCATGCGCGAACCCGCCCTGTGCTCTACAACGAAATTATATTCTTGTAGGTACATCGCCCATCTCATTATTCTGTCCGGCACGTCCTGCTTCCTCACCGTCATTGCAAAAGCATTGGCGCATAATCATAGTCCCGCATAAAAGCCGGTTTTAGTTAGCAAAAGACTAAAAAGATAAAGTCGACTTTAATTTTTCAGTTACCATAGTCAGTTTAGAACATGCTTCTACGTAGCAGCGACTTTTTGAAACAGCAAACGAAAGTAACGGCAGCTCTACAAAAACTAGCGATTCGGAGTTACAAATGAGAATTTATTTTCGGAATTATGCCCATACCGATTTATTTTGTAATCAATTATTTTGGAATATTTGTTTTCCTGAACATTAATTAACAGTTAAAAATAGACGACTACGGTCGGCTACTTGTGAAAAGCAGATGGCAGCCTAAAAAAAATTTACTGCACAATTTTTCGAGGATAAATCTGCCCATCTCTGATATAAACAAAACAAATAAACAGCTGATTGATTTGAAAATTATTGCCTACTTTACGGGGTAAAGAAAACAATTGTATTCTATTGCTGCTTGGTTCTTGAATGTTCAAAACATCAATTACAAACTGAGCAGCAACTTTATCGAGCCGGTAACGACTATAGAAGTCCTCGTCATCGAACTCGAAGGGATCGATCCGGCTTTTATATACTCCGTCTCAGCACAATGTCGTCGTTTTTTGAATTTAGAGTGTTTTGAAAAAGTGACATTTCTGCTCATTTTGACTCATTGCTAACTGGTTTAGCAACAGCTTTTGCTTGTTTTAAAGTTAGAGTATACTTTAAGCGTTAAATTATGCTCTAACTCGACTATGATTGACTTAGAGCCTACTTTATTTAAAAGTATACTTTATTGATCTTAAAGTGTACTTTATTTCGACTATGACTATGCGCCATTGCAATCAGTCACAATTTTAAAAGTCATATCTTTTAGATAAATTTGCCACTTTTTGAGTGCTTGTATTATCGCTAACACTTCTAACTCGTACGCACTGTATTTTTCTTCGGCTTGTGTGGTTTTCCGGCTCATAAACTCTACAGGATGCCATAATCGGTCCTCTGCATCTTTCTGCAATAAAACTGCTCCATATCCGTACTTTGAAGCATCCGCGTGCACCTCCGTATCTGTTGTTGGGTCAAATAGTTTTAATGCCGGTGCCCCAACCAATGCCTGTTTTAACTCCTGAATGGCTAGCAAGTGTTCCTGTCCTAACTTGAATTTCGTGTCTTCCCTCAGCAATTCCGTCAGCGGTTTGGCGACCACTGCGTAATACCGTATAAAACGCCGTTACCGTATTAAAGACGTTAAGCCCAAGAACCTTTGCATTTCCTTCTTATTTATCGGTATCGGCAAATTTGCAACCGCTTCAATTTTCTCCCCTGACGGCAAAATGTTCCCCTCTGCAATGATATACCCCAAAAAATGGATATGCTTCTTTAAGAATTAACACTTTTCCCATCTAAATTGTAACCCATAATCGCTGGCATGCTGAAGAACTGTTTGTAATTTCGTGAGACCCTCGTTTTTATTCTTGGCGGGAATAACTATATCGTCCATATACACCACTACCGTGCCGTCTCTTAACAAATCTCGAAATACCGCCTGAATATACCGACAAAATACGAAGCAAAACTCAAACTGCCCACTATGTGTAAAAAAAAGACGTGTATTTTCGCGAACCTGGTTTAGTAGGGAAATGATAGAACCCGTCCTTTGAATCGAGCGTGGTAAATACATTTGCCCCCTGTAATCTATCTAATACCTCGTCGATTAATGTCATCGGGAAATTATCCCTTAAAATTTTTCCGTTAATCTTGCAAAAGTCACAACAGAACCGCTTTGATCCATTTTTCTTCGTCGTCAAAACTACGGGGGCCACGTACTCAGATGTGCTGTTCTGGATTACACCCTCTAGCAACATCTTCGACACCTGCTCGTTTATGTACAACTGATCTGCATACGAAACCCTCCGCGGTCGTTGATATACCGGTGTTTCGTCCACTAAAGTTAATTTCATTTGTACTGGCGTTCTCTTGGGTTTCCCTGGCCTATAATTCATTATCAATTCTTCCACTGTTCTTTCTTCATTTTCCTTCAAATGTGTTAAGTCCACTCCGTTATGCTCACTTGCTTGCACCGACTCTACAGTCAAACACAACCTCTCAAACTCGCCCGAACACTTTCCTGCTTCTCCTGCATCGTTCACTGGGTTCCGTATGCCTTCCGATTGGATTGACGGCACAGATCCACTTTGCATACCTTTTCCCTGGTTCCCAACCATACCATAGCTAGGAGCTGAAATCACGGCTCCCTTTTTCCTAGCCGCTTGTTAATCGAAAACGTCATCTCCGGTAGACACTTCTACGTCAAAACTACTATTCGCGACCACACCTCTCCCCGAGACGGCCTGTACGCTCGTCATAACCTCCCCGGCTACGACCTCTTCCGTTGCTTCCCCAGCAACACTGTCTTTTTGTTTCGAGAACTTTGTGACTCCGTTCCTCAGAACCAGTTCCAGATCTTTCAGCACTTCGCTACCTAGCACTCCTGCGTAGGGCATGTCCGTTTCCTTTACCACATGTAAAGTTGCTCTCAACACCACATCATCTATGCTAACCTCGGAGTTAAAACCACCCATTGTTGTGAGCTGGCCTTGTCCGATGCCCACCAGTTGAAGCTTTTCTGGACTGAGCTCGATGTCGTCTAACATCATTAGTGTGTCATATCTAATTAAACTTGAGCAGGACCCTGTGTCCTCGAGCGCATTGAAAGTGAAGCCATTGATTCTCGCTTCGACGAAAATTAATCTCTTATTCGCTTTCGCCTCGCTTTTTGCCTGCCCCACTGTATTCACGTACTCATTCTTACCCCCTACTCCTGCACCGTTATCCTGTTTGCAATTCCTGGCAATATGGCCCTTTTATCTACATTTGAAGCAAATAACGTTGCTTGTACTTGGGTTCGGACACTCTTTTGCCCGATGACCTTCCTTTTCACACTTGAAACACTTCACATTCCGATTAAGATTTCCATCTGTCTTTTTGCCTGGTGTTTCCTGAGATTGATTCGACCGGTTTAACGACTGGTGAACACCCCTTACCTTTTCATATACGGGAATCTGCTCCTTCAGCTCTATTAGATTCTTCGCCTCATACAACCCACTTTTATTTGTCCGTGAGTCCGGAATTCCTTCCACAAAATACTCTGCTATACTCCTTTCGTCTAGTGAGATTGGCTTTCCCATTTCTACTAATATTCCTGTAAATTTTCTTTAGGCTGTTTACGTCTATTCCGCAGAGCACTATGCACTTCTGCTGCGGATAATTCCTCACCGAATTCCCCAACTAGAGCTTGCTTCAAAGCGCGCCAATCTCTAACGCCCACTAACCTGCGTACAAAAAGTTTGGCTCCATTATACAATATTTCTTAGAAATACCTTATTCAACTTATACAATAAAATTCAAAAACGTATATATGATTTGAGTAGTAATTTGCTTATCTGCTTCTGTTTCTGAATTCCGCTCCTCTGACCAATCGCCACCGTCGTCTTCAGATCTGCTTCTTCACTGGCTTTCACTGCTCGCCCCTTCCAATTTGCTGCTTCTTGCCGTAGCTGCTGCTTCTGTTTCTCGGCTTCTTTCCTTTGTTCTTCTTACTCGATGTTTCACGTCGCCGCAATAACTCGCTCAATTTGCCGTGGCTTCTCTGCTTGCCGATTCTGTATTGCACGCAATTCCGCAATTTTGTGTGTGCGTACGCCAACGGTAAATTTGCGATTGTTTGCGCCTACTTGGCCGCGTTTGAACGTAACTGTTCTTTTTTGTAACGGCCGTCGCCTTAGAGCGTTACCCAGCGGAGCACCCCTTGTAACGAAGAGCGCCCACCCGCGTTCTCTGTTTAATGCGTATCTCTCGACGTTTCTGCTACGCGCTTCGACTACCCCGTGCACTGATCTTTACACTGATCGTCTACTTCCGTGCTGCACAATTGTCGTTTTCATAGTCGCGCATTATCACCACAAGCCATTTTTTTCTAATTTAGCATCTTTCTGCACATGAAAAATAAATTGGCGCTTATTGTGCGTTAAGAATGATTTTTTGCTGTTTTTTCCACTGTTCGCGGCAACACATGCCCCACAAATCAACTTTGCTAGTCTCGACCGCGCTCCACGAACTCGTCACTACCGCTTAGGCCGACTCCGATCCCGGTTGAGCCCCCAAATTTGTGGTATTATTGTCCCACTTGTAGGTTTAATGACCTATTTTTGGCCTTTTTAAATTAAACACGCCCGATTCAATAAGATTACGGTTTTTTATTACAAATATATAAAGTGCGTCCGGTCGCGTCGACGTAGTGGCAACGAATGCCTGTCGTTCTTCTTTCCCTTTTTCTCTTTGTTCGTTCGTCTGTCAGAGTTGTAACTAAAAGGTCCGGCCGCTTCTAACTGTCAGAGTTGTATCTAAAAGGTCCGTCCGCTTCTTGTCCTACGTCCGTTTGTCCCTCCTACATAAAATTTCACCGGATGAAGTTATCAATATGCTTTTGTGTAGGGAGAGAGCATCCAGAAACGCGGGCACGTACGCAAAGGTCGTAAAAACCGAGTTTTTGACCCCAATCCTGGTGAGGTACTCGTTAAACTCTGTGACGAGTCCTGAGATAGTTCTCAAGTCACTCTTCCGTTAGCCCAGCAGGTAGCTCGTTCTGTTGGGTCGATGTAATAGAGTGTAGCCTAGCGCTCAAATAAACCGCAGCCGATCGCTGGTTCAGGTCCTACGAAACGGATTATAGATGCAGTTTTGACGAGCCTGTCCGCCTATTCGTTGCCCTCGACATGGGCAGTCTGCAAACAGCCTCATGCACAATTTTGGATCTTGTCTGCATTGCTGAGCAAGCCTTGACAGCCACTTAACTGTCAATATCGTTGTTGACCACGACCGGCGGCTAGCAGCGCGACTTCGAAAATATTTAAACAAAGAAATCCAATGTTTTTATTGAATTTTAATATCTTTAAATTTAGATACAATGCAAGTAAGAAAAAATACAAATAAAAATTTTGAAAATCTACTTGCTTGTTCGTGTCGTTGCTGCTTTTGGCATAACGAACCCTCGCTTTTGGTATAGCGAACCCTCGTGAAAAAAATAAATGAGTATGCTTTTATATAGAGGGTTGGCTCCTAAATCTAACAAACTAAAAAAAAATTTTTGCCGGGGAAACGCCCACAAAAGGCGTGGCTCGGGGTCAAAGTTCAACGTTTTTATCAAAAAAACTCAATTAATCTCTAACTGATTTACACGATATGGGTATCAAACGAAAGGTCTTTTTCATACCTTTCTACTAATGTACAACATTATAGCATATTTCCACTGGGCCTTAACTGCAGTTTACGCTTAACTGTAGTTTGACATTGCATTTAAATGCTCGAATTCCCATACAATTGTTTTTGTATCAAAGTGCGTAAGCTCAGTTTTGCCATTTACAGACGTCTTACAGAAAATGTTATGTTAAAATAGGGGGGCAATACTCACAAATGTACAAATTTTGATAGCATGCTTTCAGGCGCTGCAAGAGCCGTACGAAAAGAACGAAAGAAAAGATTTGAATTACGTTCGGTGTGGTAGATTTTTTGCCAAGACAATTACTTTTTACTACATTTTTCGCAAAAATACATATTGTCTGTCATAATCAAAGTCAAAACTTCTATTATTTGCCAATAATAAATGCTGAAAAAGAAAATAAAAAATGGTGAATTTCTCATGAACCCTCTTGACATAAAAAAATTCAGACAGCTCTGATATCAATCAGCCGACAACTTTCACAAATGAAATAAACATTGACAAATGATAAATAAATTGATAAAAAAATAAATAAATTGATAAATTTTCACAAATATGAAAACGCAGACATTCCTAGACTGTTGAGAAGGAAAGCGGAGTGGTTTTCATGCAGTAGAGGGGCTACAAGAAACCATACATACGTATACAAGGAGATGGCGGCGATAGGTATAGCTGTGGCTGCCCAGAAATAAATGCAGAATTTGACTTCACCAAATGAAAATGTAAACAAAAACCAGCTGTTGGAGTTAACTCAGTTTCGGTGGAAACGCTTGACAGTTCTCAAATTTAACAGAGCCCTTAACTGCAGTGAAGCGCTCAGTGGAAGTAGGCTATTATACAAAAAATGCACTAATAAAAAGTTTTAAGCAAAAAATCGGATTTTTTTCTCGAAAAAATCCATAATAAAGGTGCAATAAGTTTGATACCATGTTGTAGCCTGTGAAATTCCCTTTACAATGAAATATAAAACATTTGATATTTTTGTGATTTCACTTTTATATTTAAATTTAAATTGAGTTAAAAGCATCTGCCTGCAATATTGAAATGGCGTTTATGAAAGTTATTGCTTAGGTGCGATCTTTTACAATCATAGGAATTGAATATTAAAATACTGTACGCTTCTTACTGAACCTGATCCCCTAGTTACTCCCATGAGGGTTATTTTTCAAGCAGCCCGGCCGAAGGCCGGCCACACAAAACGTACTTTAATACAGAAAAAAGTGGTTTACTACCACCCTGCACCTCCTGGAAAAGTACCGTTGAACGGTAAGCAAAGAATATAAGTGTGGAAAAGTACCGTTGAACGATAAACGAAGGATATAAGTGTGCTTTTTAGTTCTAAACTATCCAAAATTTTAATTTTTAATTCAATATGGACCACATGAATCCCTTCAAATTGTACCAGCTATTTGAAAGTGAAGAGGCCTTTGAGATCAGCGAAAATGTCCTTGAAAAGTTAATGGAAAGGAAATTAATACCCCGCAAAGGTAGTCATTGGTGTGCTAATGGCCATGTTTTGCAATTGTGCAAAACTTCTGATTTTGTCGATGGCAAACTGGCAAAGTTTATGCTTCTTAAAGAATGTAAAGCTAGAAATCAGGATCTTTTGAAAACGTTTTTTAATACGGCAGGTACTTTGTACAACCCCCTACAGCCCTCATTGTCCGAAAGTGATGGCGAATATGAATACGAAATTACTTTAGACCAAAGGTCAAGTTAGAAAAAATTAAAAACATATATTGAAAAACAACAAAAGTATACATTTTTATATTTCATTGTAAAGGGAATTTCACAGGCTACAATATGGTAACAAACTTATTGCACCTTTATTATCGATTTTTTCGAGAAAAAAAAGGAAAGGAAAGAAAGGTATGAAAAAGACTAGTGTCCGACCGAATATTCGGTTTCGGTTTCGGTTTCGGCCCAAATAAGTGGTTTCGGTTTCGGTTTCAGTTTCGGCCAAAAAATGGCCGAATAGCCGAAACCGAAACTTTCTAGAATATTTTTTACATTTTATTGTGTAGCAGATATATAGTGAAAGGAGGAATAATTTAGATGCCACCAATGTAAATAAACTTCTTTTTTTAGCATATAATATTAAATTATTTAATTTTGAATATTAGCGAGTAAGGTACGAAAGGGTGATTTTTTCATGTTTACGTTTTTAAAAAATGAATAAATTGGTTTTTTTTAATAAGTATTTATTTATTTATGCTATGTTTGTTTGTTTGTTCTTTATTTACTTAATGTAAAATTCGTTTGTTGAAAAAAGTGCTTGATATGGTGATTTTTATTTCAACTAGAAAGTTTCGGTTTCGGTTTCGGTTTCGGCCGAATATTAAAAAAAAACCGAATATTCGGTTTCGGTTTCGGTTTCGGCCCAAAAAAGTGGTTTCGGTCGGACACTAAAAAAGACCTTTCGTTTGATACCCATATCGTGTAAATCAGTTGGAGATTAATTGAGTTTTTTGATAAAAACTTTGAACTTTGACCCCGAGCCACGCCCTTTGTTTTTTAGTTTGTTAGATTCACAAAAATACGCTCTATATGGGCCAATTTTCAGTTTTTTTTTCATGAGGGTTCGCTATACTGCATTTGTTTCCTGCTTTTTAAAACCGAATGAATCGTTTTGTCCAAAAATTAAAATGGGAGCCCACGCTTTGTTCGGGTTTAGTAATGCATCGAGGGGGAACAAAAATCAGTTGTTCTCAATTTATTTAAAAGTAACGTATTTTTTAAATTATAATATCCGCATCCGCAACATCTTTAAATTTTAGTATCCGCATCCGTAACATCTCGCCCCCGTGATTCGAAGCAGGGGTCCGAGTATCACCACAAACATCGAGTACCGCTTACTTGGATGCTGGTCGACGAGGCTCGCCTTATGCAGTTTTGACCAATGCTGAGCGTACTTGGCCATCTGTAGCAGGAAATACCTCTTGTAGGATTCCTTGCTTCCAATCGCCGCGGCTCACGTTGTCGTCATATATTTAAACCACATCTCCAACATGGATTGGTTTCACTTTCTGATCCCACTTGGTGTGGCGCGTGAGAGTCGGCAAATACTCCAGCATCCATCTGTGCAAAAAGCTCTGTTTTAGACTTCATCTGAAACATCAGAAGTTTGTACATAGTTCGGACAACCAAGAATGAAATGGTTTGGTGGTTTGGGTTTCAATCGGCAAATGTGTGAGTGGTCGAGAATTGAACAAGTTCTCCACTTCGATTAGCAGGGTGTAGTAGTGTGCGACTTCGGCATAATAATTTTTTAATAATTGACTGGCACGACAGCCCGCTTACGCGAGATTAAGGCCTAGCTTCCCGCCACCACCCGTGTTGTGCGTGTGAATATGTACGCGGGTGGAAGGGACCTACAGTTTTATGCCGGTTCCGAACGGCAGGTTGGGAGCTTTTTCATAAGCAATTTTTACTCTCAGAGGTTTGCCATTTCCAGCTGAGAGGACAGCCACCGAAAGAGAAAACGAGTTTTCCCGTTATTTTTTTTTTTTAGGTGTTATTACAGGCAGTATTTGAACCTGAGGTTGCTGCCTTCGACTCACGGTCCAACGCACTAACCAACTGAGCCACGGCGGCTGCGACTTCGGCATACCTTGTGATAAAAAAAGAGGGAATTTTGAATTGCCGCGCTTATCCAATCGGTTAATTTTTATTTTCTCAACGTTGGCAATACTTTTATTGGTGTTCTGTCAAAATTCGATTGACGTGTATACGAAGAAGTCGAAAAATTGTTGTGTGGCGATTTTTATAATGGATGAAAAATTAGAACGTGCGTGCCTAAAATTTTGTGTTAAAAATGAAATTTCGTGTGCCGATTCGTTGAAAACGTTACAAAAGGCGTATGGTGAAGCGTGTATGTCGAAAACACTAGCATACGAATGGTATAAACGTTTCAAAGGCGGCCGAGAGAGCCTAGAGCACGATGAGATCCCTGGACGGCCATCAACGTCTGTTACCGAAGAAAATATCGGATCGGTGAAGCAAATCGTGTTGGAAAATCGTTGTGTATCTATTAGAGAGATTACTGTGTTGTTGAGCATCTCATTTGGATCAGCCGAACACATTTCAACTGATATTTTGGGCATGAAACGCGTCGTTTCACGGCTGGTACCAAAAAAGCTGAATTTCATTCAAAAACAGCGTCGTGGCCAAAGAGATAATTTCCAACACAGACAGGGACCCAAAATTCATCGAACGCATCATCACTGGTGACGAAACATGGGTTTATGAATTTGATATGCCGACCAAACAACAATCGTCCGAATGGTACTTCGAAAATGAGCCAAAACCGAAGAGAGAGCGCCAAAGTCGGTTCAAAATCAAAGTTTTGCTGACAGTTTTCTTCGATATTCGTGGTGTGGTGCACTACGAATTCCTTCCGGAGGGCCAAACGGTCAATAAAGAATACTATTTAGGCGTTATGCGTCGTTTGCGTGAAGCCATTCGCAAAAAAAAACCCGATTTGTGGAAGAACAATTCATGGATTTTACAACACGATAATGCGCCATCTCCTACGGCCTTGATTATTTGGAATTTTTGGCCAAAAATTCGACCAATGTTATCAGCCAAGCACCATACAGTCCAGACATGGCCCGTGTGACTTTTTTCTAATTCGCCAACTCAAATTGCCATTGCGGGTAACGCGTTTTGAGACCATAGAAGCCATAAAAGGGAATTCGCTGCGTGAGCTGAAGGCCATACCTTTGGCGGCCTATAAAAAATGTATAGAAAGTTAGATCAAACGTTGGCATACATGTATTGACGCGTTTTTTTATTACATTCCGTTCTTTTTTGATCATAAGGTACTGCATTTGTATACGATCCCTCGTGAAAAAACAAGTAAGTATGCTATTACATAGAGGTTTGACGCCTGGGAAATGCCCACACAGGCATGGCTCGGAGTCAAAGTTCAAAGTTTTTATCAAAATAACTCAATCAATTCTTAATCGATTTACACGATATTGGTATCAAACGAAAGGCCATACCTTTCTATTGGTATGCAACATTAGATATAGTATGTAGTATCAAAGAATATACAATATAAAGAATACGACTCTTCAAAAATTTTGCAAGCGTGTTTGTTGACACGGGGTAGAAGAGATGATCGGAGGCATAGGTTGCGGGACATTTGCTCGCGTTCAACAGTTTGCGAGAACGCAAACACTGATTGCTATTTTTGGCATTTACTCTCGCTCATTCGTTTGACAACAGCAAAGCGTTTGTGTTGGGTGCATTTCTTCGTTTTCTAAAGTAAACGAGGCTCTCGCCAACTTGAGTGCTTTGAGTCAATTTCTAAGCTCATTTAATAATTCGCGTTTATCGGTCTCTGATGCTTTTACCGAAGATAACAACAAACATTTAAATGACACTACCAACACCATACAAACGCGCTCAAAGGCTAAGGTCAATGACCCTCGATTGCACTTGCTACCCGCTAAACGCAAGAGTATTGCGCCTACTTCTCCCGCGCTCTCGTTCTCCGCTGGCAAGAACAACGCTAAAAGTGCACTTAGTGCTCGCTCTGCCCAGCATGCTTCAAAGGCTGCTGCACCTAAACCTAATGCACAATTGAGTCCTGCACGACTCGAGTCTAGCACATCATGCTCATCTATGTCATCTGTGGTGATTGCTGATTAGGGTGGGTCGATTCCGGACTTTTTTCGATTCGAGATTTCTAATAGTGCGGAAAAGTTGCCTTAGTACTTCCTGATTCCAATGCAATTTTTTGTTTTGAGATCGGACTGCATCTTCAACCCCAACTCCGGCCTTGAAATTTCGGAAATTTGCCTAAAATCGTGAAATTGCCTACCTAGCGCCTGAAATTCGCCTCCCATGGCAAAATGTATAAAAGAAAAGTTGTTTGTCGCATCATTAGCTACCGAAATGGTATTATGATCATGGCCGTAGGACGAACCGTTCCCGAGATACGAGCGAAAAGGCTGCGCGCCGCAGCGCAAGGTGAAAATTGTTGCAGCTCTCAGCTAACCTGTGTTGGTTACCCAGAACCCACCACGTGGAGGTGGCTGCACTTCGGGTTCCTCCCAAGCCCAACCCAACCAACCCACCATATGTCAGGCTTGTTTTAGTCTGAATCTGTATCAAATTTATTGATAAAATCAGATTTTGTACTAAACTTTGGCAGTTGTTGCCTAGATTTCAGTGTAGAGCGTATAAAACGATCACGAGACTGGGGGCCAATAACTTTAGAAGATGCCTCTGTCACCAGTTTGACGGTTCTCTCGACTGCCACGGTGTGAGAGGGGAATTCACTAAATTTCCATATCTCTGCAGTGTCTCCCGACAACCCTTTTATGAGCTCTTCGTTAGGAACTGAACGAAGAACTGGTGGAACAGTCAAGGTAATAGTCTTCCAGTTAATCATATCGTAATAATTATTAGCTTTGAAATTCAGCTTTGGCACTTTATTACATCTAACCCATCCATTTACAGTGTCAGTCTCTGCTTCTCTGGCTGCCAGAAGACGGTCAAGGGCCAACTTTCTGACTGTGGTGAGCATTTGTAGAACTCTGGTGTGTGAGACTATCGGAATAGATGACTTTTTGAAAATATTTTCAACCATTTTTGCAACTCTTTCTGAAACCTCTTTACTCCTAGGTTCATAGTTGTCACCTCGGAGTCGCCCTATACGAAATCTTTCAAACTGATAATACAAAAGAACATCCTGGTAACTGGGTAGCTGGGACTCAGTGAGATCGTACTGATATATGCCAAACACAGGACATTTCTGTCTAAATTTAAATTTAGATACAGACATGTTGAGTTTTGTGTTCTGTTCAGAGAATGTAAGTGATAGCACTCGGCGAAATCAACGACAAGAGTGAAGGAACTCTATGAAAGAATCTTTGTGTGGGGACCTGTCCGAACGTGTCGTATGGCGCAGGGGAATACACGACGGAGCAAGCTGGTGGCGCCCGGCGCGCAGCGGGAGTCTAGTCTAGTGTCTGGCGGGGAGGGGAGAGAGATGGGGGAAGAGCGAGACGGGACGGGGGGAGCGGCCCGGCCGGTCCGACCCGACGCGTGAAGCACAGAACACATCTCCGCAGCGCCGGCGTCATTGTGGGCGCATTCAGGGAGAAGTGTGGCCGCAAGCCGATTTTTACCTTGCGCTGCGGCGCGCCGCCTTTTCGCTCGTATCTCGGGAACGGTTCGTCCTACGGCCATGATCATAATACCATTTCGGTAGCTAATGATGCGACAAACAACTTTTCTTTTATACATTTTGCCATGAGAGGCGTATTTCAGGCGCTAGGTAGGCAATTTCACGATTTTAGGCAAATTTCCGAAATTTCAAGGCCGGAGTTGGGGTTGAAGATGCAGTCCGATCTCAAAACAAAAAATTGCATTGGAATCACGAAGTACTAAGGCAACTTTTCCGCACTATTAGAAATCTCGAATCGAAAAAAGTCCGGAATCGACCCACCCTATTGCTGATAATGCTGATGCTGAGACGGTTCTAACGCATGATACAACAACAGGTGTTTCTCCCGCTCTCTCGCTTACTGGAACTGCTGCTGCTCCTGTTGTTAGCATCTCTATGCCTACATCGTACGCTGATGCTGCTGCTGGTTGCCTGCTTGATGCTCATGATCTAAGTACAAGTGCTTCTCCCGCTCCCTCGTTTGCTGGAACTGCTGCTGCTCCTGCTGCTGATTCCTGCCATATGCCTATATCATACGCTGTTGCTGCTGCTGCTGTTGGTCCGCTTGGTGCTAATGCTCCGCTGCTCCCTGGAAGTCATGGTGATGCTGGCATACTTAGAAAACAGAGCTCGCACTCGGTTGTTGTTCGTAGCAAATCTAGTGCTGAGCTGGATGTAATCGTTCGTCTGAAGTGGCTGCATCTGTCTTCTTTTAAGCCATCGGTTACTACTGACAACATTATCGACTACATCGCTAAACATGCGAGTATTGAGCGAACGCAAATTTCTTGTTTTAAGCTTATTAAGAAAGATACGGCTCCTGACTCTTTGAAAAGAGTGAATTTCAAATTGGGGATTGCGTCGGCGCATTACAATAAATTACTCAATTCTGCGCTCTGGCCGTCCGACGTGAGAGTCCGGCCTTTCCGTTTTTTTTCGGAAGCTAGAAGGCGCAGCATCAACCCCATAGTTGCTAATTCTGCTGATGGAATTCCTGTGTTGCCTGCATCGAATTCGACCAGCGGCTCATTAAAAATCTACTATCAGAATGCCTCGGGGCTGCGGACTAAATCCAGCTCAATTTTTATAACTACTGCACAATTGGACTACGATATTCTTGTTATCACCGAAACATGGCTTAATGCGGATTTTTTTGATGAAGAATTCTTCGATTTAAACCTATACCATGTTTTTCGTAAGGATCGTGATGCTGCTAAAACTGGATGTAGGTGTGGTGGTGGAGTCCTTATAGCAGTTAAACGTTTGTTTTGTGCCTCACTTATTGAGTTGACTAATACTGACTCGCTTTTGGATCAACTTTGCGTCACTGTCCGTGGGTCTGTGGAGTCGCTGCTTATTTGTGTTTCCTACATTCCTCCGAATAGCTCATTCAACCTTTATAAAGCGCATGTCGATAATGTACATGACCTAGGTTAGGTTAGGTTAGGTTGAGGTGGCTGCCTCTGTATGAGGCACACTTAGGCCTCTTAATGGGCCCGTTGTGATACCACAGATTCCACCCGTTTGAAATGCGTATGCAACACTGTTTTTTTTTTTTTTCAACATGTGATACACCACACATTTCAAACGGATGGGGAAAGGGAGGGGAGTGGACCTACAGTTTAACGCCGAATCCGAACGGCGATGGGCAGTTTTTCTTTCACACTTGGAGGTTTTGCCATTGCCTGCCAAGAGCGCACTTGTGCGATTCTTGTAATTCTCATTCCCTTCATGTGGATAGCGACAGAAGTAGATGAGTGTTTTTTCCAGCCCAAGCCAGGAATCGAACCCGGGGCGCTCGGTAACATCGGTACATGACCTAGCTATGAATCGCTCTGTCAAAGATCATTTATGCGTGCTAGGAGACTTCAACTTAAGCAAATTGGATTGGAGCTTCATTAACGATGAAACTTGCCTAACTCCCTCTCATGTATGTAGTGATATTGAATTGTACGTTGTAGACTCCTTGTTAGACCTTGATCTTATGCAAGTTAATGGGTGCTTAAATAAGCTGGGCAGGTTATTGGACTTAGTTTTTATAAGTAATAATCTTTGCTTTTCAGTAAATAAAGCAGCTTTTCCAATTTCTTCATCTGATATTCATCATATACAGCTCTCAATTTGCCTAAAATTTTATAAATTTTTGCCTCTTGGAGTTGCACGCACTGAACTTCGCAGGTTTAACTATAAGTTGTGCGACTTTGATCTCATAAGTGGCTTAATAAATGATATCGATTGGGATACTGAGTTTCAGTGTCTCAAGGTTAATGGCTGTTTCGAATTTTTCAAAAATTAACTGAAATTTGTAATGAAAACATTCCGTGTATTAGGGATAAAATTTATAAATTACCATGGCATACACATGAGCTTAAAAGGCTTAGAAATCTAAGAAATAAGTTTTATAAAAAATATGTATCAACAAGTAGCATTGTTCATTTTACTAATTATAAGTACTATATGAAAGAATTTAATATTCTCGACAAGTCTCTCTATAAAAAATATATGTTGAGGTTTGAAGCTAATAGGTATTAAAAATAACCCCAAGGAGTTTTGGCGTTATGTTAATTCGAAAAAGAAAAGCTCTAATATTCCTACCTCGATGTTTTTGGGGACGAAGATCTCTAATAGTGCTCTTGAAACCGGTTACCCTTTTTTGAGTATTGTTTTCTGTTTTCCGAGTATTGCATATCTGCTTTTCAGGAAGGATATCAAGTTGATGCGATTTACACCGACTTTTCGAAAGCGTTTGATAAGGTGTCGTACGCGGTTTTGATCAAAAAATTATCAAATTTGGGGTTTCACTCTAGTATGTTATCGTGGTTTATATCCTATCTTAAAAATAGAGAAAGTTTTGTTAGTATTGAAAATGTCCACTCTCGGCCATTTGTAGCGACTTCTGGTGTACCACAAGGCAGTATCCTTGGTCCACTGTTGCTCATTCTGTTTATCAATGATATCTCATCAGAGATATCAGAAATTCTCAGTGCCTTTTGTTTGCCGATGACTTAAAACTTTACACTAAAGTTAAGGATTTTTCGGACGTTTCTAATTTACAGTCGGATATAAACTCAATCGTTCGTTGGTGTGTTAATAACCAACTCCAACTTAATGTTTCAAAGTGTCACTTTGCCACTTTCTCGAAGTCAACCAATCCTATAAATACTTCGTATTCCCTGGCGAACTCCCCGCTTGGTCGAATCATGGAAGTTAAAGACCTTGGGGTAATTTTTGATTCTAAATTCAGCTTTGTACCCCACCTGAATTACATCATACCTAAAGCCTACTCCTTGCTAGCGTTCATTCGCCGTAACGGTGCGGAATTCTCTGATCCATACAGACTGAAGCCATGTCAAGTGGGACCCCCAAAAATTCACGAAATCACCGATTTTTGAAATAACTGTCTTAATTTGTAGCGGGTATGATGCTGACGACTTGGCATTATTATTTCGTTAAAATTCAATTTATTGTTAATGTTATAAACAATCAAACTTTTTAGCCAAAAAAAATTTCTTAATTTTTTTCTCAAAAACTATTTTTTTTTATTAAAAGATGACCACGCGAATTTATAATTAACTGTTGAGGCTATCTATTACAATTTTTTTTCACGCCCAATTAGTTTAAAAAATAACTTTTGCATTAATTTTTTATAAACAATTAAGTTTTCTATAGTCTTCTTCACGCTGCAAAAAAATAAAAAAAATGTCATCATATGCGGAAAACGTTCCCCTTTATTTCAGCGTTCACAGAAGTTTGTCGGTCTGCGCCGTTTTTCAAATATTAATTTTTTTATCTCCCGCGGCGTGCGCTCTCTTCGCACGTGCCGCTCTTTGTTAACTGGCTACCGCCGAAACTAGACCAATTAACATGTCGCAACCTGCACGTTAATAATATCTGCCGGTCGGGGACAGTTCGAAGTTCGCTTGACAAAAAGTATCTTAAAGAACTCCATAAGCGACAGAAATAGAAGTACCCCCAGACGGAAGTCTTGGAAAGACAGCTCGTCGTCATTAACGACGTATCACTAAACTTTATCGGGGGGGCGGATAATCATATCCGAGTCGCTGACGTCAAAACCCCAAATGGAGTTTTGATACGACTCATTGTCAAACTCTGCGTGTTACCCTCCTCATAGCCGTAGAAATAAACTCCATTTCCCACTACTCCACAACTTTCAATTTTACTGTCCACCTGGCGTCAATAATTTCTATATTCCAGACACTGAGTCCAAGAAGGAGGCCCTCCGCAAGTGCCGGATTTGCAAGCGGAACCATCCCTTGCGCTACTGCCCGGCGTTCAAAAGGATGGCGCCGACGGAGAGACTGGATGCAGTATGCCAGCACCGATACTGCGTCAACTGTTTCGCCAGGGGGAGTGCTCGTCCATGGCCAGCTGTTATAAGTGTGGTCTGGGCCACCACACGGGGCGGCACGACGATGCCCGGCCCTACCAGACAACCGCCAGACGACGCGCCAGCCGGCGCTACCTGCTAGGCGCAAAGTAGCGTCTTAACCGGCCCCACCGACGCGGCGCCGACCAGCGACCACCACCACGCGCACGCAGGCACATCCGCTAGCGCCGTATGTCGATGCAACAAGGGCCAGCCCCCGCGCAAGGCGTCAGCGAAGAAGGCGCCACATTGTAGCAGTTGATCGCGACGGCGGTCTTCACATTGGAGCAGCTGAGCCGCACATTAAAAAATGGCACTCGTGCAAGGGGGGCACGATGTTGGGACCGCCGACGAAGAGAATCTGATTGATCTCTGAGTCGGCGGCTAACTTCCCCTCCCACAGGCACACACGCACGCACACACACACTCGGGTGGTGTATCCGCTAAGGGTGAGTACAGTGCTTCCCAAACTGCATTTTGCTTAACACCTTTTGCAGCTCCTGTGGATCGCGTTGACGGCCATTGCAAATATCGCAAGCTGCCATTCGTGCAAAAGCGTTACTGGCCAATCAGAAGGCGCCGTTCACCAGCGCGCTGTAATTGGCGGCACGTTGATCGTCGTGCTGCTATTGTGGTCATCCCTGACGGCCATTATTGCAAAGTGCCACTAGCCAATGAGCGTCGAGCATTTGCCCCAACTGGGGCGATGCAGCCGCGGTGGTGGTAAAACGACCCCGCGTATTGATCCACATGCGCCAAATATCGCAGTGGCAGAAGATAGTGATGGCGAACTTATAGGAGCAGGGGATATATTAATAGACCCATTTAAACGAAGTGCTAAACTCGCACGATCGCCGGTACGCATGGAAGAGATGGCACCCTCGCCGATGCCAGGCTTTCAAGCTGAAGATGGCGTGGCCGAGCTGGGGAGCACAAGCGCGGGCACAGGTTCATTAGTATATAACGACCTGGGTGAAAGGATCAGAGACCTGGTGGAAATGATCAGAAACAGGCGCACGATCCATCAGCCGATGAGGGATCTTATAAGCGCTATAGAAGTGCTCTATAACCGCGCGACTGTCAGCAACAGCGATCGTGAGCCAGGAAATAAAGTGGACAAGGGCTGCCAAACTGCACCAGCCATAAAGCAGAGCACAATAAATGCGCCAAAACGGCCAAGAGAGGACCAACAGTCCGCGCGGGCCACTCCGCCAAAGAAAAATAAGAAGGCGACCGATAACGGAGCTGTGAGAGTAGAAGCGGCTGCTGGAGACACAGTCCGCAGCCAAAAGGCTATTAAAGAAGCCGAGTGGACAGCTGTGCGCTCGAAAACGGCGAAGCGAGGCAGGCAAGGCAAGAGTGCTGCTGATGACGTAGCCAATGGACATGGTGTTACCAAAAGCCGTCGCAGACCGGCTCGCCCGGACGCCATAGTCATAACCCACAGAGGCGAGAAATCTTATGCAGACATTCTCAGAAGTCTGAAGTCTGAGCCCTCATTGACTGAGCTTGGCGAGAACGTCAAAAAAATCCGGAAGACGGCCAAAGGCGAGCTATTACTACAGCTTAAGCAAAACACGAGTGCGGTAACAAACAAACTCCGAGAAAGGGCCCACAGTTTCTGCGAGATGTTGCTGATGTCAGAGCGATCAGTCGTGAAATAACTCTGGTATGCCGCGACCTAGATGAGGCGACGACTGAAGAAGATATTCGCGATGCTATCCTCAAGCAATTCCCAGAAATGGCCGTTCAGCAAGCTAATTGCATCAAGTCACTACGACCATGCAGAGACGGCACGCAGATAGCGATTTTGAACATGCCAGAAAGAGATGCCAAAGTACTGCTTGAAGCTGGCCACATTCGCGTGGGTTGGGTGAGGTGCAGAATACGCGAGCGCCTAACCCCAATACGGTGCTACAAATGCCTCGAATTTGGCCATGTGTCGAAGAACTGCAGAAGCGGCAAAGACCGCAGCGGGATCTGCTTTAGATGTGCAGGCAATGGCCATACATCGAAAAACTGCAACCTTGCACCAAAATGTGTACTTTGTCAACCCTCTGACAATGGTGAAGCTGGTAATGATCACCCGTCAGGAAGCTTCAAATGCCCGGCATACAAAAAAGCGTTGGCACTGATCACTCAAAGAAATGATTAAGTGCATTCAGCTCAACCTCAATCACTGTGAGGCGGCTCAGAGTTTGCTGAAGCAGACGATCTACGAGCTCAAGGTAGATATCGCGCTCATCTGCGAGCAGTATAAAGCGCCTTCAGACGACACAGCCTGGGCAGAAGACGCCACCAAAAAAGCGGCTATCTGGGCCTGCGGGCCGCTGCCTTTAGAGCAGAAAAACGCGTCACAAAAGGGCTTCGCTTATGCAAAAATCAAGGGCATTCATTTCTACAGCTGTTACGCGCCACCCAGCGAACGTTTGGATGAATTCCAGGATATGCTAGACCGGCTAATACAAGACGCCAGAGGGAAAACTCCCACCATTATTGCCGGCGATTTCAATGCATGGGCTGTAGAGTGGGGCAGCGCTAGAACAAACAAGCGAGGTGCAGCACTGCTGGATGCCTTCGCTTGTACCGACTTTCAGCTCCTAAATGAAGGGAATAAGCCAACATTTAGTAAAGGACAAGCGAGCTCAATTATCGACCTTACGCTGGCAAGAGGCCGACTTACCCGAAGTGTTAGATGGCAAGTGTCCGACATCTACACACATAGCGATCACATGGCTATACTACTTTCTTTGCTGCCACAGCACTACTCTGGTACCCGCCAAAAAAATCTGAAGGTCCAAAAACTCGGCTGGAGCACAAAACAGCTAGACATGGCAACACTTAATTTTATGCTAGACGAACTGGCGGTCCCAGAAGCACCAGCAGAGGTGCGCGCCAGCCTAGTCATAGAGTCACTGACGGCAATATGTGATGCTTCCATGCCCCGTAAACGGCAAATCCCTGAGCGGAGGCCAGTTTTCTGGTGGAACGAAGAGGTAGCAGCACGAAGACGCACCTGCCACACACTGCGTCGAAAATATACAAGAGCCAAACACAGAGGCGAATACTTGAGCCTGCAAGCCGAGTTCAAAGAGGCGCGAAAGCAGCTTCGCAAAGCTGTTAAAAAGAGCAAACGGCAAGCCTTCTCTGCTCTTATTGATGCGGTTGACGCCAACCCCTGGGGCGTCGGCTACAAGGTGGTGCTAAAGAAGCTCAAAAGTGGCAGTGGAAAATCCCCCATCTGCCCAATCACAATGGCGCACATAGTCTCAACCCTCTTCCCACGGCAGGGCCTATTCACGGCACCAAGGCAGCTGAACATTGCTGAAGTGCCCGAGGTATCCGTGGAGGAAGTCATTGAGGTGGCAAAAAGAATAAAGGCAGATAAGTCCCCAGGCCTCGATGGTATCCCCAACAGAGTCCTAAAAGCCGCAATACAAAAGAAGCCGCAAATCTTCTGTGAGCTCTACTCGGCGTGCCTGCGAGACGGCATCTTCCCCAAGATCTGGAAGCGACAAAGACTTGTCCTCCTGCCGAAAGCCAACAAGCCACCAGGCGAACCCTCGTCATACAGACCACTCTGTATGTTGGACACTGCGGGCAAAGTCCTCGAAGGCTTAATACGGTCTAGGCTCGAACCATTTGTCGAATCCTCGACTGGTTTATCCTCAAACCAATATGGCTTCCGCAAGCGTCGCTCCACTGTCGACGCCATTGCGGCAGTATGCACCATCGCCAAAAGAGCGTTAGCGGGAAAAAGATGGCTAGAAGGCAAGAAACAATATTGCGCCGTCATCACACTCGACGTTAAGAATGCCTTCAACTCGGCTAATTGGAACAACATTCTGCAAGCCCTTGTGGACTGTAATGTGCCGGACTACCTGGTCAGGATAATAGCGAACTACTTTGCTAACAGAGTCCTACTGTACGACACGGAGGAGGGCCCCAAGCAATATGGCGTTACAGGTGGCGTACCGCAAGGCTCCGTCCTAGGACCGGTTTTGTGGAACGTCATGTACAACGGCATACTGCAAATACAACGCCCCCCCGAAGTAAGCATCATCGGCTATGCAGACGATGTAGCCGTAGTCGCTGTAGCCAAAACCCTGGCCACACTAACAGAGAATTGTAACTCTACAATCTCGGCCATGAAGGCGTGGTTGCGCAACGCCGGCCTGCAGCTGGCAGAGCATAAGACAGAGGCGGTCTTGCTTACCAGCAGGAAAAAAGTAGAAGGCATAAGAATTCGGGTAGGTGGCCATGAAATCGAATCTAGTCCTCACCTAAGATATTTGGGTGTGCTGCTGGACTTTCGGCTAAACTTTAAAGAGCATCTCAGATACGCCAGTGATAAGGCCAGGCGAACCAGCGCTGCTATCGGCAGACTAATGCCTAACATCGGCGGCCCCAGGCAAATAACTCGAAAATTGCTAGCGAGCGTGACGTCGTCGATATGCCTCTACGCCGCGCCTATTTGGGCAGAAGCAACCATGACGAGCTCGTACGTCAGATGCCTTAAATCCGCTTACAGGCTCAGCTCGCTGAGAGTCTGCTGCGCCTTTAGATCTGTCTCGGACGAGGCAGCAGACGTGATTGCCAGCACTTGGCCAATCGATATACTGGCCGGAGAGGCAGCACTAATCTGGCGAGAGTGCAAAGACACTTCGGCCTCTCGATCTGCAGTGATGGAGGCGGCGCGGCGTAAGAGCTTAGCAGAATGGCAGCAACGATGGGATGCATCGTAAAAAGGCCGGTGGACATGGCGGATGATCCCAAGCATAGAAGCGTGGTGCAACAGAAAACACGGCGAGGTCAATTACTTCTTGACTCAAATGCTCTCAGGACATGGATGCTTCCAGGAGTATCTACACAAATGTCAGCACGCAGACGACCCGTTCTGCCCAGCATGCGCCGGGAAAGCAGAAAACGCAGAGCACGTTTTGCTGGAATGCAGCCGCTTTGTCGATGAGAGACGGTCCTTAGAAACGCTTCTCAATGAGCCGATCTCTCCTTCAGCAGTAACGCACTGCATGCTGAGCTCGCCCGACGCATGGGAGGCCTGCAGCCGCATCATAACACTCATGATGCTTCGAGTGAGAAGTGACGAGCAGAACGCCCGTCACCGGCCACAGACGACAGCAGCATTGCTTCAACATCCGCCTGCGGCAACGAGAGCTGCGCCGTGCACATCGCAAAATTAGCGCGGTTATTCTGCAACCGCCTGCGACAACACAGTCGCAAAGCGTTGAACGCATGGCAACACTAGCCATGACACGGACGAAAGACTGACAAACGAACGATAGAGCGGCAACGCTCACGACGGCCTCCTGACGTAATACCTCACGGTGGTCCCAGGAGGGCAAACCGTCCGGACGAGAGGAGGGTTTAGCGGTTTAAAGTCCCGCACTACTTGAGGCTTTCGATGCTTCCCTCCTCGTTAAAAAAAAAAAAAAAAAAAAAAAAACACTCGCATTTCTCTATCTTCTCATCCTTAACCCACTTTCTTCCCTATCATAAACTGAATTGTGTGCCCACTTTCCTACTCCCTTAGGCTTAAGCGAATAATTAAAAATTTATGATTTAGTTGTTAACAATCATTCCAAAGATGCCCACTCCCGCTGTACGCCCCAAAAATCAGCCGCCTTTTTCTTCGGTCACTGCCGCAACAAAGTAAAAAGTGTGCAGGTGATATTACTTTCAGTGTTGTAAAGTGGCAATTATTTAGGTGCTAATCTTTAGTTTAAAAAGGAATGGTTGGTTGGTTGGTTGTAGTGGCTGCCTCTGTATGAGACACACTTAGGCCTATATGGGCCCGTTGTGATACCACAAATTCCACCCGTTTGAAATGTGTATGCAACACTGTTTTTTCCAACATGTGATACAACACACATTTCAAACGATTGGGGAAAGGGAGGGAGGGGACCTACAGTTTAACGCCGAATCCGAACGGCGATTGGCAGTTTTTCTTTCACACTTGGAGGTTTTGCCATTGCCTGCCAAGAGCGCACTTGTGCGATTCTTGTAATTCTCATCTGCTTCATGTGGATAGCGACAGAAGTAGATGAGCGTTTTACCAGCCCGAGCCAGGAATCGAACCTGGGGCCACGGTATGAGAAGCCAGCGCGCTACCCGCTGGACTATCGAGGCCGGCCAAAAAAGGAATTTTTTGTTAAAAAAATTATGCAATACCTTTTTGTCGTGCGACAAAGTTGACAAAGGAGGATAATTCTGTTAAAAAACGACAACAAGAAGGACAGTTTTGCTCAAAAGGAGGACAACATTTTTGAGGAGGACAAAGCTTCCTTCAGGATGACAATCCTCCTGAAAGGAGGACGTCTGGTCAGCTTAGTACATCCTCGACTTCAAGCGTGTGGAAGCTATCAATTTTCCGCTGTTCTGGAGCCTGAGTATGACGAGGCGCGTCCTTGGGCCATGATTGGGGTTCGTCTGGAAGCCAACTGGGGCTGTGCCACCATAATGCATTGGCAATCATGTCTTTAGGCTTGCATCCCCATGTACCGAAATCTGCGGGATTGTCAGAACTGGCCACGTGACGCCAAGTGGCATTGCCTACATTATGGAGAATTTGAGTGGTGCGATTTGTTACATACGTTTTCCAAGTATGGGGTGGTTTCTCGAGCCATGCGAGTACGATGGACGAGTCAGACGAGAGTATTAGGTTATAAGTCTCAAAACCAAGGTGTGTTCGTACTTGTTTCACCAGCTTGGATAGTAGCAGGGCGCCGCACAATTCTAGGCGTGGTAAGCTTATCGTCTGCATAGGAGCGACATTGCTTTTGGCTGCCAAGAGATGAGAGGAAGTGCTTTCATGGTCGGCATGGGTTCGTACCTAAATGCATGCACAATATGCTTTTGCAGAGGCGTCGCATAATCCATGAGAGCAAATGCGATAAAACTTGACCAATTTTATCGAACGCATCACAAAATGAAGGCGCTTTCATAAGCGTTTACCTCATTTTGACCATTCAAAATCACAACAAACGAAAATTATCAAAATGGAAATTTTGAATTGAAATTTTCGTTTGCTTGAAATATGTAGAATATTCTCAGCATGTAAAGTAATTTCTAAGTTCGTTTTTGGATTGTGCTTGAAAATAAAACCACTTCAATTACTTAGCGCAAAACGCAGTCAGAAACCAACAATCACTTTATTCACATATTTGCACTTTGCTTGTATTTACACTTGTTACTACTTTGCTTGTTCAAATAAGACTGTCCCTCTGCGCTGCACCCGGCTGCCTTTTATACTTGTCTGGTTATCGCGCCGATTGTTCTCACACATTCCAGTTGGAATCTCTCTCGATCGTTCTCGCACAGCCCATTACCATCACGACAGAGGCGTAGCCAAGGGGGTTTTGGGTGTCAGAACCCCCCATAGCCTATAATTTGTCAACATTTTCAATCACTGTGCATCGCTTGTACGTTCCCACATTAGCAAAAAGGTCTTTCCATCTTTAAACATTTTAAAGAATAATAACAAAACATTTCTTTGGCGAAACTAATTTGTATTTTTAATAGTCACGTTTAGTCACGTATAAAGAGTAGTTTAGTTCGTCGACCGGAATGTCCTTCAGGATGTCGGTACAAGCCTTTTGGATGGTTTCTACGTTCTCAAAACGCTTTTTTTCATCGGCAAATGCATTTTTTGAAACGGTGAAAGTCGCACAGGTGAAAACGAGAAGTGGTTGATGGTTGAAATTCGACTTTTAGTAAACAAAAAAAACAGTCAAAACAAGTGTCGATAGATAGGATTTTCACGACACAAAACGTTGTACACTGAAGATTGACGTTTATTTGTTAAAACAATTAAAAATTAATATAAAAGGAAATACGCAGCGCTTTCACGATACAAAACGTTGTACACTGAAGATTGACGTTTATTTGTTAAAACAATTACAAATAAATATAAAAGGAAATATGCAGCGCTTTCACGACACAAAACGTTGTACACTGAAGATTGACGTTCATTTGTTAAAACAATTACAAATAAATATAAAAGGAATACGCAGCCGCGTCGACGCTGCTGCTGCTCGTCCGCTCGCCGTCGTTTCCACGTCACAACTCGTCTTGGCATCACTCGGCTGAGTTAGGGTTGCCATGTGACAGCTCGGCCAATCCTGTAGATAATTCGTCCTCGATTTCGTCGCTCGTCTCATCAGGATCGAGTTCAGGAGCGCTGCTGCACCACCGTTTCATTTTATCGGGCGTAAAGATGGAGCAGAATTTTCGATTTGTCAACTGTATACCAGGTACGTCTTCGATAAAGTAGCGGTCGTTGTCTAGAGCCTTCGATACAATGTATGGGCCTCGATAACGTGGTTCAAGCTTGCGGGATTCGCCAACAGCGGCGGGTTCGTTTTCGAGGTCTACCAGATCTTGTTCGGCGTATTTGGTGGTTTCGGCATGTCGTTGGTCAAAACGTTGCTTCCATTTTCCACGCTCGTTATCGATGTTTGCGGCGGCATGTATTCATTTGTCGCGTAACTGGACGGCATCGGGTGGTTCAGGCAAATCTTCCTGTACAGCGGCTAATAGTCGATTCTGTACCGCATCGCGAATGTTGAAGTCAAATACGAGCTCATTTGGGGAAAACCCGGTTGTAGCATTACGTTGAGAATTTACGGTCCATTGGAGGCCTTTAAGCGTCAGATCCCAATCCTTTGGATTATCGGTGGTAGTGCGATTTAAATAAAATTTAAAAAATCTTGGTATCGCGTACGGCTTTGACAATTAAAAACTTTGTAAAGGCATCAGAGATCGCAAGGGTGTAACAGTTTCCACGTTTACTGCGGACGAAGGGTCCCATATAATCTATATGGATAACTCGGAACGGTATGGGGTAAATCGGCCTGAAGTGCATGCGGCCTTAAATTTTACCGGGTCGATTTTTATTGTAGCAACAGTCTATGCACGCCGAGATATAACTTTTTACATATCTTCTTAAGTTTGGGAACCAATAAAGTTTCTTAATACGCTCAATTGTCTTTTCGAGTGCTTGATGACCAGCTTTGTCATGACACGAGTTCACAATACGCCAGCGAACGGCTTTTGGCACAACAAACTTTAAGCCGTCGGTTTCCTTACGGTATAGTCGATGGTTCTTTAACTGAAACTCGTTACGCACCTGTTTTTCGCGGGGTGACTTGATATCACCTTGTAGTATTCTTACGTTTTCGCGCACTGTTTCGTCCTGTAACTGCATTGTTAAGAGCCAATCTTGTTGATCAGCGGTGACACTCAGTATGAACCCGGCTGGCTCTATTTCGGACGGTTTTTCGACTGGCGTCCTGCTGAGAGCGTCTACGTGTGACAGCGAACTACCTTGGCGATGCACACATTCGAAGTCGTATTCTAGCAACCTTAGCCACCATCGCGCGATTTTCGGTTTAAGTTCCTTGCTTTCTTTCATTTTCGCGATCGCGGCACAGTCAGTCACCAAACGGAATGGTTTTCCGAGCAGATAAATTCTGAAACGATCGAGAGTTTCCACTACCACGAGAGCCTCAAGCTCGTAGCTATGATACCGACTCTCAGTGTCTGTACAGTGGCGGCTATAATAAAAAACGGGTTGCCATTTCGTACCGTCGTGCGACTGCAGCATGACTCCTGCGAGCCCTATGCTACTGGCGTCAGTGTGTACCTCGTGGTGCGCGCGCGGATCGTACAAAGCAAGTAAAGGTTCGGTTGACAGCAATTGGATAAGTTTCGCAAACGATTGCTGTTGCTCTTCTCCCCACACGTAGTTATTTTCGGCACTTTTATGTAGTAACCGCGTTATGGGCTTCGCGATTAGCGCGTAATTCGGCACGAATTTACGGAAAAATCCCGTGAGTCCCAGAAATCTGCGAACTTCTGTGACGTATTTCGGTGGTGTAAAGTCAGTTATCGCGGCTACTTTGCGTTTACCCGGAGTAATTCCGTTTTGGCTGATGACGAGGCCTAAATGCTCTAGTTCGGTTTCGAGAAACTTACATTTGTCCATACGTAACGTTAGCCCGGTTTGTTGTAAAATGTCGAGAAAATTCTTCAGAGTTTTCAGCCCTTCCTCGACGGTTTTACTAGGGATGATCACATCATCTAGGTACGCTAACACTGTACCCGGCGGCATTTTAGAAACGACTTTGTTCATCACGCACTGGAAGAATGCGGGCGCGTTAACCAGTCCGAACGGCATTCGATTATATTCGTAGTGACCATCAGTGGTGACGAATGCGGTGTATTGTTTCGAGCTTTCATCAATCTCGACTTGATGATAACCGGTACGAAGATCGAGCGTAGTAAAATACTTATTTCCCGAAAGTTGGGCGAATTTCTCCTCTTCTTTTACAGTGACTTTATTTAAACATCGGTAGTCTACACATAGTCTATGTTCTCCGTTCTTTTTTTTCCACGAGAACCGTGGGTGAAGCGTATGACGATTCGCTGGGTCGGATAATTTTGTTCTCTAATAGCTCAGCTACAATTTGCGACACGATAGCGCGTTTGGCGAACGGGACTCGGTAAGGATTAAGACAAATCGGAGTTTCGGTAGTTAATTCGATGGAAATTTTGGTAAGAACGCACTTACCAATTTCGGCTTGGTTAGTAGCAAAAACCGTAGAGTACTTTGATAGGAGAGCTTCGAGATTGTCACGCTCGGTTGTGCTAAGTACATTCGTATGTATGTTCCAAATTTTTTCTACTTTGCACTCATCGCGTTCGAAGATTAAACGGTTACCGGTGCGACAGAGCACGTCTCTGCCGAGCAACGCGGGTTCGCATAGTAAATTGTCGTCAATTAAGAACACATCGGTGTTAATCTTGTTGCCGTCGATCTCAATGACCACGTTAAATTTCTCGGTGCACTCGTGTTGACCGCCTTGCAAGGTGGTTAGGTGTTTCTGCGGATCGCCGATTCTGCGCGCGAATGTTTTGCGAATTAGCGTGCTGCTGCTTCCGGGATCGACGAAAACAATCAGTTCGTGATTGTTTATTTTCACCGATTTCACAATTTTATCATCTTTCGCGTATTGTTCAACTTTGTTCACAGTATTATGTGCTTTCACGGTACACTCGGCGGTCTTGTGCGTGGTGCGATGACATTTTTCGCAGCGCGATTTGCGTTGGGGCTCTTTACAGTTTATTGAATAGTGCCCTAGATGTGCACAGTTGTAACATTTTATGTTTTCAATCGATTGCGGTTTTGTACGTTTTTGCGGATTATTAGGCGGTTCTGGTTGGTTCGGCGACTTTTCTGATTGGGTATTTTCTCCAGCAGGTGGTCTTCGCGACGCGAAGATCACTTCATTATACGCACTAAAATTTATTATATCGCGTAGCAGCATTTGTAAATTTGCGTATAAATTTGTGTAGTCATTCGATATTTTCTTTTTTAAATCCGGTTCATTAATTCCGTTTATAATATGTCGCCCTATACTTGAGTCGGATAACTCGGCTTTCGCACCAAGTGCCAACATGCGGTAGTAAAATTCCTGCGGGGATTCGTTATATTGCCGTTTCGCTTGCGCCATCTTTATATGCACATCGGCTTGATTTTCTACGCACGGAAAGTCCAACACGAATTTATTTACGAAGTGCGGCCACGAGACAAATACCTCTTGTACCGAATCAAGCCAGTTGTTGGCGGGGTGCGTTCCAAAGGAAATAGGCTGGTTGAACGTTTTCGAGCACACTTGGAGCTGAAACTTTATTAAACAGCAAATTCAGCAAATTCCATACAATTTCTTAGATTCAACTTACATTTTAGTTCTCTTGCGCCCATGCGCACCTGCCAACGACCAAATTGCAAAAGAAGCCAAAAATGTCCGTTTGACAGGTGGCGAATTGGCGAAGGATGAGGCAAAGGAGAAATGGAAAAAGTGCGTACGGCATTGTCAGAGCAATGTTACCGCAACACCAGTATTTAGCCGCGCCTCGCATCTTTTCTTGCACGGCGAACAAAACTGAGCTATCTTGCCAACGGTAGGCGTGTTTAAGGGTTTCCACCCGTTTCACGAATTGTTTTGAACTGAGCGATCGATTGGAAAAAGGGTCGAAAAATGGCAACATTTCTACTATATCGCGCACATTATCGTAGGGATTACACACGGTTGGTGTGATTGGCGCGGCGCGAGCATGGTCGTACATATATGGAGCGGACACAGGGTGTGACGCAGTGAACGCAGCGGACGTTGTTAGTGGTATGAGCACGTTGTGGTATGTCGCGGTATTCGGGATATGGTTGCGGTCCGGATTGATCGGATTTGGAACGTTCGTGGCACACCTTTGAGATGGAATAGGCGGATGAGCTGTCGTTGACATAGCCGGTTGCGTATTAAATGACGAAGACAGGAGCGGTGTAAAATTCTCCGCTGCTAGATGGATTTGTTCGCGCACGTTTACATTACGTTGCATAAAACTTACTAGCGTTTTCTCTAAATTCGTTAGTCGTTGTACAATTGTTTCGTCGCTGCTATTTGAGTCGCCATCCAAATGCGACTGAAGGCGCTCAATCAATTGGTGTTTGTTGCCGGCCGTTGGCAAACCACCCTCTTTGCACATGGTTTTCAATTCACTTAACTTTCGCTTATGCAGCGACATTTTCGTTTCGTTTGTTTTGCGAGTGATGGGCCGTTTTAGTTTATAACTGTATCGTACCGTTAACTACGATAGACGCGGTAAGGTACAGCAAACCGAAGTAGACAATACGTATGTCCCTGGGAGTCCCACCGGCGCACGTAAGGGAGCTCCGCAGTACGGCTAAGCGATGATGGCGGATGAAGTTCCACTGCACTGAAAAAAAACACAATTGAGGGCAATACGTTTGTGCACGAAAGTCGTAAAACGAAACGTTTAGAAGTGTCGAACGCGAACGACCATGTTGTTTGTTTTTCTTTTTTTTTCGAATACCACTATTCCGCGGTTTCGGCGAGTGGGTTTGATCTCACTTCTGAGCTTTCACGACACGAAACGTTGTACACTGAAGATTGAGGTTTATTTGTTAAAACAATTACAAATAAATATAAAAGGAAATACGCAGCGCTTTCACGACACAAAACATTGTACACTGAAGATTGACGTTCATTTGTTAAAACAATTACAAATAAATATAAAAGGAATACGCAGCCGCGTCGACGCTGCTGCTGCTCGTCCGCTCGCCGTCGTTTCCACGTCACAACTCGTCTTGGCATCACTCGGCTGAGTTAGGGTTGCCACGTGACAGGGTGGCATCCTTCGATAGCCAAATGTTCAGTTAAAATGCGATAAATTTATGCTATTGAGATGCTTAACCTTCGCCCTACCAAAGATTTGTATATACGTCGTTAACCAGTGTTGTTCACTCGGATGATCCCAGGCACTTCCGCCGCTATTTTCAGTAAAACTCACAATAAATATATAATAATTTATACATTTTTTTCTTACTTCAGTATTTAGTATCTTCCTCTGGTGATAGCTCGTTTTTCGAAAAAAGACCTAACTTTAATGATTTATTTTGAGACTATGGAAAATATTAGAAGATTTCTTTCCAGAGGGTTTATTAAACTCATAATGAGATAATGAAAGGCAGCGAAAGCGCCTGGGATCACCCAGGTACATTTGTATAAAAAATGACAAAATTCTAGTTTAAACATGAACAAAATTTCTAAAAAAAAAACCATTTTTCATGATATTGAAAATTACCTTCAAATTTGTGCAGATATTAAACATGAATATTAAAAAAATCACCCGGGTGGGTATAAGTAAAGCGAAGGTTAATTTCAATTTCACAAATTGCAATGAAGATTTTGGCTAATCTCATATGAAATACCGCCCAGTTTTGATCTACGGTGATCGCGGATTTCAGTTGGCTAACACGTTGGTCATCATTTATGTCCAGACAATCGTTTTTAAATCGCGTTTACGACTTATGAACTGCACCACGGTATATACTAGAGCTGTGAAACTATCGATGGCACTATCGATAGTATCGATAGATTCATTTTTTATTTACTATCGATAGATAGTAAGACTATCGACTATCTATTTGTGTGCGGCTTGCTCATAACTAATTTGCTGACGAAATTGTAGAGTCGAGTACGTAAAATAAATTTTTGTTTTTTTCGTAATAAAACGTTATTTGTTGATATTTGGTTGTTGGTATTTGTTGTGTTGGTGTTGATGGTTCTTCAGCAATGGAGTAATACTCGGAAACGTTCAATGGTAAGTAACAGTTACAAAATAAAGTGAAACATGCTCATTAAAATTTTGCACGTTTTTAAAAATTTTAAGTTATTTTTGTATTTTAAATACATAACATATATGAATTAGTTAAAATAAAATAATTCCAATTTTAATTTTACAATTAAAATGTATATTATAAACATTTTTTATGATTAAAAATGTATAAAATATATTAATTTTTTTAAATTTTTAATAAAAGAGAGGTATGGGCACTGGCCAGTATACATTTTAATAGATCCGTATAAACTTCGATACTATCGTCGATATATCGATAGTTTGTACTATCCTATCGAAACTATCGATGGTGCCGACTATCGATAGTTTCACAGCTCTAGTATATACAATCATCACCATAAACTTGGTTCATCAATTTAAATGCTTCGGTTAAAGTTTAAACATTTTTAAAACAAAAGTTAATATTGGATCTATGTTCGATGCTCATTTTTGTACGATAACACAAACATACTTCCACTTTAGATGCAATAACTTCGCTTTCAGTCCACCAAATTTCATGAAATGTTTACTAAAAATCGGGAAAAAATTTAATTTTCAATGCATTAAGTCACATAAGCCACCACAAAATGCCCTATTTTGAAAGTGCACTTTACTTTAAAAATCATGTAATACTAAACTGGCAAACAAAATTTTTTAAAACCCCCTCCATGACCAAGTTCTGGCTACGCCCCTGCATCACGAACCATACTTCCCATATCGGAATTATAGCAAAAACGGCCGTACTCCAAAGTGCATGCCTAAAAGTATGCCCTGTGCATATGTTAGCACAGCAAGAGAGTGCCTCATCGTTACAATATATTTATATATTGCAGTGTGTAGAACATTGAGGCAGCAGAAAAACAACAAATTCTTTAGTTGCAATTTATATATTGCAGTGTGTAGAACATAGAGGCAGCAGAAAAGCAACAAATTCTTTAGTTAGAAGCAGGAAAACAGCTGCTCTATGAGCTGCAGCAAGAGGGCATGACCATTGAGCGTTTGACATTAGCTGCCAAACGAAATGGAAATGAGTCAATGTAAGCACTTAGAAATTACTCACTTGAGATTTCGCAGTTGGGTTCAATGTAAACGTAGTATTAATTGACTTTGTTCGACATCTTGCGAAATATTTAAGCTAGAATAATACACGCAGTGGCGCACGCAGGATTTTGTTTCGGGGGAGGTTTCGTGTAACTTTTTTAAGAACTTTGAAATGGAATAAAATTTAGATGTATGAATCTACAGACTGCGATCCAAAACATGTACAGTATGAAGGTATATCAGTATGAAGTGAGCCTCAAGATACAAATGTCTCGATAGGGAATATTTGTTGTGAACGAGCCTTAATTTTTTTTGTTTTGTTGCTATGACATCTGTCAGAATATTTAGTATATATCAAGTCATTGAACAAACAACATCATATTTTTTCATCGTGTTAAAAATTTCGAATTTTGTACCAGATAGTGATGATTTGCGGAAAGCATTAATTTTTTGTTTTTATTTGAAGAAAAGTGCTGCAGAGTCGCATCGAATGCTTGTCGAGGCATATGGTGATCATGCTCTATCAAGAGCAACATGCAAAAGATGGTTTCAACGGTTCAGATATAATGATTTTGATGTGAGAAATGAAGAACGTGGAAGACCACCAAAAAGTTTGAAGACGCCGAATTGCAAACGATATTAGATAAAGATGACACTTTGAGTTAAAAGCAAATGGCAGAAATGTTAAATGTTGCACAAGGAACAATTTCTGTCCGTTTAAAAGCTATGGGAAAGATCCAAAAGTGTGGAAAATGGGTGCCACATGAATTGAATGAAAGGCAGATGGAAAACCGAAAAAACACTTGCGAAATTTTGCTTTAAAGACACGAAAGAAAATCAATTTTGCATCGAATTGTTACTGGCGATGAAAAATTGATCTATTTTAAGAATACTAAACGGAAAAAATCATGGGTTAATCCGGGACAACCTTCAACATCGACTGCAAAACCAGATCGATTCGGCAAGAAGACAATGCTGTGTGTTTGGTGGGACCAGAGCGAACGGACCTGGCGAAACCGTTAATACTGATCGCTACCGACAACAAATGATCAATTTCGATAGGACACGCATTGGCTGAGCAGCACTTCGATTCCTACGAGGAAGTCGAAAATTGGGTGTCTGATTGGTTTGCTTCAAAAGACAAACAATTCTATTGGCGCGCTGTCCTCAAATTGCTTGAAAAATGGACAAAATGTGTGGCTAGCAATGGCCAATACTTTGAATAAAATGTTTTTTACTTTCCCATTAAAAATTAGTGTTTTATTTTCGCAAAAAAAAGGCTCACTTCATACTGAAACACCCGGTATGTTTCCCCTACCTGACATATTTTGGTCCTGAAAACTCAAAATAGAAAATTTATTTAAAGGAGACTATTTTTCTCTTTTATTTGATACCCATATCTTGTACAACCGCAAATATTTGAAAAAATATTTGAAATGTGTATGTCCTTAAAATTTTAAAGTCCTTTAAAAATCACTTTGGGTCAGAAAATGAAAAACTAAATAAATAAAATTCCAGGTAAATGACCTCTAGTTTCACGCCTATATCAACATTTGGAAGGGTCACGGTGTAATTAATGTAAAGTTGGTGTTTTCACTCAGTGCATCATAACTTTGTCATTTTTCTTTCGATTCCATTGATGGTAGGCTTAATATTTGCGCAAATAATATGTTTTTCATCTTAGGTCTTAAAACCAAAGGAAATAATTTATTTTATCTATAAAAAACATTCAAAAATTTATGATTTTTGAAAATGGTCGAAAATTCAAATTTTTCGTCAGTCATTTCTCCAAATCTCATCTGATTCGGACATTCTGTATATCTCTGGAAAAGCTAAGGTATTATCTTCTGACCGACGGACATCTTGTGTTAGTCAGATGGTTCGTTTACGAGATATGTGCTCATAACTGAAACAACAGGGTAAAAACTGGTTTTTCCAAGATTTGAAAACGCTTCTAACAACATTGTTTTGATCTTCAGTTTCGTGTTCAGCGGCCCAAAGTTAGTCTAGAAAACACTTTTTTTAGGTGCATTTTTTGTGTCGAGTCGTGTTATTGATGATTTAACATATATGCGACGGTTTTAAATTAAATTTATGTACTAACTTAAAAATATTTCGGGGGTTTGAACCCCCCTGTGTGCGCCACTGAATACACGTTAGTATATGACTTACTTTAATAATTTTTTTACCACAAATTTTAAATGTTCGGGGTGCTATGCCTACTTTCAAAGTTTTCTATATCTCCTAAAATATTGATACTACAGAAAAATACTACAAATAGTACTTTTATTTTACGATCCGTAATTTAAAGATAAATAATGGGCCAGATGCCACGACTACTTTATGAATAAAGCTAATTTTTCACATAACTCGTAATACAAGTAAGCACAGAATTTCATAATCGTGATTTCAGTGAGTATATTAATCTTGATCTGGCAACATTGGTCGAGTAACATTCCAGAGTTTTTTTTGCTCCCGAATTTCTGTCTTAAAATAATAAAAGTAGGCAGTGTTTGCGATCCAAAGGCAGAGGTTCTGCCTAGGACGCCGCTCGGTCCATCAGGAAAGTGAAGTCAAGTGGATTTCGTGTGCTGGACGGTGAATTTGGCTCCGTGGTGCCGGTCCCTCATCGCTGCTGGTGCTGCTTCCCGGCGCTGCCTTGAGGCTGCGCTGCTCCCTCTGCTGGCGCCGCCTGCGCTGCTGCCGCGCGTTGCTGCTCTGCTGTGGAAGACCGTGCTGTTTTTGCGGGGCGTTCAGCTGTGGCTCGGTGCTGGGTGCAGTTCGCCCCGACTCCGGGAGGTGTGCCAGGGGAGTACCAGTGGATGGTGTTTGGGCAGAGGTGTTGGCGGCGTTGGAGTTACTCGCGCCAAAACTGACACAACAACAACTAGCGCTTACGCCTAGCGCCATCTTCTCGTAAGTGGAAAGCTCTTAATGGAAAACAGTGTTGCCATTTTGCTGTGAAATTGCGCGAACTGGAAGTACCACAACCGATCTTTCCCACGGCTGGTGTGGCATCACTGCGGTGCATGCTCTATAGCGGCTGGGTGAGTTTCAACGCCATCTACCGTCGGGTAGTCAATCCAAGGTGCACTACTCTTGTGGTGTTGCCGTATTAGCCTTACTTCATCGGATTATTCGTGCGGTTTCAACGTCTAGCCGAGGTTGGTACGAACGAATCAACTAGCAAACTTCATTATTTCGCCACGGTCAAAATGCCGAATTCAACGCCAAAAAGATCGTTGTCTGAAACCTCCCCGGAGGGTTTTGACGTAAAACTAACAAGAAGACAAAAAGTTGCAGAGTTGAATGTTGATGAGCTGATGAGAATTATAAAAGAATCAAATCGGGAAATCATGGCGAAACTTGATAATATGAATGATACAATCACTGCTTTAAAGAAGCAAAACCATGAGTTAAAGCAAAACTTAGAAGCATTAAAATTGGAAAGGGATAAAGACAGCAAAAGAATCTGTAACTTAGAGGATCAATTAAAAAGGAAAAATCTCATCTTCAAAGGCCTGGAAGCGACTAAGTCACCCCTGTCTGAAGTAAAGCGTGTAGTCAATGGCATGTTATCCCTTCAGGCACCCAGCGCTATTAAAGCAGTAAGGAAGTTATTTGAGCGCAATGGGAAATTGGCGGTCATAGCTGAATTTGACTCGGATGAATCCATTGAGTATATCCTCAAAAACACGAGTAAATTATCTGGCTCAGCGGTCTATATCGAACGTGATCTAAATGGCGATAAACAGCTAAACAAGAAAGCGATGTTGCAACTAAAGAAAGAAATACAATCAGTGAGCTCGCTCCACAGCGTAATTGTAAGAGAAGATCGTATTAGAATTGCTAACAACTGGCTAAGATGGAACAGTGAAAAGAAACTAGTTTCTGGTCGAGAAGACGCAATGCATCTACTAAAACAATTATACGAAACTTGTTATCAGCATATATGCACCGATTTTAACCAACTGCTATTGAAAGCCCTCCCAAAAAACTAAACAGATGTTCGGTCCGCATAGAACCGACGAACAAACCAACGTGCAAATCTTCAGTTAGAACTGGCCTTAAGATTGCTTTCTGGAATGTCCATGGCATATCAAACCTCCTTAATGAAACTCCTGAAACTCTCGCTCTTGAAGATGTGCAGTTCGTCGGTCTCAGTGAAACTTGGCTCGAGTCAGATCCTGTACACCTAGCCTCTCCATGGAATGGTTTCAGCCGCCTATCATCTATTGCAACAAGGGAGAAGTCAACAGGCAGGGCCAGCGGTGGCCTGCTCAGTCTTTTTCATAAAAACGTTAAGTTTACTGTAGAAGTAATTTCTTCCTATTGGATTTTTTCCTCAATCATTATAAACAGTTGTAAAATTTTGATCGGGTCGGTATATTTTAAGCCATCTTACGATATTGCTATTGCACTTGAATCACTAGAAACTCTTATCGATGAGCTATCAGTCAAACATGGTACCATTCCAATCATTATTGGGGGTGATTTCAACGCGCGAGTGGGCTTGGAATCAAATGGTGACGCCTTCCCGGAATTAGATTGCAACCTACACAAAATAAGAGATTCCCAAGATAAAATCTTAAATGCGCGCGGCAAACTTGTATGTAACTTTATGGAAAAAAACAACTTATTTCTACTAAATGGTCGTACCCCGGGCGATTATTCAGGAAACTTTACATTCTCAAACAGCAACGGTACGAGCACCATAGACCTAGTTTGGGCAAATTTAGCTGCCCTACCCGTCATATCCAACCTCCAGGTCATATATGAAGCAACGGGCTCAGATCACTTTCCCATATTGCTCAGGCTTTCGTTCCCTAACGTAAGGAATGATCCTGGTCCCGGGAGCTCGATGCAGCCTGAAGGCGCTAGTAGGCAGGTGATGAAGTGGAATGCCCAAAAAGCGTCTGAGTATGCCATATTATTAAAAGAACTACGTTTTCCCCCTGTTCTTCCCGGTGACAGTCCTTTTACACTAATAAACCGACAAAACGACCATCTTTTAGTACACATAAAAAATGCTGCCAAAGAGCTAGACCTTATTAAACACGTACCTACTAGGCATTCAAAAATTTTTAAGAGCCCATGGTTTGACCAGGAGCTTCTTAACAGTAAAAAAGATTTAAAAAATTCTCTAAAATCGTGCAAAGAATCAAATTTTGATCCAGAAAAGGCATCAATCTTATACTCCCTAAAGCGCCATTATAAAAAACTTCTTCTCAGCAAAAAGGAAGATTACTATACAGACCTAAAAAACAAATTTGCTAATGTCAAGAATCCGACGGATTTCTGGGGTGTAATCCGGTCATGTAACAAAAGACAGTTTATACCCAACCCGATAAAGCTATCGGACTGGGAAAAATTTTATGCTAGCATTTATCCGCCCCGTGTTGACACGCACCTATCCTTCTGTGGTACGTTCGACCCCTCCCTAGACTCGGAAATTACACACGCTGAGATTATACTTGCTTTACAGGGCTGCAAAAATAATAAATCCCCCGGTCTCGACATGGTTAAAAGTGAGTTTTACAAATTCCTACCCCCTGAAGGCATAAGTTTCCTCCACCGTTTCTTTAATAACGTACTAACTTACGGAATAACTCCAGATGCGTGGTCGTGCTCGTCACTGGTTCTTTTCCATAAAAACGGGGATCAAAACATACCTTTAAACTACAGAGGCATTGCGCTCTGCAACTCCATAGCCAAAATTTTCACGCAAATTTTATCTAAGAGGCTTGCCGCTTGGGCAAATATAAAAGGGGCAATTCCGGAATCGCAGAACGGTTTTCGAAGCAAAAGAAGTTGTATCGACAACATCTTCGTCTTGCAATCTGCTATTCAGCTCCATCTGAGGCACCAAAAAAAGTCTGCCCTTGCTCTATTCATTGACTTCCGGCGTGCCTTCGATTCAGTTAAACATGATTTATTATGGCAAAAACTCTATGCAAAAGGAGTTAGCGCGAGATTTATCCATATAGTGAAAGCGATATACGATCGTGCCTCGTTTGTTATTAGAAAAAACGGCATTGACTCAAAATCCATTCCAGTAACTGAAGGCGTACTTCAGGGTGAAATTCTTAGTCCCCTTCTCTTCATTCTTTTTATCTCGGATTTCGAGGAAGCTCTGCGGGAGAGAGGTATAGAAGGCATAAACATTGACGGGGTAACTGACCTACTTTTACTGCTTTTTGCGGACGATGCTGTGGCACTCGCAAGGTCCCCAGTAATCTTAAGAAAAATCCTAGTTGCTCTAGAGATATACTGCGAAAAAAATCAGCTCCAGATAAATACAAAAAAAACCCAAATTATTCATTTCAGGAAAGGAGGGAAATCCTCATCAGAAAACTTCTACTTTCATAAACAAAAGCTGGATATAGTAAAGAACTACACGTATCTAGGAGTAACTTTTTCCAGCTCGGCACTAGGAAAAGGCGCGACTGATTCGGCCATTAAAAAGGGTAGAGTTGCGTTAGGCGCGGCTCTTCAGACCTTAAGCAATTGCAAAGCAGATTCTTGGGATGGAAGAGTCAAACTCTTTGATAATGTTATCTCTTCGTCTCTTCTATACGCGGCCCAAGTCTGGGGCTTAAGGTACACCGACCAATTGGAGATTGTCCAAACTACGTACTTCAAAAAACTTCTTGCATTACCAAAAGCTACTCCAAATGCACATCTAAGACTTGAGCTGGGTCTATATAAAGTTGCCTCAAAGATTTTTAAAGCCGCCTGGAACTACATTATCAAAGTGCTTCAAATGGATCAAAACCGTTTACCAAAAATCGCCCTTCTTAGATTATCTCATCTCCAGCAGTCCTCAGTGGCACAAATGGAATACAATTGGGTTACTCAGTTTAACTGTTTCCTGGATAAAATTGGTTTAAAAAATATGTGGGAATCTCTAAATGCAGAAAACTGGCTAAGCATGAAACCAGTTGCTTTCGAACGCTTCGACCGCCACCTGAAATTTCAAGATGTACTCAGCTGCGCAAGTACTTCTTCTCTTAACTGTAAGTTACTTAGGGCACTTGATGATAAGGTAGCAGCTTACTTATTTCACCGCAACCAATTTTATATGAGCAAGGTTTTCGCCCAACTTCGCTTGTCAACCAAATACGTTCTAAGGTTTTGCATTAAAGGCTTAATTTATAAAATTGATCAAAATAATATTTGTAAGTTGTGCAACCTAAATACACTTGAAACCCTACAACATTTTCTCCTAGAGTGTCCGAGTTTCCTTGCAATTAGAAGGCGATACGTACAGAGCTATCTTGCCCAAACAAATGACCACTTAAATGCATTGGCAAATTGCCATGACCCGTACCCGATCAAAATGTTGTACTATTATATTGTAAACAGCCTTAGATTAAGAGCAACCTTGTTAAATGAATAACATTACACAAACATCTATATTATGCCAAACCATATTGTTGTAAATACGACTACCATATTGTTGTACCATATATTCACTTTGTTGTATATATACCTTGTAAAGTACTTCATAACATGTAAATTATTTCATAGCTTATTGTTCCGACATATTTTTCCACTATACCTGCTTAATAGTTCTTTAAGTGAAACTCCTGCTACAAACGATACGTTTAAAGCAGTAAATGAAATAAATAAAAATAAAATTAATCTTGTGTGGCTGAATATATATATATATGTGGGAAATGGGATGCGACCCTGAGGGACGGACGGACAAATGCGACACTGACTAGCGGACGGACGAGTGCGACCCTGTGAGACGGACGCGGAGGGGAAATAAAAGATAGAGGGCGAACGGACAAGCATACGACAGTGACTGGACGACAAGCGTGTGAGACGGACGTGTAGGCGGGCAACTTACAAACTACAACTTACAAACTACAACTATCAAATTACAAATTATAACATAATTTAACTGAATAAACGCAGTAAAAGAAAACAGAAGAACGCGGTGTTTTAATTCGAGCGAAGTCCGCGAGGCAAGAACCCCACAAATTGGTGTCGGAAGTGGAATCAATTGAAAGTGCGTGAAGCAACTGTACGCAAGATTTTAAAACAGCACAGGAACAACAACAGCGAGTGCGTTGTTGAGTGCTTGCACGTAGTAGGTGCGCGTTGGCGTCATTGCCCGTTACGTCCGTTGTACAGCCGTAAAGGTGAGTCACGCCACCCCAGTCCCGTAAGCAATTTTGATCGGCTGTGTGTGCATAACGAGCACAGTAGCGAAGGTGTGTGTGTGTCGCCATAAATTAAATTCACAGAGCGCAGCCAGTGCATAGAAAAGTGACAAGAAACATAGTGTGAAAAAGCCTAAATGAAGTGCAGCAAATGGGCTGGAATGAGTGCGGTTCATATGTGAGTTACCTAAAGATGGTTGATGTACAGTGTCGACAAAAGGTGAACGAACAGAAAAACACCAGCGTTCGCGAAAAAAGCGACTTTTTCGAGGAACTGTACACCGAAAGCCCAGCGGCTTGTGAAACGTACGTTAAAAAAAGCAAAGCACATAGACGCGCACCCACCAAAACGCGTATTTAAGTTAAGATATGCCTCGCCGGAATATCAAAAAAAAAGAAAAACTTTATTTTTCTACGCGGACTACGTCCGTGCTTTATTGAGTCAAAACTCAGACTAAATTTCAAACATAAGACTACTTCTACACTACACCTACGCTAGGTCGCCGCGGTGCTGGTGGCTCGATCTGATTCTCCGTATTTAGCTGCTGACTCCGCTGTCCAATTGGGTCGGATGCCGCCCGGTCAGTGGCTCAGGGCAGTAGACGGTGCGTCAGCGTAATTGGTTGATCGACTGCGATCGAATCGGGTCACCTGCCGGATGTCGCTCGGTCGATGGCTCTGGGTGGTGGATGGTGTGTCAGCATAGTTTGATGACACGAGGTGAATATTAGAATTATGATTATCATGATAGAGATTGTTGCTACATCTGTACTTAAGCTAATGACATGCGTATTGTCATTTTTACTAATCAGTAATTTAATGTTGTCTTCGTGCTGTAGTTGTTTTAAATGGAGGATTTCAAGTTTTAGGTTAACATTTGTAGTGTTTGTGTTTTCTTTAATTTTTATAATTAAATTTGGTAGAACAAACGTATCGCAATTCTAATATTAACATTAGTGTAGGTTTTGTTTGCCACCGTTATTTTACAGTTTTCGAATTTTATTAAAAAGTTTCCTTGCAATCTTATTTCCATTTTATTACAATTGTGATTTATTTTTGAATAGAAATTTTTGAATATAAGAATACCTGGTAATACTTCTGTGATCTCTTCTTGATGTGAGTTTTGCATATTACATTGTGTTTCTTTGAAATTCAGTATGTTTTGAAGACAATCATCTTTTATCTTAATTACATTTTTTTCTAAGTTATCTTTAACATCTATTTTGTATATATTGTTATTACTATCGACTAATATTTCATACTGTTTTAAGACTTTTGATCTATTCATGGCATTTGGGAGGGGTCAAATTTTATTTTGGAGAGGAGGGTTATAATTATGTTGTTGTCTTGGAAGAGAACTGCGGTTTTCATATTGCTGTAGCTGTCAAGGTCAGTAATTAGGTCGAGTTCTGTTTTTGAAAGTAAGTCGACCGGTATTATGCCCATTTTACTAGAGAATATTATTTGTGCTATGTCGTCTATGTGATTGCGTAGTAGGGATATGTCGTTATTTATTCTGTACGTGTTTTCAATAAATTGAAATTCGTCTTCTAAAGTTTCGATTCTATTTTGTGTTACTTCCTTAAATGTTTTTATATAAATACCAATGGGCATTTGTTGTTTGTTTATATTGTAACGATAAGACAGTCTGTCGCTGTGCAAAGCAACCCTGTAGCTACGCGCCGTGCCATAATTCAACCTGGCAATGATGACCGCGATAATGGAAACTTTTAGTCCAACCTGGCAATGATGGCTGCGATAATGGAAACATTTAGTCCAACCTGGCAATGATGGTCGCGATCATCATGGAAACCTTTAGTCCACTCTGGAATGTGCGAGAACGATCTGCGCGATGGCCGGACAGGTATAACAGGCAGCCGGGTGCGGCGCAGCGAGTCAGTCTGATTTTGACTAGTGAAGGTGCCACACGGAGTAATTGAGCAAATACTTAAGTGTGAAGACAGTGAAGTGTAAAGCTGTGAAATAAAGTGATTGTTGGTTTATTTTATTGACTGCGTTTGAGAAACTAAGTGTGTTTTATTTTCAAATTACGCAATCCAGAGATACGTACTAGCCCACTAGAACTAGCATTCGTAATATTTGGTGTCAGAAGTGGGATTGTGGAAAATTGAAAATAAACAAAAAAAGAAAACTAAATAAATAAAATTATAAAAGCACGGATATGGTTAAACTCGAGCTGCTGAAGGTGGACCAGCTGAAGAAGGAGCTGGCTGCCTGGAATTTGCCGACTGCTGGCGGGAAAGTGGAGTTGCAGCTGCGCTTGCGAGAGGCGTGTGAATCACGAGGCATCGATTGGGCTGCACACGAGTTCGGAACGCAGGAACAAGAGGCGTCGGCCAAAGTGGAGGAATCGCCTGTGGGTGCTGCGTCGATGCAAAGTACAGCGGCTGCGCCACCACAAGCAATGGACATAAGCCAGCTAATAGTTACAATGACAGGCATGTTTCAGGAAACTTCTGCGAAAATTGAGAATGTCAATCGTGAAATATCGGCGCAAATGGAAGCGTCCAATCGAGAAATAGCAGCGAAACTAGAAACTACGAATCGGGAAATTTCGGCGCGAATGGAAACGGCGGCCCATGAAATATCGGCGCAAGTGTCGGCGAAACTCGAAAGTGCAAATTGCGAATTGTTCACCAAGCTTCAGGAAAATTCTGCGCGCTTGGAGCAGAAAGTGGAGGAAATCTTAGACAGGATTAATGGGAAAGTCAAGCACCAGGAGACACGAGTAGAGCACTTGGATAAACGAGTCGACGACCTGGATGATTCCCTGAACAAACGAGTTGATAGTCTGGAAGACTCGATGAACAGAAAAATGGACGAGCGGCTCAGGGAGGTACAGCCGCGAGAATGGTTGCCGCCGGTTCCGGAAAGTGTTGCCACCCGAGCAGAAGTGCCTACTTATGATGGGACTACGCCGTTCGAAACATTCAAGCTACAATTCGACCTGGCTGCTCTGGAAAATCAGTGGACCGATGTAAGGAAAGGTCGGAGATTGGCGCTGGCTCTTAAAGGTGCTGCGGCTGAGGTAATAAAATCAGTTCCAGAATGTTTACGAAGCGAGTACGACCGTCATAAGGGCGCTGGCAGCCAAATACAGCGACGAGCACAACAGAACGCTGTACTACTGTGAGCTGAAGAATCGCAGGCAAAGGGCCAACGAGGCGCTGCAGGCATATGCAGCTGCATTGAGCGGCTCGTACAGCTGTGCTACCCGTCCTTCGGCGCTGATGATCTCGAGAGGATGAAGATTGAGGCGTTTATTGAAGGTCTTCATGATCCGGAGACACGTCGCAGTGCGTTGATGATGGGCAAGCCGACATTTAGGGAGACGGTGACCAGCGCGATGACATACGAGGCGACATGGATTGGGAGCACTCGGTATGCACCTGCAAGGATACGCCAGATCCAGCCGGACAACGACATTGCGATCCAGGCAACAAGCTTTGAGCCACCGGGCAGGCCACGGGTGGTCTCCTCTAAAGTTGTTTGCTGAGTATGTGGCAAGCAGGGCCACATATCACGAGACTGCCGCCAACGAAAGAGGCGTTCCCGTTCTCGATCGCAATCGCCTGAAGCGAGGAATACTGACAATCGAGGCCCAGCCAACAAGCGCAGGGCTGAGGACGGCGAGTCGTTAAACTAAAACGGGTCAGCCCAAAGGGGCGTGAGCTGATACCCACAATCTGCCGCCCCACCGTCCTTGTCTCACAGCTGAAACGACAGCCCAGCAGCTTGACAATTGGAGGAAGGATAGATGGAAAGTTGTTCGTGTTGGCACTGGATACTGGAGCGTCATATTCGATCATAAAAAGGAAGCTGCTGAAGAACTGGGAACCGCTGCATGGCATACAGCTGAGGACTGCGACTGGCGAGCGCGCGCCGGTAAGAGGGAAAGTTACAAAAACGATTACTATCGGCACCAGCAGCCTGGAACATGAGTTCATCGTCGCGGATATAATGGACGACGTGATTATCGGCGTGGATTTCATGATTAGGCACGGTTTTACGCTGGACCTGAAGGAAAATGTGCTGAGATATGCCAACGTTGAATTCCCGCTGCACACCGGCTATGAGCGAAGCGTGGCGATAAGGCAGGTTGTATCGTGTCAACACCGGAGGATACCAGCGAACTCTGAGGCGATTGTGTGGGCAAAGGAGGACGATGGGACGAGTCGGCTGTGGGTTGTAGAAGCACCGAAACAAGGACACGGCAACATCATCATCGGACGTACATTAGTGGAACCTAAGAATGGCAGAATACCAGTCAGAATACTGAACCCTCTGAATGCACCCAGATATGTCGGGAAAGATGAGGTATGGTATTGGCGAGTATGGAGAAGCTGTAGCAGTGGTCAATTGCGAGAGTAGCCCACCTGGAGGTAATAAGAAGAGCGGTTTTAACATGGACGTCATACCGCAAGAGAACCAGTGGAGCAGCGAGTTGACGGCCAAGCAGAAACAGAAGGTGAGGTCTTTCCTGCAGCACTATGGGTCAATATTTGCGGCAGAAGCAGGCGGAAGAACAGCCATAGTGAAGCACAACATCGACACCGGAAGTGCAAAACCGATTCGCCAACCGCCAAGATGAGTTCCTCTGGCCAAGAGGGAAGAGGTCACAAATTTGATCGAAAACATGCGGAAAGAGAAGGTCATAGAGCCTTCTTCGGGCCCCTGGTGCTCGCCGGTCGTGCTAGTCAAGAAAAAGGATGGCAGTACCCGGTTTTGTGTGGACTATCGGAAGCTCAATGATGTGACCAAGAAGGACAGTTATCCACTACCGCGGATCGATGACACCCTGGACACACTGTCAGGCACGCAGTGGTTCTCCACGCTCGACTTACGCAGCGGCTATTGGCAGGTAGAGCTTGCAGACAAGGACAATGAGAAAACGACTTTCAGTGTTGGCGATGGTTTGTGGCAGTTCACCGTCATGCCGTTTGGACTCTGCAACGCACCAGCGACATTCGAGCGGCTAATGGAACGTGTGCTAAAAGGGCTGCATTGGCGGACGTGTCTGGTGTACCTCGACGACATAATCGTGATGGGTAAAAACTTCGACAACCACCTGGGAAAGCTAAAGGAGGTATTCGAGCGGATACGAGAAGCCGGGCTTAAACTCAACCCAAAGAAGTGCTCGCTGTTCCAAAAGGAGGTCAAGTATCTGGGTCATACGGTTTCCGCCCGCGGAGTACATACGGATGAAGGGAAAATCACGGCGCTGAAGGAGTGGCCCCGGCCACGCAATCTACACGAACTCCGCAGTTTCCTGGGCCTGTGCACATACTACCGCCGATTTGTTCCGGGATTCGCGAACATAGCCAGCAGCTTGCACAAACTGACGAAAAAGAGCCAAGCTTTCGAGTGGAACGAAGAGCAGGAACAGGCTTTTGCACGTCTGAAGGAAAAACTGTGCAGTGCTCCAATTCTGGCCTTCCAGAAGAGAGAGATGTTTGTGCTGGATACGGATGCAAGCGGGAATAGTATTGGCGGTGTGCTATCACAGATAATAGACGGCCAGGAACAAGTGATAGCGTACTACAGTAGGGTTCTATCGAAACCGGAACGCAACTACTGTGTGACACGGAGGGAACTGCTGGCGGTATTGCACTGCGTAAAACACTTCCACAAATATCTGTATGGACAAAGGTTTCGCCTGCGCACAGATCATGCGGCATTGAGATGGCTCCTGAACTTTAAGGATCCTGAAGGGCAATTGGCGCGGTGGATCGAGCGACTGCAGAGTTACGACTACACGATAGAGCATCGCAAGGGCAGTAGCCATGGAAATGCCGATGCCTTGTCACGCCGTCCGTGCAAAGTCGAATGCAGGCAGTGCTCGCGAGCCGAAAGCAAAGAACAGATAGTGGACGTCCGGTTGATAAGCGTTATGCCAGAGGAAGAGTGGTCTGCGGAGAGGCTACAAAAGGACCAGCGTGAGGATGCGGATCTTGCAAAAATCGTCGAAGGCAAAGAGCAAGGCGCACGTCCAGACTGGCAGGAGATGGCCGGTGAAAGCCCGATCGCCAAGGCTTACTGGGCACAGTGGAAAAGTCTGCGGCTGAAGGAAGGATGCCTGTACCGCGAATGGGAGAGCGCGGATGGACGAACCAGCAACTCCCTAATGGTAGTGCCGAAATGCAGAATCAACGAGGTCATCCAGGCATACCATAAGGACTCCAGTGGAGGGCACCTGGGCATCACCAAAACCGTCGCCAAAATAAAAAGACGATTCTACTGGGTAGGATGTCAGGAGTCTGTAACCGAGTGGATTAAGAGCTGCGACCGATGTTCAGCAGCGAAAGGGCCAACAAGAAGATCTCGAGGCCGCATGCAGCAGTACAACGTGGGAGCGCCCTTCGAGCGGATTGCTATGGACGTCGTCGGCCCATTCCCAACTAGTACTCAAGGCAACAAATATGTGCTGGTGGTAATGGATTACTTCAGCAAATGGCCCGAAGTGTACCCAATTCCTAACCAGGAGGCCACTACGATCTCGGAAAAGCTGGTAAACAACTGGGTAGCCAGGTTCGGAGTTCCGTTGGAGTTGCACTCAGATCAAGGCCGGAATTTCGAGTCTGCGGTATTCAAGGAAGTGTGTGAGCTGCTGGGGATAAAGAAAACGCGTACCACCCCCTTGCACCCACAGTCCGACGGCATGGTGGAACGCTTTAACCGGACACTGGAGGAATACCTGCGGAAAGTGATAGGCAGGAATCAAAAGGATTGGGACACGCATATCCCCTTGTTCCTAATGGCGTATAGGTCAGCCCCGCACGACACGACATCACTCACTCCAGCCCGAGCAGTATTCGGCACAGAATTGCGGTTACCCGCTGACTTGAAGTTCGGGGTAGTCAGCACGACGGGAGGCGCTAAGACGGACTACGTGGCCAATAAGCGGGCAGAACTGGAGGAAATTCACCAGTAGGATTAACGACGTGGTATACAGGATTTAACGTTGCAGCAATAAAGGCGCTAAGCTGAAGGTAGTCCATTTGGAGCGCCTGGCGCCTTATCACAGCGGAACCTCGGCACTTGTTCGGGACGAACAAGTCTAAGTGGTTGGCAGTGTAACGATAAGACAGTCTGTCGCTGTGCAAAGCAACCCTGTAGCTACGCGCCGTGCCATAATTCAACCTGGCAATGATGACCGCGATAATGGAAACTTTTAGTCCAACCTGGCAATGATGGCTGCGATAATGGAAACTTTTAGTCCAACCTGGCAATGATGGTCGCGATCATCATGGAAACCTTTAGTCCACTCTGGAATGTGCGAGAACGATCTGCGCGATGGCCGGACTTATTCCTTAATTTTTTAAGGAATAAGTATGAGAAATGATGAAAATGACTATGGTACATTTTTGCTATTATTTCGATGAGAATGAAAACTACACCAAATAATTTGGCTGTGTTGTATTATTTGATGTTTCCGCTTTCATTTAACACCTAACATGATACTTGATTTACGAAAAATGTGCATGTTTTTGACCATCAAAGAAAACGCCTTAAAATTCCATATTTTCCGACTTTGAGGTCCAATTACCGCAGAATTTTAAAACTTATAAAAATAAATTGCATTGGTAAAGAAGCCGTGAGGTGTTGATAATGCAACGAGGTGAAAATGATGTCAACCGGTTTATTGGATTAGAAATTACAATCCCAAACGTGAAAAAAGTCAGGGAAAATCCGAAAAAGTGACACGCCCATTTTTTGCGAAAACGGAAACTAAGTTTTAAAAACGGTTTGCGGATTCGAAATCAGCGCTCCCTAATTACCCTAGAACTGATGTCAAACCCAGAAAAGCCGACCAAAAGTCGAAATTTGTTGCCCTGTGTTATTTATGTAGTTGGTGGTAGTTTTTTCGTTTTCGTATAGCGAGGCTAATTTTTTACTAATTTCCTGCTCATCGTCACTGTCCATGGAACCTGCTATGTATTTTAGGCTTTTACCACAGAATAAACAGTATACAGAAGGCGCATCTGAAATAATTTTGCGATTTCATTTTAGACGCGGGCGGGAAGCAGCAAAGATGAGGTAAATGTATATGGAACCGAGAGAGTAAGCGCAAGCGAGCGGAGAGCTGCTTTGCGATCCTCTCTTGCATTCTCGCATTCATTCGATGGATTGGTTTATTCTCATTTCGACAACAACACGCAATGTTGTTGTTTTCCGCAGCAAGCCAGCTTGGCTTTACTCGGGCACTTTGAAATGGTGGTTGTTTTGGCAAAGCGATCGCCAGTCACTTTTTCCTATGCAAATTTTGCCTGTCCGCTTCTTGTTCTTGTTTGTAAAAAAGAAAGCGCAGAGCGAGCACGTGCCGGCGAATTGGTTTATTGTAGTGTCCGACCGAATATTCGGTTTCGGTTTCGGCCCAAATCAGTGGTTTCGGTTTCGGTTTCAGTTTCGGCCAAAAAATGGCCGAATAGCCGAAACCGAAACTTTCTAGAATATTTTTTACATTTTATTGTGTAGCAGATATATAGTGAAAGGAGGAATAATTTAGATGCCACCAATGTAAATAAATTTATTTTTTTAGCATATAATATTAAATTATTTAATTTTGAATATTAGCGAGTAAGGTACGAAAGGGTGATTTTTTCATGTTTACGTTTTTAAAAAATGAATAAATTGTTTTTTTTTAATAAGTATTTATTTATCAGGTGTACAACTTTGCTTCCGCCGTTTTCCGATAGGTGGCTGTACCGGCCGAATCTTCATCAAGCAATGCTTCTAGTTGTTCATCTTTGAAGGTTTTTTCTCTTCCACCACCATGTTTGTCTTCGACATCGAAATCACCATTTTTAAAACGTTGAAACCACTCCCGACACGTTCTTTCACTCAGAGCAGCATCACCGTAAGTTTCTGAGAGCATTCGATGCGCTTCAGCTGCATTTTTTTGCGAATTGTAACAGAAAAGTAAAACTTCCCGCAAATGGCGAGAATTGGGCACATAAACGGACATTTTCGAGCGTGAATAATACGAAAACAAGAACAACTGTCACTGAAACGGCGATGACAATTCGTTAGGCACTGTCCACACTCACTTTAAAGGCATTACCATCTATGTATTTCAACCAGCCTCAGCCGGTACAGCCACCTATCGGAAAACGGAAAGTTGTACACCTGATAAAATTCGTTTGTTGAAAAAAGTGCTTGATATGGTGATTTTTTTTTCAACTAGAAAGTTTCGGTTTCGGCCGAATATTAAAAAAAAAACCGAATATTCGGTTTCGGCCCAAAAAAGTGGTTTCGGTCGGACACTAGTTTATTGTCATTATCAATCGAATCTTCGAGCTGAATGGTCGTTTATTTGTTCATGCTGCGCTTAGATTAATTGATATTAAATTTTGCAAATACATACTTGGAACTAGCCTTGTAAATATATTTGTAAAAATTTTTATTTTGGATCAACCACGTCTAACTGTAGACTGCACTGTATAATTATTTGTCTAAATTTTGACGTGGTTGATTCCAATTTTGAAATTTTTGCAATTGTTTTGACGTGGTTGATCCAAATTAAAAATTTTAACAGATATTTTGACGTAGTTGATCCTTTCTGGTCATTATATTACCTTTGATTTGACATATTCATTGACTTTATTAGTATACGAAAAATGGATCTGGTTCCGAGTAAAAATTTACTACCCCGGGTGGGTAAAAATTTAATAAAGTCAGGGCTTCAATGCTGCATAACATGTTGCCGAAAATCTAGACCGGATGATGAAAAACTTAAAATGTTTAAATTTCCGCCCTATGACTCAGCTATGGGCCAAATTTGGCGAGACAAATTTAGCATTAACACTAAAGAATACACCAAGCCATTATTTATATGCATTAATCACTTCTCAAGTTCTGACATTGGGAAAAAATATTTAAAATCTGGAACAGTTCCTGTATTTAATTTGGAATATGTTGAAGAAACTTATGAGTTTTCAGAGCCCGATTGTTCAACTAAAAAGGGACGAAAAAGTGAGTCCGTAGGTGGGTATTGTAATAATTGCGAATCATATGCTAAATCCGTAAATTTTTACAGGAAGAAGTATTACAACATTTTGGCAAAATACAGAAACATTAAAAACCAGAAGAAATTACCAAAAAAGTCAGATGTGCTCCAACGTATCGACTCTTGAAGAATTAAATGATACTACGTTTGAAACGCTTTCTAATATCGTATTTAATCTCGACTCAGCTCCTGAACATAACTAAGAAACTAGTCAAACCGATGATTTCGAAGTGGATAATAATACAGCCATCCTTGCCGATTTCATATTAAATGATAATTTTCAGAACTGTTCTGAATTTACCATTGATTTAGCGTCTTTAAGATATTTTTTGGGTTATGTTGTTTACAAAATACTTCCCAAAATAAACTGTGAAACATGTGCAGGTGAATTGAGAAAAGAAGATGAGGTACTAACAGTTCCTAGTGAATTTTTCATATTTCACAAAAACTTTAACTCTCTCAAAGATTTCGGCAATCTTATTAGTCCCTCGCAAATTCTATTAGAGATAAGCAAAGTACACATTTCAATTTTCCGCAGCATTTTTGAAAAACAGCCACAAATTGTAGGCATAAAAAATTTAATAAAAGTTAAATGTCAAAATGCTACACCACAATGGTTTTCCACATGTCCTGATCATAAAAACACAATTTTGGATTTTATGATCTTAGTTCTTCTCAGGAAGCATTGTTCATGGGTCTCAGAAAAGAAAAATGTAACTAAACCCCGAAAACTTAAAATCCTAAAATCGTAATAAACTCTGGTTATTTTGACCAAACTTATTCCCACAATTGGCGGTTTTTTATCGTAGTATTGTGAGTCGTTGAGCTCCTTATAGAAATCAGCCAAAGCAAAAATTTATTCTAACTTCAGTTGTTAGCCAGCAACAACAACAACCACAAGCTGTCGCCTTTCCCCTGTACGCGTTTCCTCCATCACTATGCATGCGGCACGTCGCTTTGTTGGCCAACAACAACAACCACATATATGGTGCGTTACTGTTTTGTACACCGGCATGCGTTCAATACTTTTATCTGTTTGCTCTCCGAACATTTGATTTCGCGCTCTCACAGCTTCTCATTTTAGGCTCTCGCGCTCTGTGCGTTCTCGTCCCCTTTACTGCTTCCCCCCGCATCCACAAACGGCTCCTACCGCTGGAACCCGCAAAGACAATTTTCTTTACACCAGATGCGCATTCTGTATATTGTTTGTTCTGTGCTTTTACCTACAATATTAACCCATTGCTGCCGGGTACCAGTTCCGCCCATACGATTTTGATAAAATTTCATACACGACCTAGAAGTGACCCAAAATGATCAGAAACAAAATTTCAGCTTTATATCTCTGTACGTTGCTGAGACATTCATTAGGTATTTTGTACCCATTACGCAGCAATGGTAGCTTTTTTCCATACTTTGTGAAGTGATCAGCTGTTTAGCGTGAACAAAAGTTGTATTTTTTACAGGTGAGTTAGGAGGCAGACTTTTGTGAAGTTCTAAGGCCACTACGTTTCGTCACATTTTCCACCTCCGGAAAATTCACGAGTTTTGGAGTCTGGTAACTCTAACTAGATGGCGAAATTTTAGGGTGACCTTCACTAGGTTAAGGTAGTTCCATCTTTACCCTAACTATCCCTATCAATGGTTTTGAGAGATCTCAAACATTGACTTTTTTGTGATTTAAAAAAAAAATCAATTTTCATGGGTAAAATTTTACCCATTAGGCAGCAATGGGTTAAAGAGGCCTCGCTTTGATTTAAAATGTGGGTGTAAATTGTTTATTTTGGCTTGCAGCAAGATAAAGTTTTTGTTTATTGTATCTAGTAGTTGACTGTCTTCGAAAGTTGCTGCTTTCAATGTATTGATATTATTAGAAATTAGGGATGTTGTTTCTTCGAATATTGTTAAGTTGATGAGATGAAGAATTTAGTTGTAACGACTGATTTAAAGTCCTGCATGAATATATTCATTTCGGCGGCTACACTACTGTACATACTGTACGGGTACTTGGTATTCGAAAAATGTGTACAACGAAACGAATAGAAACGAGAACCAGCGAGCGTCGCTTCTCGTTTCTATTCATATTCGGTGAATAGCGAACACTTCAGTGCTCGTATTCGGTGAGAAGCGAATACTGCAGTGCTCGTATTCGGTAATCGAGAACTTTGCGAAGTATTCGAAGATCAACAGTTTCATCGAATATTTGTATGCGCAGTATGGCACTTTTCCATGTGTATACTTGTGGTGCGGTTGAAGTGGCTTATTAGTTAATACGCAAAATGGAAATTATTGAAGAAAGTAGCATAACAAATAAATCTTAGGAATAATAAAACGAGTATATTCGAATATATTCGAAGCAATGTGTACTATTATTCAAATGCTTTTGTCCTCGTTTTCCCGCTTCGAGCGAATATGAATAAATAGTGTACGTCTACTCGTTTATGTTCGGAGCTTACTCGTACTCGAAGAGAGCTGTACTTGTATTCATGCGGACCGGTCCGCAGAGATGAAGTGAAGTATTCTATTCAAAAGCATTTGAATGTTTTCGAATAGCAAAAATGCATACTCGTGCAGGACTCTAGACTGATTGTTTTCAGTTCCCCTGTCTTGATGGGTACATATCCGTTGTTGTTAGTTAGGTCTTGTATGTCGATTTGTTGCACTGTTCCTGTAAGAACCAGCATCAGTATTACTGCACAGGTTTCCGCGGTTTCCATAGTTCCTTGCTGTTTCTGAAAGATAATTTTTTCTTAATCCTGCTTTATATTATTTTTGTGAATAATCCTGCCTGCTTTAGTTTTAACTGTTGTATTGTAGTTTTCAGCCACGATCTCTTTCTTATATCTTGGTGATAATTTATTTCCTAGTCTCCGGTTTACTTTTACGAAAATTTCGTCCCCTTCAGAATATATTTTGGGTACGGTGCGATTTTTGTTGTGGTATGAAAGGTCCGCGTTTTGCTTTTCTAGTAGTTTCTGAATTGTTTCCTGTCTGTCTTTGTCTAATAACGCAGGGTCGCTACTTACTCTCGTACCAAAAAATGTTTCTACCGGTTTTTTGTTTGTGGTGGAATGAATGGAGTAATTGTATTCTTTTACCGATTTATCTAGTAGTTCATGGAATGATCGGTGTGTTCTTTCACTTTGGAGACAACGCATTATTTCTTGTAAGGTAGAGTGGAAACGCTCCACTTGTCCATTCGAACAACTCGTATAGGGGCCGTTCGGAATATGTTGATGCCGAATTCATTTTCGACCAAAAAATTTATCGACTCCGAGTTGAATGACTTTTCATTGTCTACCACAATTGTTTCAGGCACGAGGGAAAATAGGATATCTCTCAGGGGTTGTCTTATATCTTCTGCTGCCCTGGACTGGATGGGTTTGGCGATAGCATATTTTGAAAATTTATCTACGGCAGTTAGGACTAAATTTTTACCTACTAGAAATATGTCAACGTGGACTATTTGCCCTGGGAATTGTGGGATGGGTGTGGCTTGTATTTGAGGCTTTGGAGGGTGACGGTCATACTTGTTTGTTTTTGCATGTTATACATTGCTTTATACATTTTTTTATTTTCTTCGCCATTGAGGGAGAATTTTTCCAGAATTTGCGTCTCATTTTCTTTACAGTTTCTATGGGCTCTATTGTGCGTTCTGATTATTATGTCTTCTTGTTCTTGTTCGTTAGTTATGTCTTCTACCTGCTTTTGGATGAACCTGATTCGGTATCTACTAAAGTGGTGAGGGTATATCTCCTGTATTTTTCCCATTATATGTTCTGCTGCTTTGATGCAATTTATCACTGATGGATTGAGGTATCTTTTGAGAATTGAAATTAGGGTGTGCTCTGAATATTCTTGTTCTGTTATTGTGTGACGGTGATACGATGGGAATACTATCTTGAATTGGTAAGTAGAAGTAATGTCTTCATTTAGAAATATTTGGTTCTTAAATACATTAATCGGGGCTTCGACCCTATATATAGGGTGTTTTTTTTAGAGGTTTGTTTTTCGAATAGAGATAAAACTGGCATTTTGTGGTCAAATCTGGCAACTCCAATGTCATTTATGTTCAGTTTGGTTTGCCATTTCATCATGAACAGGTTGACAAAAGAACAACGCTTGCAAATCGTGCAAATTTATTTCGAAAATAATGGTTCAGTTCGCGAAGTTTACCGCAAGCTCCGTCCATTTTATGGTCGACATAATCGTCCATCAGAGCAATTAATTCGGTTAACCATGGGTCGTTTTCGCACTACGTTTACTCTATGTGATAATACGCATCCGCAGAGACGTCGAACAGTGCGCACCGAAGAAACAATTGCCGCTGTAGAGCAAAATGTTGAAGAGGACCCGAATGAATCGATTCGCCACCGTGCACAGCAATTGGAGCTTTGTCCATCAACTTTATGGAAGATTTTGCGCAAAGATCTTGGCTTGCGACCTTACAAGATCCAGCTTGTGCAAGAATTAAAGCCGCGAGACCATGCAATGCGTCGTGATTTTGGTGTATGGGCCGAAAATGAGATTGATCTCGATGCTGATTTTCATCGCAAAATTTTGTTCAGTGATGAGGCTCATTTTTGGTTGAATGGCTACGTCAACAAGCAAAATTGCCGCATTTGGAGTGAAGAGAATCCACATGAGACCCTTGAGACGCCATTACATCCACAAAAACTGACTGTTTGGTGTGCTCTATGGGCTGGTGGAGTCATTGGGCCATACTTCTTCCGAAATAATGCTGGAGAGTCAGTTACCGTTAATGGAGACCGGTATAGAGCCATGATAATCGACTATTTTGTTCCCGAATTGGATGGCATGAATGTGGATGAGTTGTGGTTCCAACAAGACGGCGCTACATGCCACACAGCGCACGTCACAATCGATTTATTGAAGGAAACATTCGATGAGCGCATAATTTCGCGGAATGGACCTGTCAATTGGCCACCAAGATCGTGTGATTTGACACCATTGGATTATTTTCTTTGGGGAAATGTGAAGTCGCTCGTCTACGCCAACAAACCAGAAACGTTAGGGGACTTGGAAGCCAACATTCGTGGCGTTATTGCCGACATACGGCCCCAAATGCTCGAAAAAGTGGTTGAAAATTGGACCTGTAGAATTGGCTTTATTCGAGCCAGCCGCGGCGGCCACATGCCCGAAATCATATTTAAACATTAATGGCATAAAATTATCCTTCCAATAAAGCCAAATTTCAGCTTTATATCTCTGCACGTTGCTGAGACATTCATTAGGTATTTTGTACCCATTACGCAGCAATGGTAGCTTTTTTCCATACTTTGTGAAGTGATCAGCTGTTTAGCGTGAACAAAAGTTGTATTTTTTACAGGTGAGTTAGGAGGCAGACTTTTGTGAAGTTCTAAGGCCACTACGTTTCGTCACATTTTCCACCTCCGGAAAATTCACGAGTTTTGGAGTCTGGTAACTCTAACTAGATGGCGAAATTTTAGGGTGACCTTCACTAGGTTAAGGTAGTTCCATCTTTACCCTAACTATCCCTATCAATGGTTTTGAGAGATCTCAAACATTGACTTTTTTGTGATTTAAAAAAAAAATCAATTTTCATGGGTAAAATTTTACCCATTAGGCAGCAATGGGTTAAAGAGGCCTCGCTTTGATTTAAAATGTGGGTGTAAATTGTTTATTTTGGCTTGCAGCAAGATAAAGTTTTTGTTTATTGTATCTAGTAGTTGACTGTCTTCGAAAGTTGCTGCTTTCAATGTATTGATATTATTAGAAATTAGGGATGTTGTTTCTTCGAATATTGTTAAGTTGATGAGATGAAGAATTTAGTTGTAACGACTGATTTAAAGTCCTGCATGAATATATTCATTTCGGCGGCTACACTACTGTACATACTGTACGGGTACTTGGTATTCGAAAAATGTGTACAACGAAACGAATAGAAACGAGAACCAGCGAGCGTCGCTTCTCGTTTCTATTCATATTCGGTGAATAGCGAACACTTCAGTGCTCGTATTCGGTGAGAAGCGAATACTGCAGTGCTCGTATTCGGTAATCGAGAACTTTGCGAAGTATTCGAAGATCAACAGTTTCATCGAATATTTGTATGCGCAGTATGGCACTTTTCCATGTGTATACTTGTGGTGCGGTTGAAGTGGCTTATTAGTTAATACGCAAAATGGAAATTATTGAAGAAAGTAGCATAACAAATAAATCTTAGGAATAATAAAACGAGTATATTCGAATATATTCGAAGCAATGTGTACTATTATTCAAATGCTTTTGTCCTCGTTTTCCCGCTTCGAGCGAATATGAATAAATAGTGTACGTCTACTCGTTTATGTTCGGAGCTTACTCGTACTCGAAGAGAGCTGTACTTGTATTCATGCGGACCGGTCCGCAGAGATGAAGTGAAGTATTCTATTCAAAAGCATTTGAATGTTTTCGAATAGCAAAAATGCATACTCGTGCAGGACTCTAGACTGATTGTTTTCAGTTCCCCTGTCTTGATGGGTACATATCCGTTGTTGTTAGTTAGGTCTTGTATGTCGATTTGTTGCACTGTTCCTGTAAGAACCAGCATCAGTATTACTGCACAGGTTTCCGCGGTTTCCATAGTTCCTTGCTGTTTCTGAAAGATAATTTTTTCTTAATCCTGCTTTATATTATTTTTGTGAATAATCCTGCCTGCTTTAGTTTTAACTGTTGTATTGTAGTTTTCAGCCACGATCTCTTTCTTATATCTTGGTGATAATTTATTTCCTAGTCTCCGGTTTACTTTTACGAAAATTTCGTCCCCTTCAGAATATATTTTGGGTACGGTGCGATTTTTGTTGTGGTATGAAAGGTCCGCCTTTTGCTTTTCTAGTAGTTCCTGAATTGTTTCCTGTCTGTCTTTGTCTAATAACGCAGGGTCGCTACTTACTCTCGTACCAAAAAATGTTTCTACCGGTTTTTTGTTTGTGGTGGAATGAATGGAGTAATTGTATTCTTTTACCGATTTATCTAGTAGTTCATGGAATGATCGGTGTGTTCTTTCACTTTGGAGACAACGCATTATTTCTTGTAAGGTAGAGTGGAAACGCTCCACTTGTCCATTCGAACAACTCGTATAGGGGCCGTTCGGAATATGTTGATGCCGAATTCATTTTCGACCAAAAAATTTATCGACTCCGAGTTGAATGACTTTTCATTGTCTACCACAATTGTTTCAGGCACGAGGGAAAATAGGATATCTCTCAGGGGTTGTCTTATATCTTCTGCTGCCCTGGACTGGATGGGTTTGGCGATAGCATATTTTGAAAATTTATCTACGGCAGTTAGGACTAAATTTTTACCTACTAGAAATATGTCAACGTGGACTATTTGCCCTGGGAATTGTGGGATGGGTGTGGCTTGTATTTGAGGCTTTGGAGGGTGACGGTCATACTTGTTTGTTTTTGCATGTTATACATTGCTTTATACATTTTTTTATTTTCTTCGCCATTGAGGGAGAATTTTTCCAGAATTTGCGTCTCATTTTCTTTACAGTTTCTATGGGCTCTATTGTGCGTTCTGATTATTATGTCTTCTTGTTCTTGTTCGTTAGTTATGTCTTCTACCTGCTTTTGGATGAACCTGATTCGGTATCTACTAAAGTGGTGAGGGTATATCTCCTGTATTTTTCCCATTATATGTTCTGCTGCTTTGATGCAATTTATCACTGATGGATTGAGGTATCTTTTGAGAATTGAAATTAGGGTGTGCTCTGAATATTCTTGTTCTGTTATTGTGTGACGGTGATACGATGGGAATACTATCTTGAATTGGTAAGTAGAAGTAATGTCTTCATTTAGAAATATTTGGTTCTTAAATACATTAATCGGGGCTTCGACCCTATATATAGGGTGTTTTTTTTAGAGGTTTGTTTTTCGAATAGAGATAAAACTGGCATTTTGTGGTCAAATCTGGCAACTCCAATGTCATTTATGTTCAGTTTGGTTTGCCATTTCATCATGAACAGGTTGACAAAAGAACAACGCTTGCAAATCGTGCAAATTTATTTCGAAAATAATGGTTCAGTTCGCGAAGTTTACCGCAAGCTCCGTCCATTTTATGGTCGACATAATCGTCCATCAGAGCAATTAATTCGGTTAACCATGGGTCGTTTTCGCACTACGTTTACTCTATGTGATAATACGCATCCGCAGAGACGTCGAACAGTGCGCACCGAAGAAACAATTGCCGCTGTAGAGCAAAATGTTGAAGAGGACCCGAATGAATCGATTCGCCACCGTGCACAGCAATTGGAGCTTTGTCCATCAACTTTATGGAAGATTTTGCGCAAAGATCTTGGCTTGCGACCTTACAAGATCCAGCTTGTGCAAGAATTAAAGCCGCGAGACCATGCAATGCGTCGTGATTTTGGTGTATGGGCCGAAAATGAGATTGATCTCGATGCTGATTTTCATCGCAAAATTTTGTTCAGTGATGAGGCTCATTTTTGGTTGAATGGCTACGTCAACAAGCAAAATTGCCGCATTTGGAGTGAAGAGAATCCACATGAGACCCTTGAGACGCCATTACATCCACAAAAACTGACTGTTTGGTGTGCTCTATGGGCTGGTGGAGTCATTGGGCCATACTTCTTCCGAAATAATGCTGGAGAGTCAGTTACCGTTAATGGAGACCGGTATAGAGCCATGATAATCGACTATTTTGTTCCCGAATTGGATGGCATGAATGTGGATGAGTTGTGGTTCCAACAAGACGGCGCTACATGCCACACAGCGCACGTCACAATCGATTTATTGAAGGAAACATTCGATGAGCGCATAATTTCGCGGAATGGACCTGTCAATTGGCCACCAAGATCGTGTGATTTGACACCATTGGATTATTTTCTTTGGGGAAATGTGAAGTCGCTCGTCTACGCCAACAAACCAGAAACGTTAGGGGACTTGGAAGCCAACATTCGTGGCTTTATTGCCGACATACGGCCCCAAATGCTCGAAAAAGTGGTTGAAAATTGGACCTGTAGAATTGGCTTCATTCGAGCCAGCCGCGGCGGCCACATGCCCGAAATCATATTTAAACATTAATGGCATAAAATTATCCTTCCAATAAAGCCAAATTGATGGACATTAAAACGATTTTCTTGTGTTTTATTTCAATTCGAAGTTCTATACCTCTAAAAAAAACACCCTATAGTAAATTAGGTTATGGGATGAGCTGTCGTCTGAGTTAGTTGCTATTGATAAAGTGTTTACTTGTGTTTGTCGTTGTGGTATTCTTGATAGGGCGTCTGCCACGACGTTCATTTTGCCAGGTTTATAGTGAAGTTCATAGCTATATTCTTCTAGAATCGATTTCCACCTTTTCATTTTGCTATTATTATTTTTGTTGCTTAGTGCGTACGTTAACGGCTGATGGTCCGTAAAAATGTTCACTTTAGCCGATCAATATAAGTAATTTCTAAACGAGTTTAACGCCCAAATTATGGCCAACATTTCTTTTTCATTCGCGGCGTAATGCTCCTCCGCTCTACTTAAGGTTCTGGATATGAAAGCTATTGGCTTCTCGCCTTGAGTTAGCACTGCGCCAATGGCGAAGTTTGAAGCATCAGTTGTTAGTTCAAAGTCTTTATTGAAATCTGGGTAAGCGAGAATGATATCTTCCGAAATGAGTGAACTTTTTATTTTCCTAAAGGATTCCATTGCCTCTTCGTTCAGATTAATTGCCGTTTTTGCAGATTTATTTTTTGACGCTTGTCCTTCTTCCCCTCTTAAAAGCGATGTCAGAGGTTTGGCAAGCTTGGCGTAGTCTTTTATAAATCGTCGGTAATATCCTGACATGCCGAGAAAACTACGAAATTGCTTTAAGGGGGTAGTCAGGTAGAATCGACCATGTTTTTAAGTAATTTTTTTTTCATACAAATTTTTATTCCACATTAAAAATTTTTTTATGTGTTATTGTACATAGTTTTGAGTACTGAACAACTTACAGCTAATCTCATTTTCAATCGCTTTCGGATACTATCCGAGGTAAAGGAAGGTTTCTACATGATTCCTAAGGGTTTAAATAGACCAAAACTGCAAAAAAAAATTTAGATTTTTGGAAAAAAATCTACCTGACTACCCCCTTAAGTTCTGGGGTGGGGGAAAGTCTGCAATTGTTTTAACCTTTGCTGGATTGGTTTTTATACCGAATGGGGTTATGAGGTATCCTAAGAATTCTACTTCTTTTTTAAAAAAATCACATTTTTCAAATTGGACCTTCATGTTGGCTTCTTCCAATGTTTTAAATATTTCCCGAATATGCTCAAAATGTTCTTCTGTTTTACTAAAAATGATTATATCGTCTATGTAGACGTAGCAGTATTTACTAATATGCTCCCGCAGTATGTCGTCGAGAGTGCGTTGAAAAATAGATGGCGCATTCTTTAGGCCAAAGGGTAAACGTGTAAACTCGTACTTCCCATTATTTTTGGCAAATGCCGGTTTTTCTATGTCAGAATTTTTGAGTGGAATCTGATGAAAACCACTTTTTAAGTCGAGGACCGAGAAGAAATTGCTATTACCGAGTTGAGAAATTACTTCTGATATTTCAGGGATAGGGTATCTATCGGCAATAGTGACAGAATTTAGCTTTCTGTAATCGATAACCATGCGGTATTGTTTATTACCGGCTGCGTCTGGTTTTTTGGGTACAATCCATATTGGTGAATTGTACGGTGACCTGGATGGTCTTATAATGTCATCGTTCAGGAGCTTTTTTATTTGGCTCTCTACCTCGGGTTTTAGAGAAGCAGGGTATGGGTAAAATTTTGAATAAACGGGTGAATCGGTTGTGGTTCTAATTGTCCCTACCACTTTGGTTGTGTATGTCAGCTTTTCATTTGGTTCTGTGCTAACAATGTCATGCATAATTGCTTTTTGTTTTGGTAATAGGTGCTGCTCTTTTATACATATATTTATTATTATTAACAGATTTTGATGGCAACTGCTTGAGCTGTATTTTCCTTCTATTCTTTAGTATCATGAAATTAAGTGTATCATTTCCCAGGATGCCGTCAAAAGTTCGCAAGGAAGGCATCAAATAATAATGCGCTTTTGTATGTTCGTTAATCTTAATTTGTCCTACAACTGATTTTGCATAGAAGGGTACTTTATTTGGGATTCGGGTTTTTGCCAAGTCGGGTTTGACATAATTTTTGCTAGATCCTGTGTCTACTAAAAACTTTAAAATTTTCCCGCTCTCCGCTTTGACTTCGAAATATGGAAGCAAAGAGCTCATCATGCTAAAAAATTAATGTCGGTTGGCTCTAAGTATTGCTCGTTATCAGAACATTCGTTAAAACATGCTTCTTCTGCTGTGTCTATGTGAAAGGTTCTCTGGTTTTTATTTCGTTGTTGGTTAGTAACTGACTGTGGTCTTTTCCCTTGGAATGGGTTTGAGTGTGGTCTATTGATGTAATTGATATGACGTGAATGCATGCTTTGGTCGATGTCCATAGGTTCTGGGCGTGGTTCAGGTTTAGGAGGTCTGGGTGGGGTATAAGTGGGACGGGCTTGGTCGTAATTGGATATTTGTCCTGGTTGCCTTAGTGTTTGATTTGGTTGTGGAATGTGTGCTAATTGAGGGTAAAAGGGATGTCTGTATTGTGGCATATAATTTCGTCTTGGGGGAGGCTGTGGGGCTTGAGTTCTTTTCGTATCATGATTTTTTCGGTAGTTTTGATTTTCAAAACTAGTCAAGGGGTGTGTTGTAAGATTATAATGCCATATCGGCGTCACCTATTATTTTGTTTCTGACTACACTAAGGATTCCGTAATTCTTCGGAGTCCCTTTCAATGGTTCGTAAATATTTAGTATGCGATCTTTCTCCATGAATTAAATTCTCCCGGACGGCCAGAAAATTCTTTTAAACATTTAATAACGTCGGGTATCTTGTCTAAGTCCCCTAGATTTTCCCTATGTCCTTCTTCTATAGTCTGGTCTGTTGTCGAAAACAAACTATCGTTAGGGTTAAGGGTTGCCTGTACTACTCGTGGTCTTTGCTGTTTTAAAATATCAGTGGCTATATTTGTTATGAGTGCTGTTAAATCGTTTATAGTCAGTTGAGTGTTTTGCGTTGCTTGGGGAGCAGGTGCAGAGCTTGAGGGAAGGACCGGGGGGCGGATTAGGTTATTTGGGTTCGCCATCTTAACCTCGGTTTAGTTTTTATACTACGTATTATATATGTATGTATTTAGAATAATAAGTTTACGCTAATGCTCCTCGGGTTTCCTTTTCCCTGGGTGGAAAAGGAGTCTGTATCGTAGTTCCCTTACTGTGTCCTGGTAGTCGACCGTGTCGACGTCCTCGCCGTAGGTCTGTCCTTTCGCCTCCTCGGACGGTATCGGTGTGAATGATGATGCCGGTTCGTCGACAGCCGTTTCAGCGTGTGGTTGGTCTGGTTGCATTTGCGGCGGTGTAGGGCTGGTACGTGGTACCTTCCGTTTTGCTCTCGCTACTCAGGCGCCTCTTTACACTGCACTGCACTTTTTTCCTTTCTTGCGCGGCGACGTTAGTTTTTTTCGTGATCCGCGAATTTTTTCTTTGTGCGGTAACGTTAGTTTTATCCGCGATTTGCTCGGGCGCCAGTTAAGATATTCCTCGCCGGAATATCCAAAAAAAAGAAAAACTTTATTTTTCTACGCGGACTACGTCCGTGCTTTATTGAGTCAAAACTCAGACTAAATTTCAAACTTAAGACTACTTCTACACTACACCTACGCTAGGTCGCCGCGGTGCTGGTGGCATGATCTGATTCTCCGTATTTAGCTGCTGACTCCGCTGTCCAATTGGGTCGGATGCCGCCCGGTCAGTGGCTCAGGGCCCCGGTCAGTGGCTCAGGGCAGTAGACGGTGCGTCAGCGTAATTGGTTGATCGACTGCGATCGAATCGGGTCACCTGCCGGATGTCGCTCGGTCGATGGCTCTGGGTGGTGGATGGTGTGTCAGCATAGTTTGATGACACGAGGCTTGTGTCAGCAAACGTTGTTAGCGTAGCCTGTGCTAACTTGTATACATATTGCGCAAGCGCAATATAAGTAAGCGTGAGTGTATACATAACAACAGCAGCAACAGAAAACGAAAGCGATGTGCGCACAGTGACGAAAATCACACATACAAACGACGAGCAGATGAGAACAGCGGAAACAGCAAAAGAAACGTAAGCTGCGACTGCGCAGCAGAACACAACCCTGCAAGGACAGTCATTTGATCAATCATATGACGGTTACATGTGACGAAATTTCGATCACAATCTCCATCATTTTTCCACTAGCAGTGTGAAAAATGTGATGGGTATTTTTGTGTACGTGTGATTCTGCATCACCTTCGTACACAGGCGATTTAAAACGTGGTCCAACATATAGTTGTCTCGCTCACTCTGATCAACAATGATCAAATCCCAATCAGGTGTGATTAGTCACTGCTGATGTACATCCCCCTCACGAGTGACGGGTATCAAACGGCATCACACTTGACGTATAGACCTATCACAGCTGATTGAAAATAAAAAAGCCTTGGTATTTTATTATTTCATATGTTTATTTTTATAAAGAAGGTTTTTTATTATTAAAAAATTATTAATTTGGAATTGAATTAATTTTGAAAACTTACATTACAATTACATTTACATTTCAAAATTTTCCAAATATAATGAAATCAAATTGAACCACAGTCCACGACATTTTTGAGGTTAGGAGCGCTAGCGCTGAACACAATCTGCAAAAATTTAAAAAGAACGCTAACATTAGGCAAACAATTCCTTTGATACACTTCTCATATACTTTAAATAAAATTTAATTTATAAGTATATTTATTAAAAAAAAGAAACAATTGTACTTATCTTTTTGTAATTTTTCCACCGCTGACCTGTTTTTTACACACTTTTGTTTCACTTTTCACAATCACGTCTCATTTGCGTCATGGGCGCAAGCATCATAATGGTACGTGCCGTATGTACTATGTGTATGTAGTACTTATATGGCATTTTATTTAATTAAAAATATTAAACAATTGAAATTAGATCTGCCGCGATGCTGGCTGGTGCACGTCCCGAACTCAACTGACGAAAACCGACGCCGCGCATCCCCTTTCGTCTGTGTGGTGCTGCCAGATTTTCGTTCCCACAACTCGGCCATCCTGCTACGGATTCGCCTCGAATGCATCATCGTCGACATCGCTCCTTCCGGCCATGGCTTTATATACTCAGCGCACGTTGTAGTCTGCTTTGACCCTTCACCTTGACCAACACGGGAAACGTCGTATGTGTCGTTGGGCTTTGCACGGATTACTTGGTATGGCCCCAAAAACTTCAGCTTAAATTTAAGACCTCCGCTGAACTCCGTACGTTTTATCGCTACCAGGTCAACAACTTTGTACCGGTTGGCTGGTTTACGTCGAAGATTGTAGGTTTGGCGATTTTCATCTTGAAGTCTGAGAATCTGCTCTTTGGCTGCCTTTCGCAAACTTTCCCGCTCTTCGCTGAAACTTGCAATGATTTCGTCTTCAACCAACTGCTTGATGTGGAAGTCATCTGTCGTATGCATTTTGATGCCCACTAGGAGTTCGAATGGCGTCTTCCCCGTGCTCCTGGTGTACGTCGAATTTATGGCTTGCTGTACGCGATCAACAAATCGGTACCACTAAGTCGGATCGTGTATACTAAGCTTGGACAAAACGTTGCTAATTGTTGCATTCAGCCTCTCCACTTGACCGTTAACTCTGGGCAACCCAGTGGTTACCTTATAGTGATTGATGTTTTCGGCCTCGCAATACGTTGTGCTGGGTTAAAATTTTTGTAATTAGAAATCAAATTTTCATTTTTGCAATTAAAATTTTCTTATAGTTAAAAATTTTGTAAACGAGGTGGCCAGGAAATTTCTTTCGCAAAACCGATTACTTTTGTCACAAATTCTGTCACAAATGCATGCTAGCATCTGCAGCAAAATGTCAAAAGTAGTCCACGCTGACCATCCTCGTTGCATTTCCGCTGAAGCTCTTTCTTTTCATTTCCAACCTTCATCGAGATCAGATCGAAAGGCGACCAGATTAAAAGTCTTCTTAACTTTGCTTACAAAGTTTAGTGTCAAATTGTGAAATTGTGAATTGTTACCGTGAAGAAAGTTAATTCATTAATTGACTGGCACGACAGCCCGCTTACGCGAGACTAAGGCCTAGCTTCCCGCAATCACCCGTGTTGTGCTTGTGAATTTGTACGCGGGTGGAAGGGACCTACAATTTTATGCCGGTTCCGAACGGCAGGTTGGGAGCTCTTTCACAAGCAATTTTTACTCTCAGAGGTTTGCCATTTCCAGCTGAGAGGACAGCCACCGAAAGAGAAAACGAGTTTTCCCGTTATTTTTTTTTAGGTGTTATTACAGGCAGTATTTGAACCTGGGTCGCTGCCTTCGACTCGCGTTCCAACGCACTAACCAACTGAGCCACGGCGGCTGCCGTGAAGAAAGTGTTTGCGATAAAATTCGCTACGCGATTTGCTGTTTAGCATATTAAATATTGTGTGAGTGCATATTTAGAGTGACCACATGGTCACGCTAGGCGCTTCCGCGGTAAAAAATAAAGTAGCAAGTGGCTCGTGCTCGAACATCCCCGTCTCAGCACTCAGCATTGTTCAGCGGATAATTTCAACAGTGCACATTACATGCACTTTGCTTGGTAAGAATTCCTTAGTTGTTTAACCCTTTTGTCAGGTTTTTACATGCAAATAAACTTGCAGGGTACTTAGTGCCTACTTTTGCGATGCAGCTTGTGCTGGCCGCATGTTTACTGTAACCGGGAGAAAAATATCAGCGAAGCCGAAACACCCTGAAAGAACGCAAACTAAGCCATTCTCATCACAGAGCAAACTCCGTGCTGTAGATGAGCAGAAATAGCAAAAAGAATAAGCCTTAATCAGTTAATCAACTCCAGTACAGTTCATCACCTTTATCCAATTTCGTCGGCTTAACATAAAGTCCATAAAGTCAAACTTCAATAATTCCGATTAGTCAACTTAATTATGCCGCCATACCCATACTCTCAGTAAATTCGTTCCTACCAACATCGGTAATTTCCTTATAATGTTAAAGTAAAGCAATTTCATAACCATGTTAAACTAAATCCTTATCTTAATTATCTTTAACTTAATCTTAATTATCTTAAACTTATTTCAAATCTTTATAATCCAAAATATGCAAAAGTAAAAGAACAAAAAAAAATAAAAGAAAAAATATGTAAATTTAAATGTAACATTGCACTATTTTCCTAGTTCTAAGATCATGTACTTAATCAGAATTAGCTTAACAGTTTTCTATTTGTAACTCAATTGATGCTTTGGTATAATTTGACATTTGAGAGAAATGTATAGAGAGGCGAATATGTGCAAATAACATTTTTCCAGCTCAGCAACATAAGCATCGACTCAGCTGGAGGCCTTCATCTGATCGCGCTGCAGAATTCCCATGTAAGTTGCTTTTCTCTTTTGTCTTTATTGTGCATATTTTTCGTTTTATGTTATTCTCTCATACTCATACAAGTTGCATTCACGTATTTGCATTTGTTCTCGCGCAACATTTACCGAATAACATTTAATACGCAAAATGCTCTTGCATTCTTGCATTTACACTTATACCATTTACGTTTATATTTATACCACTTTCTTTTATATTTATACCAGTTAAAATCTTTTGCTATGCGTACATATTTCATGAATTCTTTATATTAAAAATGAATTGTTAACTTAAAAATTCAACATGGTCTGAAAATTAGTAAGGGGGGAAGCAGTGGGACTTTCGGTAACAACTAATGGAAGTCATGATAGGGCGAGTGTAGAGCAGCACAACAAATGTAACTGCGCTGCATGTTTTGGCACATGTCGATAAGAGGTATGTGGAAGCGTTTGAGGGTGTTCGGACATCGTCACAGTCTATAACACTGGTCGGCAAAGTTTACTCATATGAGCAGTACGCTCAGCACACGCATTCTTACGCTCTTACAATCAGTCGTTGTTCAGACAGCAACGAAACAAAACGTATAGTGGTTGCGTTGATTTTTGTCTTGTGTACGCTGCAAGAAATTATATGTATGAAAAAAATATATGCTTTTGTTGTTGTAGTTTTTGTGTGTATGCTTCTTTGTGTTGGCGATTGGTTTCTTATTCGTCTTTCGGTTTAATTTTATACAATGTAGAAAAATTACTCTGCGCTCACTAACACCATCTCATTGTCAATTTTGCCGACCCCTGGTCTATAATAAAATTTTCCGTCTACATTCTTGGTATATATATAACCTTTGTTTATTTATCGTGTGCATAATTTTTTTTCTTCTTTCTCTGCTCTCGTTCTTATTCTGGTCTGTTACGTTATCGAAGATTTTCGAATTTATGGCTGTCTACATAACCCACCCCAGACCGAGCTTCGGGACAAAATCCAGATGCACACGGTCAGCCATCGATTCTATTGCAGGCCTAATCTTCTAGTTCCAACGTGTTACCATTTCTTTAGTCTGAAGTGTTTATTCCATAACAACTTGCTGAACTCCTCAGAAGTGAATGCCGAACCCCGATCGGAGATGATATTCATGGGATTGGCAAAAACCACACTCTGCATTTGTAGCTTGGCAACCACTTCTCTAGCCGATGTCGTCTTAGTCGGATATAGCCAGCAAAATTTTGTGAATGAGTCTATTACGGCCAGAAGGTGTTTGTATTGTTTACTAGTTGATTCCATAGGTCCAAGGAAATCGATATGGTAGGTTTGTAGTGGTAAGTCCCCTTTGTTAAGTGAATGTAATTCGCCCTCCTGCTTACCTTGATTACTGACAATGCATGGTATGCAATTGGCGATGTGACTCTGGATTTTTGCTTCGAGTTTCGGTATAAAGTAGTCTTTGCTCAGCAGCTCTTTCGTCTTCTTAACAGCGAAGTGACCTCTTTCGTGCGCTTGCTTGATGATCTCCTTTTGCATACCTTTCCACTAACACCACTAACAGCTCTTCGTCGTCTACTACTTTATACAAAACTTCACCTTTTTTGCAGTAACCATTATAAGACGGTTTATGTTCAAGCAACTCCTGAATGGTTTGTAACTCTTCATCCTGCAGTTGCGCCCGTCGAACTTTCATGATTTCGTTATCGTCGTTAAGAACCATCACTGCGTACCTACTCAATGCGTCCGCATGCCTAATCTGCGTGCCCGATCTGTGCTCAACACTATAGTCGTATTCTTGTAGAAACAGGATCCATCTTGCTACTCTCGTACACAGGTCCTTCTTATCCAAGGTCTTTTTGAATGCCTTGCAATCTGTGATAATTTTGAAGTGCAAACCCAAACCCTCGATGATAGCTAACACTTCAAGCTCGTAACTAGTATACTTTCTTTCTGCATCCGTTGTTTTCTTGCTCATATAGTAGACAGCGTGGAGTTGATTATCTTCTGGAGATTTTTGTAGTAGAACAGCGCCGTAACCGTCAATTGATGCATCTGTATGCACTTCTGTTTCGTATTGTTGATTAAAAATGTTCAAAACTGGTTTTTTACTTAAAAGGTCTTTTAACGTCTCGAATGCATGTAGCCCTTGTTCTTTAAACTGAAACTTCGTATTTTGTTTTTTTAGATCCGTCAGGGGTTTTGGGATTGTTGAAAAATTGGGCATGAACTTTCTGAAATAACTTGCCAGTCCGAGAAAGCTTTCCAACTGCCTCAGATTTTGCGGCACTTTATATTTTAGCATAGCCTCAACTTTGTTTGGGGTGGGCGAGATTTGTTGATTTTCTATGATATGCCCTGAAAACTCTACCTTTGGTTTAAGGAATTGACATTTTTTTAGATTCATTTTTAGTCCATAGTCTTTACACAACTTTAGCACTTCTTCCAAATAGTTTAAGGCTTCACGTTCATCCCGAGCAGGTATTATAATATCATCGATATATGGCAGGGCGATTCCCTTACGCATCAAGTCACGAAAAATTGCGTTAACGTGACGCTGAAAAACACTAGGGGAGTTTGAGAGACGAAAAGGGACTTTCAGGAATTGGTATTGGCCACTATGTGTTACAAACGATGTATATTTGCGACTATCCTTCGCCACTGGCACATGAAAAACCCGTTTTTCAAGTCCATAGTGCTAAAAATCTTCGCGTTCTGCAATCTATCCAGCTGGTCCTCAATTAACGGAAGTGGAAATCGGTCTTTGACGATTACTTTGTTTAGCCTTCGGAAGTCGACACATAACCTTGGCGTACCGTCACGTTTTTTAACTAGCACTATTGGGCTACTAAATTCGGAATCCCACTTTTCGATGACACCGTCTTTTAACCACTGTTCGATCTGATCATCTACGACACACCTTTCACTTACGCGGAGCGCAATAAATCGAAGTTTCTTCTTGTAGAATTATTTGGAGCTGCACGTTCGTTGTTTTACACTGTAGCGGTTTATAATTTTGCTCTAAACTTAAAACTTTTTCTTTAGCATACGCGCTAGCTGTCTCATCTATATCGATACAGTCGTCATTGGAATTTATTTCTTTATTTAAAAAAATAGCCTAGAATTAGTTAACAATTCATATAGACTAACCGACAATTAAATACTTATACTATAAGTCTTTTTAACAAATTCTTGAATACATTTTTAGGAACTGGAAAATCTAAAGAATTTGAGAATAAGTTAGCCTCGGTCAAAGCACGCACAATTGGGGCATTAAAAGAATAATTCGTTTTGCAACGAGGAATAAGAAACAGATCTTGACTTCGTAGAGATCTAATCGGAGCTAATCGTGGATGCGTCAATAGCGCAACGCATTAGATCAAAGATAAACAATATACAGAGGAATGACCTTCTGCTATTTAAAGAGCGCAAATCAATGAGCATGCATCGCGAACCATAAGAGGGAGTGGGACTTTCAAAATGTAGGGAACGAAGAGCAAACCGAAGGAAAGCCTTTTGAATGCGTTCTAAACGTTTTATGTGGCATTCATAGAAGGGCCTCCAGATAAAGACCGCATATTCTAATTTTGAGCGTACCAGGGAAATGTAAAGTAGTTTTAGTGTATATGGATCAGTAAAGTCCGAACTGAAACGGCGGATGAAGCCAAGCATGGCATAAGATTTAGCAATTGTGTAGCTTAGGTGCTTGTGAAACAAAAATTTTGAGTCGAAGTAGACACCTAAATCCGAAACCTCAGTAATGGCTTTAAGACGAGTATTACAGATAGAATAACAAGTAGGAATAGGAGCACGAGACTTAGAAAATGACATATGAAAACACTTATTGATGTTTAACGATAAACGGTTGACACGACACCAATCGGTGACCTTATGTAGATCTGATTGGAGAAAAGCCGCGTCTGAGGCATTCCTAATGGAAGTGTAGATCTTTAAGACATCAGTAGGGATCGGATTTATATGCAAGTGCATATTTTTTTGGGGCATCGGATTTGAACGGGACCAAGACAGAAACTATTTTTATTGAAAAATATTAAGAATGAGCTAACATATGCACTGCATATTTGCATATGTTTGCATATTTTGAATAGTTTTTGCATATTTTGCATATTTTTTGCATATTTTGCATACTTTTTGCATATTTTGCATATTTTTTGCATATTTTGCATATTTTTTGCATATTTTGCATACTTTTTGCATACTTTGCATATTTGTTGAATGTTTTGGCATAATTTAGCATGTTTTTTCCATTTTTTGCCGTATTTGGCGTAAGTATGTACAGTGGGTGGTCAAGCAATTAGCACGCTTAGGAAAAATCCACATTTTCATGTTTAAGTGGAAGTAAGATGTTCTAAAATAGTTTCCAAACGCTTTTGTTTTCTTGTTTGCTTAGCTTATTTGTCCCACAGTATTTCTAATGGTATTTGTGAGTTTATGTGTCGTGGGGGTAGGTAATTATTGTTTTAAGTAGTTTGGAACGGTGTACTGAACAAATTTCTGTTTTTTAAGGATGGTGCAAAAACCTGAACAATTCACGTTAAACATATCTTCTTATTTGTTCTGAAATTCAAATATAATTTAATTCAAAAATTAAAATTGTAAGAGTTTGTTTAACCCCCCATTACTATCGTCAGGGTGGAATCCACACTGTGAGTTCAATTTCTTAGTAAAATATAGATTTTTTTACCAAAACCAAAATAAAGTTATAATGTAATCCACATTTGCATATTTCTGAAGGTTTTAGAGTACATTGCAATTTCATAAATAAAGCTGATGCTCTTATACAATTGTTTTAAAAAGTAACTGGGTGTATTACACCCACGATAGTAGTGGCGTTATAAAATTGCTGGATGCTTAACACCGATTGTTAGTAATGAAGTTGTATTTTTTTATAAAATATATTTATATATTTTTATTCACTTTTTGGCGACAATTTTTTTTAATAACGTATAGACCATTTACTTAGTAAAAAATCCTTAAAAATTATGCTCTAGGATAAGTAACAAAATTTTTGTAACATTAAATTTGTTATATCTTAAACTAATAAAGTTAGAAGGACGAAATTCAAGGATGTAGTAGTGTACATATTAGCCCTTAAGATATATTTTTTTTTAATTTGTTTCCAATAATTTTTGGAAATTTCCAAGGATATTCAAGGATAAAGTTTTAAAAGGACATTTTTAATACCTCTTCGTCCTTTTGCACCAAAACATTGAATTTTCTAAGATTCTAAGGATTTTTCTCTTTCATTTGATACCATTATTGTTATTCTACAATGCGCTGAATTTTTAAAATAATTCCTTTAAATAATGAAATGAAATGAAATTTCAAAGTCCTTTAAAAAAAATCCTGACGTCAGGGAGAAAAACAAAAAACGCAGTTTTACTACATTTGGCCCTTAGTTTCGCGAGTATATAGATTTTTTCGTGTTTGGAAATTTGTTGATTTTTGTCGCACGGTGTAACCTTTAAAAGTAGCAGGTATATTGTTGATTTTCAGTGACGTTTTTACGCAAAACTTTACCTCGGTCATAAAAAAATTATTAAATAATTTCTTATTACTTATTTTTTCAGCTTTCTGAATCACTAAGCCCAAGAAGCATATCTTAAATATTATGCAAGTTGTGGCCATTTTTCCAATGCAACATTTTATTTCATCTTTCTTTTTTTTTTAAATGAAGTGTACATAAACAAATGTTTTTATTATATAAATGAATTAACAAAATTATACAATTTATTTTTGTTTTTACATGTTATGATGTTCTGATTATGAAAAAATTTGGTTTTTGTTTATTTTACCTCCATGGATAAGTAAAACGGATAATAAAAAGTTGTGGGTGGATTACACCCACGATAGTAATGGCGTTAGTGAAATAGACGATAGTAATGGAGGGTTAAACATAAAAAGCGTTTGATTGCTTGAAGCGTGCTAATTGCTTGACCACCCACTGTATATAAACATATTCATATAGACTTATGTACTTCTATGCAAACGAACAAGAGTGATGTTGGTGTGCTCCTGTGTGTAAGGGGTTGGGATGGGAGTTAAATTGGACAAGCCCAGACTTTTGTTATTCCGAGAAGGATGTTCTTACGATCATTATTGAGGGTGTTGTAGTTTGGCTTACTCAGCTATTTTTTGGGGTTAGCAATGCCCAGCATACAAGAATAATATAAATAGATAACTTTTTCGTACTCCACGAGCTGGTGTACGGCATAGGCATGGCATATGCTGACCGTAGAGAACTTGGAGCAAATTTTTGTTATTTACTGTAATAAGTAGTTAATTTTTTACATTTAATTTTAAGTTTTGTTATTATTTGAGTTAAGGTTTTGTTTTGGATTCTATTTAAAACACAATGATTTTTTTAAACTGTTTTGAACTTCCCAAATGTCACTAAATTCCTGGAATATAAGAAATACTACCAGTTATCCCCGGCTCTGCACGGAAGAATTTCATACTTTTATTAAAAAAATTTTCATTCCACAACTAGCAGGGCCCCGCGGCTTTGCACGCAAATTTTAAGTCAATGCACAGTGATTCGTTCCATAGACAAAATTCAAAAAATTTATAGTCTCAGAATTTAACGATTTTGATGTCATTTGAAAGGTAAAACTCCAACTAAGAAAACCCCAAAAAATCTATGTAAAAAAATTAATTAGTGTCTGTGCAAAAGCGGCTCAAAGTTGAAACTTTTTTCACAAAAAAATGTAAACACATATTTTCTGTTTTTTAGTCTATTGAGTAAAAAAAATTTTAAAAGTACATGGTTAGCACGAAGTTGCTCGACCTTTCAATATAGATTAGGAAATAATGTGGCCATTTTCGCTTTTAATGTTTTCTCAAAATTTGCAAAGCTGAGGCTTTTACGTCACTTTTAATTCAAAATATTTTTCTAAATTAAAAATCTGAAAATTGGCAAAACTTAGAGGAAAATATCTAAAAAGTATGTGAAAGTATGTTCCTGGATTTTTTTTATTTTAAGAAGCATTCTTTCTTTGTCGGATAATGTAATTATATTCACCGATGTCTTCCGATCTCAGAAAATAATTCAATTTGAAAAGTGGTCTAAACACGTATTTTTCGACAAAATTTATTTTATTTATCCCTAAAAGTATGCAATCAGCATGAAAAATGACAAAATCTGCACAAATGCATAACATACATCTATTATTATCGTTTTTATTGCAAAACCAGAGGGTCCTGAGACAATTTCTGTTACTCTTTGGAATTATCAATGTTGATGTTACCGATGAAATGTAAAATCTGAAAAATCTAGCCAACACACTCGTTGCTATAGCTCTCCAAAAATGACGAAAATTGCAAATTTAAGTCTCAGGCATTGCCAAACTACAACAGTTTAAGAAAAACAAAATGGAGATTTCAATTCAGCAGACCATGATTAACTAGTATACCAAATTTTATGAAGAACGGACCACTCCACCACACTAATTTTGTCCCGCGGTTGTATGGAGTCGAGTCACTGTGCAATGGGCTCAATGAATCAAGTTTCTCTTAACACTTTGCCGTCCGCACGACTTGTAAATATTTATTCGCTTGGCGCCGGCAGCGCTAATATGGATTACTTGGCTTGTCGACGGCCGTTCGGGAGATAATGAATTGTTAAGTTTTACTAATCTCATCGTTAGTTCTCAACCTTGTTCCCCTACTTTCATGAAATTTCGAAGATATACATATTGTTACGAATATGAGTTTTAGTGGGCTAATACGTATCTCTGGATTGCGTAATTTGAAAATAAAACACACTTAGTTCCTCAACCGCAGTCAATAAAATAAACCAACAATCACTTTATTTCACAGGTTTACACTTTACTGTCTTTACACTTAATTATTCGCTCAATTACTCCGTGTGGCACCTTCACTAGTCAAAATCAGACTGACTCGCTGCGCCGCACCCGGCTGTCTTTTATACCTGTCCGGCCATCGCGCAGATCGTTCTCGCACATTCCGGAGTGGACTAAAGGTTTCCATGATGATCGCGACCATCATTGCCAGATTGGACTAAAAGTTGCCTTCATTGTCGCGGCCGTCGTTGCCAGATTGAATTATAGCACGGCGCGTAGCGACAGGGTTGCTTTGCACAGCGACAAACTGTCTTATCGTTACACTGCCCACCACTTAGACTTGTTCGTCCCGAACAAGTGCCGAGGTTCCGCTGTGATAAGGCGCCAGGCGCTGCAAATGGACTACCTTCAGCTTAGCGCCTTTATTGCTGCAACGTTGAATCCTGTATACCACGTCGTTTATCCTAGTCACGACTTCGTAAGGTCCTTCCCATGACGCTTGAAGTTTCGGAGACAAACCTTTCCTCCGCTGCGGGTTGTAGAGCATTACCAGATCGCCTTCTTGGAACCCTGCTGAGTTGGCCCGTAGATCATATCTGGCTTTCGCCTTATCGCTGACCAGTTTGGTGCGGCTCCTTATAAACTGGTGAATTTCCTCCAGTTCCGCCCGCTTATTGACCATGTAGTCCGTCTTAGCGCCTCCCGTCGTGCTGACTACCCCGAACTTCGAGTCAGCGGGTAACCGCAACTCTGTGCCGAACACTGCTCGGGCTGGAGTGAGTGATGTCGTGTCGTGCGGGGCTGACCTATACGCCATCAGGAACAGGGGGATATGCGTGTCCCAATCCTTTTGATTCCTGCCTACCACTTTCCGCAGGTATTCCTCCAGTGTCCGGTTAAAACGTTCCACCATGCCGTCGGACTGTGGGTGCAAAGGAGTGGTACGCGTTTTCTTTATCCCCAGCAGCTCACACACTTCCTTGAATACCGCAGACTCGAAATTCCGGCCTTGATCTGAGTGCAACTCTAACGGAACTCCGAACCTGGCTACCCAGTTGTTTACCAGCTTTTCCGAGATCGTAGTGGCCTCCTGGTTAGGAATTGGGTACACTTCGGGCCATTTGCTGAAGTAATCCATTACCACCAGCACATATTTGTTGCTTTGAGTACTAGTTGGGAATGGGCCGGCGACGTCCATAGCAATCCGCTCGAAGGGCGCTCCCACGTTGTACTGCTGCATGCGGCCTCGAGATCTTCTTGTTGGCCCTTTCGCTGCTGAACATCGGTCGCAGCTCTTAATCCACTCGGCTACAGACTCCTGACATCCTACCCAGTAGAATCGTCTTTTTATTTTGGCGACGGTTTTGGTGATGCCTAGGTGCCCTCCACTGGAGTCGTTATGGTATGCCTCGATGACCTCGTTGATTCTGCATTTCGGCACTACCATTAGGGAGTTGCTGGTTCGTCCATCCGCGCTCTCCCATTCGCGGTACAGGCATCCTTCCTTCAGCCGCAGACTTTTCCACTGTGCCCAGTAAGCCTTGGCGATCGGGCTTTCACCGGCCATCTCCTGCCAATCTGGACGTGCGCCTTGCTCTTTGCCTTCGACGATTTTTGCAAGATCCGCATCCTCCCGCTGGTCCTTTTGTAGCCTCTCCGCAGACCACTCTTCCTCTGGCATAACGCTCACCAACCGGACGTCCACTATCTGTTCTTTGCTTTCGGCTCGCGAGCACGCCCTGCATTCGACTTCGCACGGACGGCGTGACAAGGCATCGGCATTGCCATGGCTACTGCCCTTCCGATGCTCTATCGTGTAGTCGTAGCTCTGCAGTCGCTCGATCCACCGCGCCAATTGGCCTTCAGGATCCTTAAAGTTCAGGAGCCATCTCAATGCCGCATGATCTGTGCGCAGGCGAAACCTTTGTCCATACAGATATTTGTGGAAGTGTTTTACGCAGTCCAATACCGCCAGCAGTTCTCTCCGTGTCACACAGTAGTTGCGTTCCGGTTTCGACAGAATCCTACTGTAGTATGCTATCACTTGTTCTTGGCCGTCTATTATCTGTGATAGCACACCGCCAATACTATGCCCGCTCGCATCCGTATCCAGCACAAACATCTCTCCAGGCACGGGAAAGGCCAGAATTGGAGCAATGCACAGTTTTTCCTTCAGACGTGCAAAAGCCTGCTCCTGCTCTTCGTTCCACTCGAAAGCTTGGCTCTTTTTCGTCAGTTTGTGCAAGCTGCTGGCTATGTTCGCGAATCCCGGAACAAATCGGCGGTAGTATGTGCACAGGCCCAGGAAACTGCGGAGTTCGTGTAGATTGCGTGGCCGGGGCCACTCCTTCACCGCCGTGATTTTGCCTTCATCCGTATGTACTCCGCGGGCGGAAACCGTATGACCCAGATACTTGACCTCTTTTTGGAACAGCGAGCACTTCTTCGGGTTGAGTTTAAGCCCAGCTTTTTGTATCCGCTCGAATACCTCCTTCAGCTTTCCCAGGTGGTCGTCGAAGCTTTTACCCATCACGATTATGTCGTCGAGGTATACCAGGCACGTCCGCCAATGCAGCCCCTTTAGCACGCGTTCCATTAGCCGCTCGAATGTTGCTGGTGCGTTGCAGAGTCCAAACGGCATGACGGTGAACTGCCACAAACCATCGCCAACACTGAAAGCCGTTTTCTCCTTGTCCTTGTCTGCAAGCTCTACCTGCCAATAGCCGCTGCGTAAGTCGAGCGTGGAGAACCACTGTGTGCCTGACAGTGTGTCCAAGGTGTCATCGATCCGAGGTAGTGGATAACTGTCCTTCTTGGTCACATCATTGAGTTTCCGATAGTCCACACAAAACCGGGTACTGCCATCCTTTTTCTTGACCAGCACGACCGGCGAGCACCAGGGGCCCGAAGAAGGCTCTATGACCTTTTCTTTCCGCATGTTTTCGATCAACTTTGTGACCTCCTCCCTCTTGGCCAGAGGAACTCGTCTTGGCGGTTGGCGAATCGGTTTTGCGCTTCCGGTGTCGATGTTGTGCTTCACTATGGCTGTTCTTCCGCCTGCTTCTGCCGCAAATATTGACCCATAGTGCTGCAGGAGTGACCTCGCCTTCTGTTTCTGATTGGCCGTCAATTCGCTGCTCCACTGGTTCTCCTGCGGTATGGCGTCCATGTTAAAATCGCTCTTCTTATTATTTCCAGGCGGGCTATTCTCGCAATTGACCACTGCTACAGCTTCCTTACACTCGCCAATTACCTCATCTTTCCCGACATATCTGGGTGCATTCAGGGGGTTCAGTATTCTGACTGGTATTCTGCCATTCTTAGGTTCCACTAACGTACGTCCGATGATGATGTTGTCGTGTCCTTGATTCGGTGCTTCTACAACCCACAGCCGACTCGTCCCATCGTCCTCGTCCACCTTTGCCCACACAATCGCCTCGGAGTTCGCTGGTATCCTCCTGTGTTGACACGATACAACCTTCCTTACCGCCACGCTTCGCTCATAGCCGGTGTGCAGCGGGAATTCAACGTTGGCATATCTCAGCACATTTTCCTTCAGGTCCAGCGTAAAACCGTGCCTAATCATGAAATCCACGCCGATAATCACGTCGTCCATTATATCCGCGACGATGAACTCATGTTCCAGGCTGCTGGTGCCGATAGTAATGGTTTTTGTAACTTTCCCTCTTACCGGCGCGCGCTCGCCAGTCGCAGTCCGCAGCTGTATGCCATGCAGCGGTTCCCAGTTCTTCAGCAGCTTCCTTTTTATGATCGAATATGACGCTCCAGTATCCACACTTGTTACCACTTTGCTTATCCCACTTCTGACACCAAATGTTACGAATATGAGTTTTAGTGGGCTAATACGTATCTCTGGATTGCGTAATTTGAAAATAAAACACACTTAGTTCCTCAACCGCAGTCAATAAAATAAACCAACAATCACTTTATTTCACAGGTTTACACTTTACTGTCTTTACACTTAATTATTCGCTCAATTACTCCGTGTGGCACCTTCACTAGTCAAAATCAGACTGACTCGCTGCGCCGCACCCGGCTGTCTTTTATACCTGTCCGGCCATCGCGCAGATCGTTCTCGCACATTCCGGAGTGGACTAAAGGTTTCCATGATGATCGCGACCATCATTGCCAGATTGGACTAAAAGTTGCCTTCATTGTCGCGGCCGTCGTTGCCAGATTGAATTATAGCACGGCGCGTAGCGACAGGGTTGCTTTGCACAGCGACAAACTGTCTTATCGTTACAATATGTAACTTAATACAAAATTTGTTTGTTTTATATAATTCGCGCACGACACCACGGTGGTGTCGCCGGACGGCATAGTGTTAATCCTTCGTTGACCGAGTCAGATTCGTACGAGAAAATAATTGTCTAATTCTATCTTATTTAAAGGGCTTTCGCCATATTTAAAGTAATTTAACCGCTTAAATCATGTTTCCCTATACAAACTCTTAGCCCATCGTTGACACCGTCAGATTTCGATTTTCGAAAAAATAAAAAACACGTTTCGTTTTATTTATCATTTAATGCACTTTAACCAAGTTTGAAGACAAAACCTCATCAAATCATGCTTATCCCTACAAAGTTGTAACCCTTGATTTACCCTGTTAGCTATCGGTTTTCAAAAAGGGAAAGTCACGTGCCGAATTATTTCTCACTAATAGTGTTTTCACCACGTTGGAAGTCAATAGGGCCATTAATTCATGCTTTTTCACAGTTTCTTCATACACTCTTTTAACCCTTACTTTACCCTGTTTGATTTCGATTTTCAAAAAACTGCCAAACACGTGTTTGATTATTTCGCATTTGAAGTACTTTTACCAAGTTTGAAGATAAACGGGCTAAAAAATTTTGTTTCCCCATACAAACATTTAACCCTTGGTTTACCTCGTTAAATTTAGATTTTCACAAAAGTAAAAAATGTGTGTTTAATTATTTTTGATTTTGAATGTTTTCTGCAATTTTTAAGTCAATAGGCCTATCGGTTAATGTTTTGTCGTAGTCTTTCCGTATATGAACCTTAACCCTTGGTTGACCCCGTTAAGTTTTGATTCTCGAAAAATTGAAAAATACTTGTCGAATTATTTTTTATTTTAAGTATTTTCACTAAATTTTTAATCAATAGGCTCATTCAAATTCGTTTATTTATACAACTCTTTAACCCATGTTTTGCCCTTTAAGACCCCGAATTTCAAAAAATCCTTTCTGAACGAAGGTTCATTTTTTAAGATGTACCTACACTGCAAATTTCATGTTTGTAGCTGCAGCGGTTCGACCTGGATGGAGTGCATATGTTTTGCATATATTTGGCATATATTTTGCATATTTCGCGCATATTTGGTGTGCATATAAATCCGATACCTAGTCATCAGCATATAGTAGAAAGTTAGAATTGGTGAAGCAACTTGAAATATCATTAATAAAAATAACAAAGAAAAGGGGACCTAAAATACTACCCTGGGGAATACCAGAAGAAGCAATAAAAGGTAAGGAAGAAACATTATCAACCACAACAACACATTTACGATTAGATAGATACGAGTAGATCCATTGAAGAAAAGTAGAGTGAAAACCGAGTGCAGCCATTTTTGGGACCTGGCGTCGAATCGAGCGATCCGTGAACGTACAACTCGTCACGTAAAAGTTGCGATTTCGTATTACGCCATACGTGAACGAGTACTCGCTAACGTAATTCGGTATGATGCCTTCCGAAAGTGCGTACGTTAACAAGTATTTTCTTACGAACTGTCATTCGATCAAAAATGGTGTTCGTAAACAACAAGAAAAGACAAATAATGTAAGAAATTTAAAAAAGAAATTATAAAAAACCAATTATTTTGCTAAAAGGATTATGTTAGGACAGATACAAATAAAATAAGTGCGGCACAAAGGAGCTAATTGCAGTATTTATGACCAATTCCAATCAAATAGTCGCAACCAACCACTGCTGCTAGTTGCAGCGTTGGTTGAGCCGCTGTAGGCTGCTGCGGAAAAACATATTTAAATGCTTCTTTAGTCAAGCGAAATCTTTTTACAAATCTGTAAGAGAACTTTGTACAGTGTAAGTTTCTTCTTAAATTTTTTTATTTAACTTACGCCGCGCTTGGTAAATCTAATGGGTTGCTTTGGTCCCTTAATCGCCTTTGCACAATTCTTTCGTCACCATCACTTTCATCGGATGATAAAAAAAAGAGTAAGGCACCGTCCATAATCTCTTTATTACAACTTTTGTTCAAAAATTTCACAAAATTATGAAAATTCTGCTTCGGAAATTTTCAATTTAAGATTTGAGTGCAAGCTGTCACTGTCAAAATAGTAAAAGAGGACAAAAAAGCTATTACACTTTGAAAGAAAAGAGGAAAAATCTATTACACTTTGAAATAATTACGATCCGTTCGCTTTCGTATGCCATCATCCCATTTGTTTCACACGATTAACGTATAACGGAATTTTCTTTCGTACGATTGCCGACACGTTCACGGATCGCTCGATTCGACCCCAGGATTGAATGACTTACAGTGTCAAAAGCTTTAGAAAAGTCCGGGTAAATAGTGTCAACTTGGAGACCTTCACTAAATGCTGCTAAGCAATATTCAGAGAAAACAACAAGGTTAGAAACTGTTGACCTGCCAGACACAAAACCATGCTGGTAAGGAGAGATTAAGCTTTTGACTGCAAAGTAAAGCTTCTTCTTAATGAGGGATTCAAACAATTTTGAAACAGTCAATAAATTGGAAATCGGCCTGTAGTTAGCAATATTATTCTTGTTGCCACTTTTGAAAATGGGTGTAATGGAAGTAACTTTCCACGCATCAATAAATTCGCCAGATTCCAGTGAACGATTAAAGATACTTAAAAGCGGTGAGACAAAGGAATCACAATTCTTAAATAGGCACGCCAAAAGCCCGTCTACATCAGTTTGCGTAGAGGATTTAAGACAACCAATGCCTTCAATGACGTCCTCACGAGATAAGCACAATGTACCAAAGTTTATGTGAGAGTTAAAGTTCGTCTCGAAATTTGCAGGGGCTCCAGTATCACGCACAAAATTTGAACGGACAAAATCCGCAAGAAGGTTAGCTGCCTTAAAGGAGGTATCCGCCGTCACATCATTTAAAAATACTTTAGTAGGAATATTAGCAGAAAGTGTTTTAGAATTGACGAAACGCCAAAAGGCTTTCGGATTCGATTTGATCTCAGATTCAAACTTCCGGTTATAACTCTTACGAAGCGAATTGCTCAACGAACTGCATTTTTTAGAGTAAAACAGATATTTAAGTTTAAAGTGGGAATTACAAGTAACTTTAAATTTTTTATAGAACTTAGTTTGCAAATTCTTTACTTTTTTAACTTTTTAGTAACCCAAGGTATTTTATAACAGCTCTTTTTTAACAGTGGGATATGATCAGCGCAAATGTCATGCACCTTATTTTTGAAGATATCGAAACAATTAGAAACATCATGCCCTGAGAAAAGAGAGTCCCAATGCAACGAATGTAATACATTATTTACTAATAGAAAGTTACACTTTTTAAAGTTAAAGCAAGTTTTCTGGTTAACCAAGAATTTAGTCTTAAACTCATAAAATGGCATTTCAAGAACAAGGGGAACATTATGTAAACCCGAGCAAGAGAAAGGCAAGTGACATTATTGTAAGGAAAAATTCATGCCATCACTAATGAACACCAAATCCGGAATTCTATCAAGTTTATTTACTAAATTATTATCTGAATTAAGTTTATATATTGAAGATTGTCTAAAACATAGGTCTCCGCAAAAGTAATTGCGTTATTAGGATATAAGGCCAAACTATTATCCAAATAAGACCATTCAATATTACACAAATTGAAATCACCCAGGACACAAAAGGGATCATTGGGATATTTCATTGCTAAGGTTAAAATGTTGTCAACATGGGCCTTATAAAGATGATCCACACTAGCAGGTGGGATATAGGAAGCACAGATAAAGAGCTTTGATGCTCCCTCAACCGCAACGCAGAGTTGATCCAGGAGAGTGTCTGAGTCCCGCAAAGGAACAAGCCACGATCGTAATTTGCAATTAACTGCTATGAGGACCCCACCACCTCTAGACAACCCAGTTTTCACAGCATCCCTATCTTTACGATAGACATTATAAAGATTAGCATCAAAAAATTCTTTATCAATGAAATCCTTAGCTAACCAGGTCTCAACGAGGACAAACATTTCATATTCCAGGTGAGAGCTCATTGTGAATAACGGCCCAGATTTCGTTTTGAGACCCGACACGTTCTGGAAGTAAATTCTTAAAGCCTTATTAACCCTAGTGCTCTTTGCATCCGCTAGGCACCTGTCTGAGGTACATCGGGTCTTTGAAAAAAACGGAAAGGGCGTAGTTCTACGTTAGCAGGCCATAGATTTGAACACGGTACCTTCTCATAACAGATTTCTGAAACTCCTAACTTATGAAAGACTCTCAAATGAAAGACTCTCAAATTGATAAATTGCAAAAAATGCAGAACAAGGCAATGCGTTTTATCCTTAAAATGAGTTATGATGCATCCGTAGTGAACATGTTACAGTCCCTTAATTGGCTTAGTGTTAGGCAGCAAATATTTTTCCACACCATGAAGTTTATAAATAATCTCAAAAATGGCTTATTACCTGAATACCTAAGCACTAATTTAGTTTTAATCAGCAATACACATAATGTGAATACTCGAAATAAACATAATTTTAAGCTACCATTTTTTAGAACCGAATCTGATAAAAATAGTCTTTTCTACAAAGGCCTTAAGTGTTTTAATGATTTGCCTGAAGAACTTAAAAACGGTGATAAAAATATGTTTAAACGAAATCTTTTTAATTACTGTAAAACTTTAAATATTAGGTAACTGTTGAGTTTGAATATTAGTATTGTTATACAATTAAATATCCTATTTTTTAGAGTTTATGAACTAGGCTTGATGTAGCCGTAAGAAATAAATAAATAAAATTTACTTTTTTCAACGATTCTAAAGCCGTATCTTTCTTAGTAAGTTTAAAGCACAAAAGGTGCTTAATATCAATAGCAGCATGCTTAGAAACATAATTAATAATATCGGCTTCCGTCACTTTAGGAAGAAACGAAGAGATGTGAAGCCATTTCATTCGAACCGCAACATCTAAGTCTTTGTTGTTGTTGGAACCAACGACCACCGATTGTTTTTGCTTACTTCGATTGCGTTTGGCGACAACTGTCCATTCGGGGTTGCGTTGCGAGGTTGGAATGGGAGAATTTTGCGTGTTAACAGCATCAGCGGCCGCAACCTGTGTAGACCAAGGAGCTTGAAGCGAGCTTAGGGCAGCGGCCACAGCAGCACTCGAGGCAGCATCGTCCAAAGCAGCGACCAATTTACCAGCAGGTCCGTTAGCAACAGCAGGAGTAGCGAGAGAGCAGGAAGCAGCAGCGTCAAAGGCAGCGGCAGAAGGCGCAGCAGAATTACCAGCAGCAGTAGCAACACCAGTACCATTAGCAACAGTAGGAGCAGCGAGAGAGCACGAAGCAGCATCATCACGGACAGCGGTGGAAGGCGTAGGCGCAAAAACCACTGAGTGATTAGAGAGAGCGGCATCGGTTGGAGAGCAGGCAGAGGAAGAATGCTTCAAAGATCCAGAGCGAGTAGCTGAGCTAAGCACAGTTTTGCTAAGCACTTGTTTAATTTTGTGGTTTCTCCGCGCTGTATTTTGCAAATATTTTTTCAGCTTCTTGTCCAGCAGCTTCCAATTTCACCAAAACGCACAAAATTCACAAATCTGACATATTCATGATGACAGGTGACTGTGACGTGTATATTTGTTTCATTCTCACAAATGGAAGAATGAGTTAAATTGAAATGTAAAGGAGTTCTTTCACTCTTGCGAGTAGTCAATGCCCGAAATTGAAATGCGCGTAACGGTAAATGTGGTCATCATGTGAGGAATTAGTGTTTTTATGTTATACTACTTTTTTGGGGGTTGTTTACTATTATTTTCTTTTTTTGCAATTAACCCATTAAAACCTGACCCCAGAAAGGCTTGTGCGATTTCCATAAAATTTTACACAATCTTATTAATTGACCTAATCAAGAAAAAAAATCAAGCAAAACATTCATATCATGTTTTTTTTTTTGTCATGTTTTTCGCAAACATTACACAAATAAAAAAAATCAAACATTTGCGGAAAATAAAATGTGCCAATAAAATATCAGCTGCTTGGATTTTGACATTTTCACGCGTTGCGTTGTATGAAAATTGGCAGTGTTTAGGCCCAACGTTGCATTCGCGCAACAAAAAACGTAAAGCATTTTTTTTGTTTAAAAAATAAAAAAAAAAATGTTCAAAACTTATTTTTAAATAGTTTAGCATTGCTAAATGCAGCCCACTAAGGGATTTTGATAGGTTTGAAGAATAAGTATTTTTGATTGAATTTCAAAAATTCCCCAAAAAAAACCTTTGACTTTGGATCGAAAAAAACGTATGAATATTTAAATAATTTTGAAATTTGAGTATGGCAGAATCTAAAACGATCAATTCTAATCCAATTCTACCCATTTTCAAGTCTTTTGTCTTTATGAATTACTTAATATAGCGAAATTCCCAAACGTTGCGCAAACGCAACGCTCAGGGCTTAATGGGTTAATGTTGACAACTATGAATTGATTTAGATGAAAATAGTTGCATAATACGTTCAACTATAAGCAACTTTTTCACATGATGCCCATTGCGAGTAATAGTACTATTAGAAAGCAACTGCCCATGTACAGGGTGGACCATTTAAGATTTCGAATTTGAATCGGTTATAAAAAAAACTAATGAATATTTTTTAAAAATTCCTGTTTTACTACAAAGCTTGGACTTTGTTATTTAAGAATGAAAAACGATATCGTTCATATGACTGCCACGACTGGCCTTACAGTACGCCATTCGGTCAACCCAATTTTCAAGTACTTTTTCGATTGTTCCGGGTAGAATTTCCTGAATGGCAACTTCGATTTCATGTTCCAAAGCTTCAATCGCCTCTGGATGGTTAGCGTAACACTTGTCCTTTACGGCTCCCCACAAAAAAAAGTCCAACGGACTTAAATCGCAGCTCCGAGGCGGCCAACCGACTTCAGAATTTCGGCTGATTATTCGATTTTTGAAAACGGTGCCCAAAAGTTCGATTGTTACGTGCCGGATGGTCATGAGCCTTCAGTTCTTGGACCAATTGAATTTTGTAAGCCTTCATACCGAGATCTTTATGCAAAATTCTCATCACAGAAGTGCGGGAAATGTTCAATTCCTGAGAGCGATGCCGAGTTGACGTTGATGGATGTTCACGCACATTTTTGGCTACAAAAGCAATGTTTTCGGCTGTGCACACTGTACGAGATCGGGAACGGATTGTTTGGTCCATTAACGATCCAGTTTCACGAGCTCGCTTCATAAATTGATCCACAAACTGAGTTGAAGGCCAATTTTTTTTGAAATTTTTTTTTTAATTTCTTACAGTTCTCAATATTTCCCAATTTTGTTCAAGCGTATAGCGTCCCATTCCGTAAATGTCAAACTTTTAACTAAATTACGAACACAAATTGAATGACACCTGGACTGCCATTCTCGAAATAAAGCGTAGTTCAAATTCCAAATCTTAAATGGTCCACCCTGTATTAGTTAAGACAACAATTTTATGCATGTGTTGGAGTTTCCGTCACCTCCGTCTTGCAGGCCCAGCGGGAAAGTTGGGAATGCATGAGGTTTTTCATGCACGAATTCGTATATGAAAAACCCAAATAGAAAACATATATTACCACGTAAGCGAGGGTGTAATGCATAGCTTTCGTTTCTTCTAATTGTCCTTTGTTTTTTATACCAAAGAGATTGCACCTTCCGAAAAAATTCTGAGAGCAGCGCAATCTTTCTTAGAATAAAAAACTGTTTCTTTGAAAAGGTCGCTTCTATTGATTTTCGGAAAAATAACTTCAGTAGTGATAGAAAAATCGGTGAGACAGCAAGCGCGCGGATCGTTGCATCAAACGAGGTGAGTTTTAATAAAGTTTCATTTGCAAAGACAATTCATTTCATTAATCTTTTTTAATATATCTTTGGCAGCTCCCAGCGTTTTCATACATATATCACGAAGCCCCGTGGATTAACCGAAACAAGAAATATTTAAAAAAATATTCAAAACAACTTTGGTAGGTATGAATTTACAAAAAAACGTTGTTTACTGGATTTTTTAATATTGATTTATTTTCCTTTTTCAGAATGCCTGTCCAAAGACCGACAAAGGAGCAAAGGAATGTTATTTAAGTGAGTGTACTTTAGTTTTTTCATTTTTACTTATCTAATGTATTTATATATATTTAATGTATTTATATGTAATCTATTGAACTTGAATTACTTTAAAAATAAAAACTAACATAAAGCAAAACAACAAGCATTTTATTTTGGGTGTACAGGTTTTTGGTAGATCATTTTATGCATTACCGAGTAATGTACGATTTCCTACATGCTAGGCGATTTATGAAAACGTACATGTTTTTGGGATGCATGTCTTCATATACTCCTACGGACATCGAGAAAATTCATGCACGTTGTAATGCATAGCTTGCAAGCAAATATGCATTCCTATGCATTCCAATTTCCCGCTGGGAGGGAAGTAGAAACACACATAGAATACTGTTACCTTCTCGAAACATATGTTCAAAACTGTGCTTAGCTCAGCTACTCGCTCTGGATCTTTGAAGCATTCTTCCTCTGCCTGCTCTCCAACCGACGCCGCTCTCTCTAATCGCTCAGTGGGTTTTGCGCCTACGCCTTCCACCGCTGTCCGTGATGATGCTGCTTCGTGCTCTCTCGCTGCTCCCACTGTTGCTAATGGTACTGGTGTTGCTACTGCTGCTGGTAATTCTGCTGCGCCTTCTGCCGCTGCCTTTGAGGCTGCTGCTTCCTGCTCTCTCGCTACTCCTGCTGTTGCTAACGGACCTGCTGGTAAATTGGTCGCTGCTTTGGACGATGCTGCCTCGAGTGCTGCTGTGGCCGCTGCCCTAAGCTCGCTTCAAGCTCCTTGGTCTACACAGGTTGCGGCCGCTGATGCTGTTAACACGCAAAATTCTCCCATTCCAACCTCGCAACGCAACCCCGAATGGACAGTTGTCGCCAAACGCAATCGAAGTAAGCAAAAACAATCGGTGGTCGTTGGTTCCAACAACAACAAAGACTTAGATGTTGCGGTTCGAATGAAATGGCTTCACATCTCTTCGTTTCTTCCTAAAGTGACGGAAGCCGATATTATTAATTATGTTTCTAAGCATGCTGCTATTGATGTTAAGCACCTTTTGTGCTTTAAACTTACTAAGAAAGATACGGCTTTAGAATCGTTGAAAAAAGTAAATTTTAAGTTAGGAGTTTCAGAAATCTGTTATGAGAAGGTACCGTGTTCAAATCTATGGCCTGCTAACGTAGAATTACGCCCCTTCCGTTTTTTTCAAAGACCCGATGTACCTCAGACAGGTGCCTAGCGGATGCAAAGAGCACTAGGGTTAATAAGGCTTTAAGAATTTACTTCCAAAACGTGTCGGGCCTCAGAACGAAATCTGGGCCGTTATTCACAATGAGCTCTCACCTGGATTATGAAATGTTTGTCCTCGTTGAGACCTGGTTAACTAAGGATTTCATTGATAATGCTTTTTTTTGATGCTAATCTTTATAATGTCTATCGTAAAGATAGCGATGCTGTGAAAACTGGGTTGTCTAGAGGTGGTGGGGGTCCTCATTGCAGTTAATTGCAAATTACGATCGTGGCTTGTTCCTTTGCGGGACTCAGACACTCTCCTGGATCAACTCTGCGTTGCGGTTGAGGGAGCATCAAAGCTCTTTATTTGTGCTTCCTATATCCCACCTGCTAGTGTGGATCATCTTTATAAGGCCCATGTTGACAACATTTTAACATTAGCAATGAAATATCCCAATGATCACTTTTGTGTCCTGGGTGATTTCAATTTGTGTAATATTGAATGGTCTTATTTGGATAATAGTTTGGCCTTATATCCTAATAACGCAATTACTTTTGCGGAGACCTATGTTTTAGACAATCTTCAATATATAAACTTAATTCAGATAAATAATTTAGTAAATAAACTTGATAGAATTCCGGATTTGGTGTTCATTAGTGATGGCATGAATTTTTCCTTACAATAATGTCACTTGCCTTTCTCTTGCTCGGGTTTACATAATGTTCCCCTTGTTCTTGAAATGCAATTTTATGAGTTTAAGACTAAATTCTTGGTTAACCAGAAAACTTGCTTTAACTTTAAAAAGTGTAACTTTCTATTAGTAAATAATGTATTACATTCGTTGCATTGGGACTCTCTTTTCTCAGGGCATGATGTTTCTAATTGTTTCGATATCTTCAAAAATAAGGTGCATGACATTTGCGCTGATCATATCCCACTGTTAAAAAAGAGATGTTATAAAATACCTTGGTTTACTAAAAAGTTAAAAAAGTAAAGAATTTGAGAAATAAGTTCTATAAAAAATTTAAAGTTACTTGTAATTCCCACTTTAAACTTAAATATCTGTTTTACTCTAAAAAATGCAGTTCGTTGAGCAATTCGCTTCGTAAGAGTTATAACCGGAAGTTTGAATCTGAGATCAAATCGAATCCGAAAGCCTTTTGGCGTTTCGTCAATTCTAAAACACTTTCTGCTAATATTCCTACTAAAGTATTTTTAAATTATGTGACGGCGGATACCTCCTTTAAGGCAGCTAACCTTCTAACCTTATTAAAAAATCCAGTAAACGTTTTTTTGTAAATTCATACCTACCAAAGTTGTTTTGAATATTTTTTTAAATATTTCTTGTTTCGGTTAATGCACGGGGCTTCGTGATATATATATGAAAACGCTGGGAGCTGCCAAAGATATATTAAAAAAGATTAATGAAATGAATTGTCTTTGCAAATGAAACTTTATTAAAACTCACCTCGTTTGATGCAACGATCCGCGCGCTTGCTGTCTCACCGATTTTTCTATCACTACTGAAGTTATTTTTCCGAAAATCAATAGAAGCGACCTTTTCAAAGAAACAGTTTTTTATTCTAAGAAAGATTGTGCCGCTCTCAGAATTTCTTCGGAAGGTGCGATCTCTTTGGTATAAAAAACAAAGCACAATTAGAAGAAACGAAAGCTATGCATTACACCCTCGCTTACGTGGTAATATATGTTTTCTATTTGGGTTTTTCATATACGAATTCGTGCATGAAAAACCTCATGCATTCCCAACTTTCCCGCTGGGATTATTTTGTGTATATGTATGTTGTAAGTGCGTGAGCACAAAGCTTATTTAGCGTGTAAGTAAAGAGGAAAACGATTGGAAAAGTAGTTGCCAAGCAGGCATTTTGAATGTACATGTTTTAGATCACAATAATTTACTGATTTTGTATTTATAATATAAGTTTTAGAGTCCGACCGATACCAAATTTTTTGGCCGATGCCGATTAATCGGCCGAAAGGGCGAAAATCAGCCGATACCGATGCCGATTACATAGAAAAAATAACACGAATGTATTCAATCAAAAACACAGTCTATTTTATAAAATAACAAAAGGAACTATTACATATTGTTTGTAATATTCATCACAAAATAACAAAACAACGAGAAAAGAAATATGTAATTAAAAACTAAATAACAACGAGAAAAGAAATAATTAAAAATTAAATAAAATAACAAGAGAATTCAGAATTCTAATTACATTAACATGTATTAAAAAAAAATAATATATCACATTTATCCACTGAGAGAGAAACAAAAATAGTGACGTAAATATTGCATACAAATTCAGTTTTTTATTCAACTTAAAATTACGATTTTTATATTAAAATTTGTACTCTCAAATTGCGACCCGTTGTACAGATGCAGTGGGAAGAAGTCAGAAAACAAAATTGGAAAAAATAAAAGGCCTGTTAAAAATGCTTCCAATTAAAAAAGAAGGATAAGATTGAAAAATTAAATGCCCCTTCTTCTGATATCCACATTAAGAGACGAAATGCATAGACATTTCGAGAAAATCTGTGTGTTTAGGAATACCTAGTTTAAAAAAAAAACATTTATAGGAAACATTTATATTAAACAGTAGGGGTATTCACGATGTGGTGTATTTGGTCTTGTATTGTGTATTTTTGATAAACTTGATATTTGTAGTAAATTTGATAAATTTACAAAAACAAAATTTATGCATTTCTGAAATACTATAAATATCAGAAATACAACGGCAAAACCCTGTTGTAAACTTCATGGTGTATTGTGTATGTTTTGGGTAGCGATGGGAATTTAATTCAAAGTGCCGATTGTTTTACCCATGTTTTCAATTATCTGAACTTCCTGTTATTCAAAAGTGCTATTTTTTGTCATGCTAACCATTTTACAACAATTTATATTTTTTATGAGTTTTTTTTTAATATGTTTAAGGAAAATGCCAAAAAAAACGTTGCTTGTTAGTATTTGCTGAAACCGATATTTTGTACACCAAATATCGATATCTCTATTTATGTACATCACTAAAATATAATCAGCTGATCACTCAAAATGGAAATGGAAATTCGTCACAATTTTTTAGAAGGGCCACCAAATACGAGAACTGCTGCCGGTTAATAGTATAAACAGAATCAAGTCGTCGGCCGATTTTTACGCACCGAACGTACGCTGTCAAAATTAAAACACACAGCAGTGCATGTGATTGCCCACAACGACGACGACTGCGATAGTCGGCCGACGATAGAACAAATTCTAATTTGGTCGCAGTCGTCGTGCGAACCAATCAGCTGTGCAGCTGTCAGAGGTGAAAATCGAAAATGTAAACAAACGAAAAATTCTGCAAAAATGTTGTGATTTGTGCTACTTTAAGGTTGCAAAGTTGTAAGTGCTTCAAATTAAAAAAAAAAAATTGTGCCAAATAATCAATTTTGTCTTTCCCTTTCGTATGTTTTAGAAAATGGGCAGGACGGAGCTGCTAATTGAGGAAGTTTCCTCTTGACCTATCGTGTGTTTGCAGGAATAATTTTTGTACACAGCTGATGCGAATTTCGCACCCATTATGTTTCACTGTGCGTTATTCACGACGACTGACGCGCTGCGTCATTTTTCGGTGCGAATAAATTCGGCCGACGATTTGGTTCTGTTTATACTATAACCCTAACCATTTTTTTGAAACGACCATCATCCATATTGCTTAAGATGTCATTCCGCCACACACTAGATTTTGGAAGTATTTCCTCATATCCACGACGGCACACCAGCACTAAAGAAACGTTTTGAACTGCTTCCTCCACGACCTCGTCAATTGCTTCATCATCTGAAGGTTAATCAAATTATTAAAACAACTTTTCTGTTTGTCCTAGTAGTTACCACTTAGGCCCATAAGGTGATTTTCGGCATCTTCCACAAGAAAATTTATTATTTTAACTTTTTCGCTTAGTTTCGGCATATTGACAAAAATATGCGGAACACGAATGTAAACAAAATCAGCTGATTTTCCAGCTACAGAAATTTGCTAGGGGGTCGTTCATGATCTGTTGTAAAAAGTTGTAATTTTTGTAAATATTTATTACAAATACACCACATCGTGAATACCCCTAGTATCTAAAAATACATTACTGAAAAGGGGTATAAGTACCCGTTGGTACAAAAAATGAAAACAAAAAAATGAAAGCAGAAAAATAGGCCGATGGCTAAAAATGGCCGATGCCGATACTAGCCGATGCCGATACCATTTTTATTGGCCGATACTAGCCGATGCCGATGCCGATTAATCGGTCGGACTCTAATAAGTTTTGATTGTTAAACGACAAGGACCGTGACTCGATTTTTAGCTTGACAGTTGAGGGATTAATGGTATAAACAGAATCAAATCGTCGGCCGAATTTTACGCACCGAACGTACGCTGTCAAAATTAAAACACACAGCAGTGCATGTGATTGCCCACAACGACGACGACTGCGATATTCGGCCGACGACCGGTCGTCCGACGATAGAACAAATTCTAATTTTGTCGCAGTCGTTGTGCGAACAAATCAGCTGTGCAGCTCTCAGAGGTGAAAATCAAAAATATAAACAAACAAAAAATTCGGCAAACATTTTCTGATTTGTGCTACTTTGAGGTTGAGAAGTTGTAAGTGCTTCAAATTTCAATAAAAACTTATGCCAAATAATCAATTTTGTCTTTCCCTTTCGTATGTTTTAGAAAATGGACAAGACGGAGCTGCCAATTGAATAAGTTAGGAAGAAGAAAGTGTGAAAAAAGAAGTGTGTTTGCCGTGTTTGCAGGAATAATAATAATAAAATGATGCGAATTTCGCACCCATTCTGTTTCACTGTGCGTATTTTCACGACGACTGACGCAGCGACGTCAGTTTTCGGTGCGTAAAATTCGGCCGACGATTTGATTCTGTTTATACCATAAGGGAGAAATTGCTTGATTTGGGGTTGGCGACGACGCACATTGCTTCGAGAGTGGACAAAAATAGAAAAAAAATTACCGCGGATTTTGACAAAAGTAGTATCATGTTAAAGATAATTGTTTAATTAAGCTGGATCCGAAATATTTTTTCGAAAAATTATCGTGATTAGGATATATAGCTTGTCAAAGTCGGATATATTTTCACAAAAATTTATGAAGGGGAAAAATGAAACTTAGGTGCTTGTATAGAAAAAATTGTAGAAAATGTAATGTTGCAGATAGGCTACCAATTTCTTTTAATATTAAAACTACATTAAGGGGAGCGGGACCACTGATCATTTTTTTGTTTAGCTTAATTAGTTTTTTTTTTTTACGAATTTTCAAAAATATTTTTTTTTAATCAATGAAAATCAAAAATAACCAAATTTAGAAAGGCAATTAAAACCGAATGGCGTAAATCCTTTTTATGACTTATTTTAAATGGACTTTCTTCTCTTAAGTCCACAAAAAAAATGCTGCGTCTTTTTGCGCCTTTGGAAAATATTTAATTTTTTCGAAACTACTAATGTTGATTTTTTTACAGAAATCCCTTAAGTTAATAAGGCAATAGAGCTATAAAGAATGGGCATGTTTTGAATTTAATACATGTTTGCAGGGCCGCAGCTAGGGGGAGGATTAGGGGGTGCTGACCCCTGAAATGTTAGAAAATTCTTTTAATTTATAATATTCTAAACTATTCCAATGCAACAATGTATGGCTAAGTATATGTTGAATTATTATATTATATTATATTAAGTAAGCGCCCCCTTTCCCCCTGAAAAAATCCTGGCTACGGCTCTACTTGTTTGTGTTTCAAACGCGTGATTCATTGCGTTTACCGTTATAACAACTTTAATTGTCAAAAACCAAACGAATAAATTGTGCGCGTAATAATGGAAATACATTTCAACTATACCGACCTCTCTGATTGTTGGATTTCTGCAAATTCAACTAAAAGAATTCCGGCAATTTTTTCGTTTGCAAAAGAAAAAACCGGAAATTTAACAAAGGAACAGATACTGAAAAGTAAAATAGGAAACTTCCATGCTTCCATGAAAAAAAGATGGAATAACAATTATAGAAACAATGAAAAATAAAAAAAAATAATTCTTTGTGGCTCAAAAAAACAATGGTTTTCGTCAGTGATGATGATAATATAAGCAAAGGGCGTGTTTGAAACGTTTGCAGACAATTCCGTAGATTTGCAATACGAAAGCGAATAAAAATAAATCAAAAATAAATCAGTAATAATTTAACTACAAATATACTTTTATGAAACAAACAGTAAGTACGTAAAATCTGAAACAAAATTTGACAACAGCTCTATATTTTAGCAAATTTCTTAGAATTTTACATGTTTTCAATGATTTCGAATTTAGAACAATTATATTTTTCTAAAACTAAAAAAAAAAACGTTTTAATTTTTTTTACAAAAAAAGATTAAAAAAAAACTATAACATATATACAAAATGTAACATAATTTTTGAGCTAAGTAGACCCAAATTACTATATCTGTGAAATTTCATTCAAATCTAACAACTTCTATTTTTGCCGCAACTTTGTACGGAATCGAAGCACTGTGCGACGCACAGTGGGGCGTCCGTGGCCAAAAATAAAAAAATTAAATTTTTTTTGAAAAATTAAGTAAGCACGATCGAAGCCAAATCTCCAACTACGCTATATCAAAAGTAATTTTTAAAAAATTTTAAGTTTTGTAGTCTCACGAAGGTTTTAAACTTCATATATTGCGTGAACACAAATGTAAGGAAAAATAGAAATTTAACCTTGCGAAACTAAAGATGTATTTTCTTATGGTTACAGTTATTATTTTTAAATACCTGATTTTTTATTTTATGTTTTAGGTTTTTATAGTCAGAAAATACCTTTTTTTTGTTTTGGTTATTATTGTTCGCTAACTACCGTTATTTGAACGTAGAGCCATTTTGAGCCCTAGAAAAAGTTTAAGTGCAAACTTCAGAATTAAATATCTCGAAAAGCCCTGGGGAGCCTTTCCAATTTCGATTGTTTCACTAAATTACAAGTATGTAGAACACGTTTGCAAAGTTTCAGCTGCAGAGGCCTGCAGACCCGCATGTAATTCATTTTTTTATAGTGGCATCTTTTGTACAATTTCGTAAGCTATTTTATGTGTAGCTACCGTCGCGTAGTTTAACTCGGCCGGCTGGCACTACAAATGCATGCAAATATTTGTGGAAAATAAACTTAAGAGCGAATTGAAGAGGGGCCAACATGAAAAACATCGAAAACTTAAAAAAATGGCAAAATATACATATGTACCGATTAATTCATTTGAGGCTTATACGAACTTTTAAAGTAGGCGTGGTAGACTGCCCATTTTTGGCACAATTATAGATTATACCCTAGTGATATTGTGTATAAAATTTTATCTTTCTAGTGTTAGTAGTGGCCAAGTTATCGAATAACAAAGATTTTTTCAATATGGGGGTGGGCGTGGCAGTAGTCCAATTTTCACAAGTTTTCGTATTTTTCTTAATTACCCTAAAAAATGGGCGGATACCAAATTTCGTCAAAATTAAACCACGTTTACTATTATTGGCCATGCGATATATGGGGACGCCCCACTGTGCGACGGGGCGAAAAGCGACGTTGCAGAACAGATTACTACAACATTTCGGGCTAAATGAAGACAATGACGATGGCTCAGATTACGATGATGCGACAAGTATGCGTAGCGTGCGTAAGCCTTTGGTTGAGGATTCCGCATTTACGTTGCGCGACATTGAGGACTCCATGATTTCGTACAGCGGTTCCGGGCAGCCCAGCTTTGAGCAATGACTGGAAGATTTCGAAGAGAACGCAGCAGCAGTACGGTGGAATGGTCTCCAAAAATTCATTTACGCAAAACAATTGTTAAAAGGAGCAGCAAAGACTTTTGTTCGTAGCCAGAGAGGAATAAGCGATTGGAGCTCATTAAAGCGATCGTTAAAAGGGGAATTCGGTACCGAAGTTTCTGCAATTGAAGTGCATCGCTTACTAAGGAATCGTCGTAAACGGCCCAATGAAGATTATCGGGAATATCTGTATAGTTTAATGAAAATTGGTATGCCGATAGATCTGGATGAAAGAAGCCTCTTGGAGTATTTTGTGAACGGTATTCCAGATTCCAGGCCAAATAAAATTAATCTCTACCAAGCCAGGCCTGTCGAAGAGTTAAAGGAGCAGTTGAGAGTTTACGAAAAGGTGCGGTCTGGGCGCCAACCCACTAATCCGGCCCGAAACTCTCAAGATAACAGAAGTCAGACTGTTCTGAATACGCAGGGTGATGACGACAGGAGTTTTGTCCGGTGTGGCTAGGCATGTGGATCGAAATTGTAAACAAAGACAATTGACATGCTACAGTTGTGGTCAGGTGGGGCATCGTGCGTCAGAGTGTCCCAAGAAACAGGCTCAGGTGAAGCAAGAGAGTGCTAGGATGAACGCGATAGAGACGGTAACCAACGCCACGTCGATTGGGCGTGCAGTTTTTAAGGATTTAGAATACAATGGGTTCAAGTTTTCCGCACTACTGGATACAGGTTGTGACCTGTGTCTGCTGCGCAAGGACGCACAGTGTCGCGAGGGTGGCCAAAAATGGTAAAAATCAATGTTACAAAATGACTAAAATGAATATAACAATCGACAGATAATATCTCAACTAAGAAGAATCCGTTATCGGATCTTCAATATCCTACTCCGTTCCATTTTCATGTAGCTTCAAAGTTGATGTTAAAAAATACGCATTCGTTCCAAGTTTGTAGAAAATTCTTTATGCTGAATGAAAAATCAAATAAAAATATAATTTATGTACTAATATAGTCATGTTATATATTAAATAAAACTTTGGAATTTTTCCTGTATGGCAGTACTGAAAAAACACAAGAGTTTTTGTGTTCGAGGAGAGTTACTCCTCTCGCGTTTACTTGTCAACTGGTCCGTGGACCAAACTTTATTCCTTTTATAGTATGATTTAAAACTGTACTCTCTTTGAGTATATAAAAGAGCGGTACAATATGTGAATATAATTTGAGCGGTAAGTAAGCGGTAAGTAAACATACATAATTATGGTTGTAATGACAAACAGTTTAACAGTTTTTGTAATTCAATTTAGTTTTAATGTAACAGTTCAATTTCAATTTCGTGTTCAATTTTAATATTAATCCAATTCAACTTAAAACATTATTTAAAATAATTCAACTTTATAATTTAATAATAAGTAATAATATATATTAATTATGTGTTTTTAATAATATATTGTTTTTGCATCATCTGACGCAACACCGGCCACCTTGCCGAGTCCGACTCAACTGCTATCACTGATGGGAAGGACCGCAATTTTGTGAATAGGGCGTCGTAGGCTTCCTCCATTTGTTTTAAGTTCGACGACCCGGACCCTTCCGTCTTGACCGGCTACTACGTCCTGCACTCTGCCCAGCCTCCACTGTTGAGGAGGTATGTTGTCTTCGTGGACGATCTTCGTAGATCTCCGACGGCTACGTTGCGCTGTGGTAGTAACCATTTGTTGCGCTGCTGCAAGGTCAGGAGATAATTCCTCGACCACGCCCGCCAGAACTGCTGCTTGAGCGACGAGACAAGTTGCCATCTGTCTAAATAGACTAGTGGCTTGTCTGGAACTGGTTCCGGTGGCATTGCTCGAAGCGGGCAACCGATGAGTAGATGCGCCGGCGTAAGTGCTTCCCCATCGTTGGGATCCCTGCTGATTGGTGCTATGGGCCTGCTGTTCAGAATTGCCTCTATTTCCACAAGAAGCGTTTGCAGTTCTTCGGCGGTGAGTAGTGCGTTTCCAATTGTCCGACACAGTAGGTTTTTTGCTGATTTCACAGCCGCCTCCCACAACCCTCCGAAGTGCGGCGCCCTTGGTGGTATAAAGACGAAGCTGAATCCTTCGTTGGCAGCGTACCTTGCCACTACGTCTTGACTGGCCAGAAAGGCATCTCGCAGCTCGGCTAACTTCCGCTGTGCGCCAACAAAGTTGGTTGCGTTGTCGCAGTGGATCCGTTGTGGGACTCCTCGACGACCGATGAATCTTTTTAGAGCAAAAATAAAACGATCAGTACTCAAATCGGAAACCATTTCTAGGTGTACCGCCTTAGAAGTGAAACACACGAAAACTGCTATATACATTTTGACAGGTGGTCTGCCTCGAATTTTTAAAGAGGTATATATGGGACCACAAAAGTCAACACCGCAGATTAAGTAAGGACGTAACGCTTGAAGTCTATCTGCGGGTAAATTGCCCATGATTTGGGTTAACAATTTTGGTTTGTACCGAAAACAATGTATGCAGTTTCGCACGGTCTTTCTACACGCTTCCTGCGCGTTAACTAGCCAAATTCTCTCTCGGAGAATCGCCATAAGCGCTTTTGGTCCTGCATGATGATTTCGGAAGTGTAGATGCCGTAAATATGTTTCTGTAAAATGTGAATTTTTTGGCAACAGCAATGGAAATTTGGCGTCATATGGAATCGGTGCGTTCATTAACCGACCACCTACTCGAAGCAATTTGAAATTCAGTGGGCCATCTGAATACTCATGTATAAATGGGTTTAATTTCTGTATATTAGTAGGGAGTGGCTGATTTCTTTCCAATTTCGTAATTTCGTCGGCAAATTCTTTATGTTGTTCCAGTTGAATTAATTTTAAAAAGCTACAATTCAGATCTGTAACTGTCGGGGTTATTTCGCCTTCCTTTGGTTTAATTTTTGCGATTCTGTACCAATGAATTATAAATGCGAAAATACGAACAATTTTTAGATGACAAGAAACGTCGCGTATGACTTCCAATAAAGGATTTTCTGTCATTTCAATTGCGGCTAACGAGAAGATATTTTTCCTTTTCTCCAATGATTCGTCTTCTTGAGAAAGAATGAAGAGTGAATTTTGTGGCCACCGTGCAGGGTCTTCTAGAAGGAACTGTGGACCGTTGAACCAAATTGAGCCGTTTAGCTCGTCCATGTTGCAACGTCGAGACACTAAATCCGCAGGGTTTTGTTTTGTTGGAACATGTTGCCATATGACTTCTGTCGACCACTCTTGTATTTGAGACACGCGATTTCCTACGAAAGTCGTTAAAGTTGATGGATGTGTCTTGATCCAATGAAGCACAATTTCGGAATCTGTCCAGACATGAATCTTGTCCCACTGTCGACTCAACATTGGCGCAATGCGTGACCATAATTTGGCCAGAAGATGTGCTGCACATAGCTCTAATCTTGGTAGCGACTTTGTTTTCAGTGGAGCTACTCTGGACTTTGCGGTCAACAAGGTACACGTCACCTTGTTAGCAATTTGGCTTCGTACGTAGATACAACAGCCATATGTTCTTATCGATGCATCCGCAAACCCATGAATCTGGCAGCTAGCACCCACACTCGTATTCACATAACGAGGGATGCTGATAGACGAGAGCTGAGCCAAGTTGGCTTTGAATTTTTGCCAGCTCGTGTCTAAGCGCAATGGAATCGACTCGTCCCAATCGAGTTTTTCGATCCAAAGCTCTTGCAATAAGATTTTTGCTTTGATGACGATAGGGAACAGTAATCCAAGAGGGTCGAAAAGGCGCGCAGAGACAGACAAAATGTTTCTTTTGGTTGCGCGCAAGTCATGGAATGTTTCATCCAACCTGAAACGAAATAGATCGTCTTTCGGTAGCCATCGAAGTCCCAGCGTTTTTGTCGAATCTTCGTTATTGAATTGCAATGTCTTTTCTGAACTTTTGTTGTTGATGTGGTCAGGATGATTCAAAAACCATTTCGCTAAGTGCATTCCGGCTGATTTTAAGATGTCGATTACCTCACTTCGTATTTGGTCCAGAGTTTCTAAGTTGTCGGCACCTGTCAGTAGATCATCGACATAGAAATCTCTTGCAATGATTTTGGCTCCCAACGGATAATTTGTCGCATTAACATCGCTCAGCATTTTAAGACTTCGGATTGCCAGAAATGGAGCAGGCGATGTGCCATAGGTCACAGTGTTTAAGCGAAAAATTTGAATTTGCTCTGCCGGATCCTGGCGCCATACTACTAGTTGAAAGTTCCTATATTCTTCGTGTACCATTACCTGTCGGTACATCTTTGTAATATCTACCGTGATGGCATATTTGTGAAGTCGAAATCGAAGAAGTGTAGAATAAAGCTCCTCTTGAATGGTAGGGCCCACCATTAAGATGTCATTCAGCGCGAGCTGTGATGTGGTGCGACACGAAGCATCGAAAACTACGCGAAGTTTTGTTTTGGTGCTATCTGGTCGTAGCACGCATTGATGTGGAATAAAATAATGTGGAGTCGTTGGAATTTTATTATTTGTTGGACTCATATGCCCTAATGCCAAATATTCTTTCATGAAATCCAGATACATTTGCCGAAGTTCTGGATTTTTCGACAGCTTTCTCTCCAGGGACCGAAATCGACGTTCAGCGGTTTCATATGATGAGCCTAGCAAAGTTGGGTTTTCTTTAAATGGCAATCGAACTTCCAATCTTCCCGATGGTAAAAACTGAGTGTTTTGGACGAAATGTTTTTCGCATTCCACCTGCTCATCAGTGAGTAAATTTGCAGCAACTTCCGATGGAATTTCTTCTAATGACCAGAATTTTTGAACAGTCGCATCAATCTGCGCAAAATTACCTTCGGTTTGGCATAAGTTGCTACTAACTTGGGAGTGAGGATTATCTTTGAATGTATATTTCCCCGAAATGATCCAACCAAGAACAGTTTTTTGTAATGTTGGGTGCTTAGGGCTTGTTTTGATTTGGCCCACTGAGAGAAGTTCGAAAAAGGTTTCACCCAATAGAAGATCGATTTTCTAAGGTTTACTAAAGTTGAGATCCGCTAACTCAATATTCTAAGGAATATTCCAGCCATCAATGTTGATTTTTTGGTCTGGATGAGTTGCTGAAATTGATCGCAACACCCACAAATCTGCCGAGAATTCGTGCGTGTTTATTCGCGACTTAACAAATGTGTTTAACTTTGTGCGTACTGTAGTATTAGCCTTGCCTATACCTATGACATTTAAATTCTTGGTCTCGCGACGGATGCGAAGTTTTTGGGCCAGCTCTTCAGTCATAAAGTTGACTTGGGATCCTGAATCTAAAAGAGCTCTCGCTTGCATATATTCACCGGACTGACTTTTCACCATTACAATAGCTGTAGCTAAGATGACTCGATCAGGTGCACTGATTGAGTGCATATCATGTGATGCTGGTTGTTGAGGTTCAATTCCAAAACTAACCGGATATTAGTGCAGCAAGCTATGGTGCGACCTATTGCATACGCGACATTTTTGTGAATTGCATTTCGACACCGTATGACCCTTATACTACGTTTACACAGCGAGATTAACTCATCGAGATTAAGTTAAACTCGTTGCCCGTTTACATAGAGATTAACTTGAATAAGATTAATCCAACACACAAACCTTTTTGCGCTACATGCCTTCGCCAACAAAGAAACGCATTATTCCTTGCAATTATTAATCCAACACACAAACCTTTTCGCGCTACAATTCATTTTTTTGTTTATTTTTGCATGACTTCGCTTAGTTCGATTTCGAGTTCGATCGATTTCAGCCAAATTTGCAGAGTTGCATTGGGGAAATACGAGATTAGTTTGTGAGATTAACTTTTAATCGCCCTTTTTGCGAGGTTAACTTTGTATGGGTAATCGCGCATTTTGATACGAGATTAACGACTTAATCGCGCAAATCGAGATAATCTCGTCTGTGTAAACGTAGTATTACGCAAGCAATTTATACACAAAGGCACTGATTTAGCGAACTCAAATCTCTGTTATACAGCGAGAGCGAGAAATGAAGGGCAAGTAGAGATGTAATGTTCGCTGGATTTACAGTGAAGACACGTCGGCTGCTTCTGTTTCGATGCCACATACGAAGACCTTGAGTTTTTGTTGAACGACTTGTTGCCACTCTGGTCCTGCTTGGATTTGTTGTCGTTGAAGGTCGTCAATTTCGACCGCGATGTTGATGCTTCCTCAGCAGACAAATGTTGATATCGTTTGTTGAGCAGCTTCGCACTCACTCCACAATGGCAGCCTTTCGTAGTCCAGTTGCTCTTCCCACTTGGAGCGAGTTGTTGGATCCACCTTGGACATGACTAAGTGAATAATGATTGCATTTGACACATTTTTGTCATCACCTAATGATAAGAGGGAGTCGTATACAGCCGACACTGTATCGATCATACTGCGTAACGATAGTGACGAGGCTTTTGGCATATTTAGCAGTTCAAAAAGTTTAGATATTGTGTCAAAAAATATGAGACATTTATTATCATAAACTCTTTTGAGACTCGCCAAAGCCAAGCCAAATTATCCCAATTTTCTTCCGAAATTTGGAAGGCCCTCACTGTTCCTAAGGCTTCTCCAGACAGACAAGAAACTAAATGATTAAATGTTTCAATGTCCGGAATAGTGGGATCATTGTGGACTAAACTTTCGAATAAGCTTATAAAATTTTTAAATTCCGAATATTTCCCCTTGAATTTCGGAAGTGCCATTTTTGGTAGACGAGAACTGTGTGGTGCACAAAACGATGCTTCGGGTACGCTGGCAGATCGGCTCTTCGACAATATCACCTTTATCTTGGACTTCGTTTCCACGATGATGTCCTCCAACTCCTCACGGCCCATGTCTTCATCGTCGATTTCCTCTATCTCCGTCTGGCATTTCATCAATTTGTTGCTGTATGTGTTGAGGATGTCCAATCGACACTCGAGCTCGAATGGATTTACAGATCCCAAGATACCCATTCAATAGAGCCGTTTTTATTCGTAGAATATTATTTTTAATTAACAATCTTTGCTTTTTTTAAATTTTAAGATCGTCCGCCTTACTTGGCGAAAATTGCCTTTTCTTACTCATTTTGTTAAATGGTAAGAATTACAAAATGGCTTTAAATTGAATTCGAAAAATATTGCTGCTCCAATTTACCGAATTGTAAATTGAAATGCAGATGTAAATATGAACCGAAGTGATTGAGGAAACCTTGGTTGAACGAGAAAAGCGAAAACGAAAAGTAGACCAAATTTCCGAATCAATACTTCGATGCACCGAATTTCTGCAAATGTTACTGATATTACGCCAACAATTATTCTGACACTGAATAATTGTCCAATGTATGCCAAAACCAATGAGACCAATTAAAAACCAATGTACCAGAAACCAAGTAATAGAAAATGGAATCGCAAATTTCAATAAATTTTCCAAATTTATTTGCTTTATCACTGATCAATAATTTAATTTTCAAATTAAATTTTTTATCGCACACTCTACCTATATGGCCCACTGTAACTCTTATATATCGTTTCACTTCTATGCGTTTCAATAATAAACACACATATGTATGTACATAAATGCGAAATAAATGCATAAACAGAAGTGCATAAATAGAAATTGCTGAGCAGCCAAAATTAAGTTGTTGTTATTGCCCTTATTAGCGAGCAAGTGCCATGCACTGATCTTTATAACACAACTCAATTATATGCGCTCAGACACCTGTTCATCTGTTACTCTCCTTGTGCAGACGATGCAGCGGCACTCCATTCCAACGAAATGAAACAAACGAAAATAGGTGAAGAAACAGCAGCGGAGATGATAGCAGCGACGTCAGCAGCGTAAGTATATAACAGCGACGGCGGCAGCAGCAAAGCAACAGCGTAAGTGTATAACAGCGACGGCGGCAGCAGCAAAGCAACAGCGTAAGTATTAGCGGTGGAGTAACTGGTAATGACGACGACAGTATAAGTATGTAACAGCGACGGCGCAGCCAGCAACAACAGCGTGAGTATCAGCGGAGCAGAGTAGCGTAAGTATAGTTTCGACTGGCAGCGACGGCGATCAGCAATAGCAGCGTATGTATTAGCAGCGACGACGGCTGCAGCAAACAATGTAAATTTTGGCAGCGACGGAAATGTCAGCGACGATGGCATCAGTAATGCAATAAATATTGGCGGCTGCAATGTAACTAACAGCAACGACGGCAACAGCAAACAGCGCAAGTATGTTGACAGCGAGAAAGTTAGCGACGCAAATAATAGCGAAGACGGCAACGAGAATAATGAGCGACGCAAGTAATAAAAAGCGAGAACGACTAACACAGCACTAGCGACGCAAGTAGTAGCGAGAATAGTTAGCGTATGTAACGAAAGCACTTTGTAGGGGCACACTACTTTTTTGGTCACTGCGTTTCACTTTTCACACGTCGCAAAGTGTTTAGTTTCAATTTTGAATGTTTGCGTCTTCGCGAGCGCCAGTTTAGTAGTAGTTTATTTTTGAATGTTTGTTTTTGACTTGTTAAAGTCCCTGCTCGGGCGCCATGAAAAAACACAAGAGTTTTTGTGTTCGAGGAGAGTTACTCCTTTCTAGTGATGAGCAAAACGGCGATTTTCAAATCACAGTGTGATTTGCGATTGCGATTTGAAAATCACTGTGATTGAAAACTGCGATTTTGAATCACTGTGATTTTGAATCGCTGTTTTCGTTGCCAGTCAAGGTGCGATTCGCTTCTCATGTGTTCACAGCGATTTTGGCAAAACAGTGATTTTCAATCGCTGTTTTCGTTGCCAGTCAAGGTGCGATTCGCTTCTCATGTGTTCACAGCGATTTTGGCAAAACAGTGATTTTCAATCGCTGTGATTTTCAATCGCTGTTTTCGTTGCCAGTCAAGGTGCGATTCGCTTCTCATGTGTTCACAGCGATTTTGGCAAAACAGTGATTTTCAATCGCTGTTTTCGTTGCCATACAAACTGAAAATGGAGGGTTGTTGTGTTGGTCAATTGCAAATTGAGGGTTGTTGTGTTGGTCAATTTTCATGTGCGAGGGTTATCGTTGTGGTTCATTTTTAATTGCATAGAATATTAATGAATTTTTTGGCACAGAATTCTGTGAAACGTTTATAGAAAAATGAATATAAAATTCTATTATTGCTTACAAATGTAATAAAATTGTTTGAATATGTCTCTAACATGTCATTATTTAAGTTTTCATTGACTCATTACAAACATTTCATTACTCATTACCTTTTACACCAAAAGCATCTCTGAACTGCGATGATTTGGTGTTTAATTTGTAAACAAACAGCGCGGGAAGCAATCAGAGAGAAGTTGAATTTTATAAAATTTGCATTTTATTAATATACGTTCATTCTTTTCAGATAAAAATCATCATAACACATCAAGCAAGTGCATCCAGCAATGCCACGCCAGCGAAATTGTATCCGGAAGTGCTTGGAAGCACAAATGTTGTATAGTTTTCCCGACGCCGGAACTGACGGTGGCAGGTGAGTTTATTTCATATGTTTTAACTTTAAAATGTATGATATTCACACGTTGCTTGCCAAATATTTATGGCAAAGCTTATAGAAGCGTGTGGATAACATTATTATTCCTTTTTGTGATGATTTTGTGTCGCGGTCGTAGAATATAAAAATGCTGGCTCAGCAGCAGTGTTTTGTCGCGTTTAACCCATTTTTGTTTAGTGTGCCATTCAAGTACAGCGGGTACATGGTGGATAAAAGTGATAAGACAAGATAAGTTATGTACCTTTAGATGGACATATTGTGATTAGATTTTTTCGTGTGCCTATAAACACATGTGCACGTAAGCAAACGATAAAAAAGCAACATTATTTTTCATTTCAAATTTAATAAGGCATCGTTTTTCCTGGCATGTAATTGCGTTTTTGGTGTCGGTTTTGGTGCAGAATGTAACCACAATTTATTTTGAAATTTTTTCATACAGCACAGACGTGTTATGAATTCTGACATTAACTGTCAGAAAATAAGTGTACGATGAAGAGAGAGTTCCTGCTATCTGGCACACTTTATTAATTTCACTATGGATGAAAGTACACTAAATCAGAAACAAAGAGAAACATGACTTAATGGGTATATTGATTTGAAGTTTGATGATAATGAAATTCAAAAAATGATGTTTTTTAATATTTGCGATTGAGTTATGTCCGTCCGTCCGTCTTTCCACTGTAACTTGGGAAAGCTAAAGTAGGATATAATACCAATTTAAAAATGAAGAAATAGGAGTAGGTCGTGTTGGGATCGGCATTTAATCACAATTTATAAAAATTCTTCTAACGCACGAACATAAAACACCTATTTTTTTTTTACCTTTTCAACAGCTGCCGAAGTTAAATTTATTGCGGAAAAGGTAACATTAAAAAAAATGGCAATATGGTGTTGGAATTTCTGGTGTACAATATAATGCATCGTACATGCATGTACATATACACGTTTCTTTCATACGTCATGTTAATACATATACTGTGTAAATTCAGCTTGCGTAGGTGTATATAATGAAAATAACAATTAACAGCCTGTAGTCTTTAAATGGTGGCTATGCTAGCAAATTATGATTATTACATATAAAAAATTTCAAATGTGTATGTATGAAAATGTGTATATTTGCGGTATTCTGTTTTAACATTTTAATGTATTCGTTTCATTTTTTCATCATTCATTTAATTCATCATTTTATTTAAAATGTATATATTTTCACATGACATTATTGCTTTCGAGTGCACATATAATTCATAATTCATTTAATTCATCATTTTATTTAAAATGTATATATTTTCACATGACATTATTGCTTTCGAGTGCACATATATAACCTGTACTCGAGAGCAATAAACGACTTAGTCGACTAACACCAATGTGTTGCTTTGATTTGATTTTTTTTATTTTATTGACTTATTGCCAAGGTGGGGCTTTGTTTTTTTGTTTTAATTTTTTATATTTCTCTCTGTTGATTTCGCTTTGCCGACTAACAGTAATTTTTTATATTTATTGCCTCGCTATTTCGGTGGTGGCAGTAGTATTTATACCAACATTTTGTTTCTTTCCTCTGTAGGCGGAAAGAGTGGGTACGACTCCTTAACGTTTCGGAGCCAACACCAAAACAAATTTTCGCCTGCGATCGTCATTTCTCTGACGCTATGAGAAGCAATAAGCGTCTCAATAAGTCCGCTGTGCCGGACAAAAATTTAGTACTAAGCAATTGTGTATTCACATCTACACCTGTTGCTGCTGATAAATGTAGTGTTGGCATGGATGCAATTGATTGCAGCCCTCAGCCTTTAACCGTTTCCAAATCACTTCTTCCACAGTTTTCACAATCAGTGAATCCCTTTGCTGAACTTGCTCGCTCCGCCCCTTCTTCTTTAGAAATTTCCTCCTGTTCGTCAGGAACAATGAGCAGACAAGTTCAGACCGAAAAAAGCTTATCTGCCAACACTCCGCGTAAGCGCAAACTGCAGCAGGAGAATGCAGAGTTAAAGCAGGAGAATGCAGAGTTAAAGCTTAAAGTACGTTCCCTAGAAGAAACGATGAAATTTGAACTTGAGCATGAACGCTCCAATTCTAATGCTGAGGCGTACGAGAGTTTGATCTCGAAACTCCCCTCGCATTTGCAAGTTTGCATTAAAAGCTGTCTTCAGAATTCAGATTGTAAACCAAAAGGGCGTCGGTATGACAACAAACTGAAGACAATAGCTTTGGGAGTAAGTTTTGTTTCGCCAGCTGCATATCGCTATCTGAAAACCCAATTTGGTTTTCCAGATGAGCGTACCCTCCGAAACTTCGTTTCAGATTGGCCTCGCCTTCCCGGTAACAATCTTGTTACCTTGCGAGCGTTGGAGTTGCGTTGCCGGGGCTTCACTGCAGAACAGAGATTCGTTTCGATCTCCTGCGACGAAATGTCGTTGAAAACCCATCTGCAGTATGACAGGCATTCTGACAAAATTGTTGGTCTAGAAGATTATGGGGATGAAAACCGCACTTCTAGACTAGCCACTAGTGCTATGGTACTAATGATCCAGGGCATTGGTGGAGAGTCCTGGAAACATCCCTTTGCATAGCAAGAGCAAGAGCATGCAAAGCGGATGTTATAAAAAAATACGTTTTCGAAGCCATTGAGCAACTCCAACAAATAGGCCTGCGTCCATGCCATTTTGTTTGCGATCAAGGCTCGAATAATGTGAGCTTTAGGAAATTCGTGGGAGTCAGTTTTGACCACCCTTATTTTATAGTGAATGGCGAAAAAATTTTCTTTTCCCATGACGCCCCCCACTTATTGAAAAGTGCGAGAAATTGTTTGTTCAATTCGAAGAATCAAGTAACATTCAATAAAACATTAGTTAGGTGGAGCGATATCGAATACTTTTACGATATCGACTCCAAATCGGAATTTCGATGTGCACCCAAACTTACCAAGCAGCACATCCACCCGAATAACTTTGATAAAATGAGGGTAAGTTTGGCTTCGCAGGTTCTAAGTAATACCGTAGCAGCAGGTATGAACTCGCTGTACTCTTCTGCCCTCTTACATTCGCAAAAAGCTCGTACCACCCCCAACACAGCCGAGTTCATAATATTTTTTAATGATTTATTTGATACTTTTAATAGTAGTAGACGAGGGTTCGACAAAACAATTCCATTCAGTGGGTCCTCCGAGCAAATAGAACTGCTCAGAAATGCTACAACTCTTTTAACTTCAATTAAAATTGAAGATGAGGGTTGTGATATTACTGGCGGGTTTTCTTTCATTCAAGGTTGGATTTTAAACATATGCACGTTGCAAAAATTGTGGCAGTTTTTGTCACACAACGGTTTCAAAGACTTAACGACTCGAAGACTGAACCAAGACGGACTTGAACATTTTTTTTCACAAGTTAGATTGGGTGGGGGTAGCGGTCAAAGAATTACTCCCCACCTTTTTTCGTGCATATTCCAGAAGAAGTGGGGGTTACATTTTGTTAAAGTAGTGGTCGGAGGAAATTGTGAAGATGTAGGAAATGCAGATGTGGTTTTGGCAAATGTTTGTGCTGATAACCTAGTTCGAACAAGTACTTGGCAGGAATTTCAAAGCCTGCCAAGACCAGCGCAATCATTTGTGCAAAAAATCCAAATAGATGTAGATATAGATGAAAGACATTTTCTTAAAAGAAATGCGTTCGCATATATTTGTGGCTGGCTTTTCTTAAAATTATATAAGTTGCATAATTGCACAAAAGCACTGCCAGATCTGGCCGCTGACGACGACACCACAGTCGATTTCTTGTTTTCGCTTGAAAAACTCCAAACCAAATTACATTTGGTGAGAGCTCCAGAAGATTTTATTAAATATGTATCGGAACTGAACGATGCATTTTTGGAACTGTGGGACGGGGCCTGTCACAGAGTTGGTGTTGGCCAACATCCGTTCTCAAAGATAGAGCATATAGCCCCATACATTTGCTGTGACAATTGTGACAGCCATATTCTGCTGACCCTCTTCATACGGGTCCGAATATATTTTCTTATTCGAAGGTTTATAAACACAAAATTTTGCGTGTCCAACATTTATAAGTTCCAGCTACTTCTTAAGTTTGTGGTCCGTTTTGTCTGTCTTTGTCCGATTGGGGTAGCAACGCATTAAAACATTTAATTGGATTTTTAGCAGCTCTGCAACTTTTTTTTATTTTTTTAGAAATGTTACCATTTGGAAATTTGGACAAACGTTTCTCACGCATTTTCTTCTTTAACATAGTTTCCTATAGGTCTCCACCAATTTTTTATTATCAATGTGCAATGTGTAGATGTGATATTTAAGTTATTCTTATTTTACTGTACTGTATTTATATTGTTTGTTGTATTTATTTATGTTGTTTGTTTGTAGTTATGTTGCTTTATATATAGACTAATTTATGTTTATGGGTGAATAGGCCTACTGGGGAACCGAACACCCCAAAAAATCGGTAACGCACCTTTTTGCATACCTCAGTGGTGGTGTGGAAATTGCAAAAAAATCTTGGAAATGTATAAATTTCTTATTCAATTGTGACTTTCTCTAACTTTACCGATTTTAAATATTTGTGTTTTAGTGTCCTTTGATGCTGGCCAAGTCGTTGGTGCGCACCTACCGTGCCGTGAGCAATCTGCAGGTCCGCATATCCAACCAACTTTTGTATTTATCCAAAAGCGTGTAAAGAGTAACGAAAAATATAAAACAAACCTGGCGATGTTTGGAAGTAAGATCAATAATAATAAAATATATGTCAGAACCAGAAGAAATCGACAATGGCATTTTTATTCATAACGCGGGGGTTTTAAAATTGTTAACAAAAAACTTCTGTATAGAAAGTTATAGCGCTCGAAGGTTATTTGTTGTATTTTTCAAGTGTGCCAACAAGAATTTCAAACTCCTTACACGAATAATATACAGAACAGTCAAATGTAATGGAATTAAAATATGCTAAAATTATGCGCTCAATTCTTCCGCAAGCACTTTGATTTCGGTCGCCCAATTGCCAACTCCTCGATTTCATCAGTTCGCATGCCAGCCAACTCCTGTTTAGCTTACAAGAATAAGTTGCTTTCTGCAGCAACACGGGTTGACCCAGCATGGCTGCCAATTGTGCAGCATTGGGTGCACATAATAACATAAAAAATAACATAAAAACATAACAAAGTTTATAAGATGTATGCATTTTTTATTGAAATAATTGACAATTATGAAAATTAAACATAACAAAGTTAGAAAATGTACACATTTTTTATTGAAATAATTGACAATTATGAAAATAATAACATGCATCAAGAAAATGTATGCATTTCCTATTGAAATGATTGACAATTATGAAAATAATAGGTCTGTTTGGCCAGATTTCCAGTAAAAATTATCCAGTAAAAAATATCAGGAGAGTAAGCGAGCTTACGCTCCCAAAAATGAAACTATCCAAAAATGTGAACAAACAGCAATTTGTAAGAATTTGCAAGTTTTAACTCTTGGTTACACCACTGGGACTTGGCCCACTCACAATACTCAGTAAAACGCGTGTAAACAGGAGGGTTAAAGAACGAAACAGCTGATCTAAAAGTTTCATTTGAGGTTTGAAGCGGTAGGGAAAATTCAGTTCAAATAGAAATTTAATGCAAAAGGCAAATGGTTCGTTGGGCTCAATCTACGATTCTTCCCTTTCAGCTGCAGCAAGTAAAACTGAGCAAGACGGTTGTTGGTCAGCAGACTCGCGAACGCACAATTTCTTTGCCGGTTGCATTTTCCTCCCAATGTTTACAAAATTTATTTTTCTTTGCAGTCGATCATATGGCAGCCAGTCATATGTTTTTCTTGTTCTTCTTCTTACTGGCAAAAAGTTACTGGACAAAATTTCTCCAGTAAAAACTTGCAAGTTCTCACGAAATGAACTGTCACTTTACGCTCTCAGTTTCTCTCTCGTTACTGGAGATTTGGCGTGAACAAACAGGATCCAGTAAAAATTTGTACAAATTTGTACAAATTCGTACAAATTATTCTCTGCCAAACAGACCTAATAACATGCATCGTATTATACGCCTTTTTCTAAAATAATACGAAAGACAAGCTACCACTAAATTGCAACTCTGCGCTTTGTTCTAACTTCAACGCGACCACACTGTTGAACGTTAACAGCCAATAGGTCTGTTTAGGAACGAATAATTTGTAGACAAATGGAAACAGCAAAGAAATTGTGCGTTCGCAAGTCTGCTGACCCAAAACCGTCTGCTAAGCTTTTCCTGCTGCAGCTGAAAAGGAAAACGATGCAGATTGAGCTCAACGAACCATTTGCCTTTTGCATTAACATGTTTTACTGGATAATTTTTACTGGAAAAGTTCCCAAACAGACCTATTCACTGATCCAGTAGACGACGCAATGACACCTCACACAGATTGTGTATGTGAAATGCAAAAAATGGTCAAAAAATCGCTACACCTCCCAGTTGCCAATCACGTTATCACTGACTGCGATTCACCGGTTGCGATTGTTTGCTCAACACTACTCCTTTCGCGTTTACTTGTCAACTGGTCCGTGGACCAAACTTTAATCCTTTTATAGTATGATGTAAAACTGTACTCTCTTTGAGTATATAAAAGAGCGGTACAATATGTGAATATAATTTGAGCGGTAAGTAAGCGGTAAGTAAACATACATAATTATGGTTGTAATGACAAACAGTTTAACAGTTTTTGTAATTCAATTTAGTTTCAATGTAACAGTTCAATTTCAATTTCATGTTCAATTTTAATATTAATCCAATTCAACTTAAAACATTATTTAAAATAATTCAACTTTATAATTTAATAATAAGTAATAATATATATTAATTATGTGTTTTTAATAATATATTGTTTTTGCATCATCTGACGCAACAAGTACTATTTTTTGGTTTGTGCTTTGAAATAACTGTGAAATCCCGGTACATTGAAAAATTACGTTTTTCGGTTTGCTTCTAACAAAGAACCAAAAGTTTGGTGGAAAAAAGTTTAAAAAACGTCAAAAACACTTTTTTAGTTCCAACCCTAAATTACTCAAAAAAGTATAAATTAACATAATCCGGAGTAATTGTTTGCCTTTAAGTGCCTATTTGGCTGTTATTCGCATTTTTCTAGTGACGCCTCCACTAAAAATACGTGATTTCTTCGAAGTGTGGCGTAAAGCTGAATCCAGAAAGCGGTCAATAAAACTTGATTTTCTTATAAATTTACTTAAAGATAAGACGGGCGTTGATGTTAATCATGAACACAAGCAAAGTTTGCGTCCCCACCTAAACATTTACTTTTTGTAGTGGCACCTACTGTCAAAAATGGTGATTTTTTCGAAGTATGGCTTCCGACGTTCAATGAAAGTAGCGGCAAAGCATCTGAAATGATGAGCTGTATAAAGGACAAGGTTGGCACATTGTTTGTATCATCAAAAGTAGGCAGAATGCCACGCCCACTTCAAAAATCTGAACATTTATACCAAAATATGGAACCACAAGCTGAAAAAATGAAACATGAATTCATAAATGAAAAGTTTTGGCCACTTTATACATATGCTCGAACTGCCACGCCCACTTTAAGGTTTTAGAAAGCTTACCAATTAAAATTACATCGTGGAACGAGTACCGCAAACAGCCTTAATCCTTGGTAATAACGTGCTGAAGCTGGTCGACATGCTGGTTACAGAGGGTCAAGTTGTGTTTAGGCAGAGAGAGAAAGTGGCGGAGCGTACATTGGAAATCGAACTTGTAGAGGAGTTCAAAGACCTATGCTTGAACGTGGAGCTGGTAGACAGGGCAGATTTCGACGTTGATTTGTCACATCTCGATGAAGCGCAGGCTTTCGAGGTAGATGAAACAATCAGAGGGTATACTCCTAGTACGCAGCGTAAATCTCCGATCGAAATGAAAATTTGTTTAACTGACGATACTCCTGTGTGCCAAGGACCAAGGCGTATGTCGTATCCGAATAGGTGCGTAGTCAGTAAACAGGTAGCAGAATGGTTAAGGGGCGGGATTATACGGCCGAGCGTTTTAGAATACGCATCCCCTATTGTTTTGGTAGCGAAGAAAGATTGTTTTGCGATTACCGTCGCTTAAATGAGAAAATAATGAAGGACAACTTTCCGATGCCGCTGATGGATGATGTCATTGAAAAGTTGCAGGGGGCGCGTGTTTTCACAACCCTTGACTTAGCGAATGGTTTTTTCCATGTGCCGATGGAGCGTAGTTCGAGGAAATACACATCGTTTGTAACCCACCAAGGTCAATACGAATTTCTGTATGTCGAGGTCGAAATATGCAATTCTCCTGCGGTCTTTTCGAGGTACATATCGGCAGTGTTTAGAGATTTGGTAGAGGGTGGCATCGTTGTGGCTTATATGGACCATTTTATAATTCCCTCCAAGGATATAGATGAGGGCGTCGAGAGGCTGAAAGCGGTGTTGAAGATAGTAGAGAGTTTCATTTGCATATCAAGTGGAAGAAGTGCCAACTTCTTAAAGGAAAAGTCGACTTTCTAGGGTATATGGTAGAAAACGGTACCATTAGGCCGTCGGAAGCAAAAACTCAGGCAGTAGAGAGGTTTCCGGTACCGACGAACTAGAAGGCAGTTCAGAGATTTTTAGGACTGACCTCATATTTTCGACGTTTTATTGAAGGGTACGCAGTGGTCGCTAAACCACTGTCCAACTTATTGCGTCAGGGGACAAGGTTCGTTTTCGGAGAGGAGCAGATTGCAGCATTTCAACAATTGAAAGCCGCGCTGGTGAGCGCGCCCGTGTTGCGGCTGTACAATCCACAAGCGTCGAACGAGGTGCACACGGACGCATCAATGTACGGCTATGGTGCAGTGCTTCTGCAAAAGGATAGCGAAGACTTGTCGTATCATCCAGTCTAATATAAGAGTCATAAGACGTCGCCGACGGAAGAGTGTTACCATTCTTACGAGCTCGAAGTTGTTGCTATAATGGGTTAGCACACGGCAACTGCAATAACCCGTTATGCTGACTCCACGTATAGTGAGCGGTCGATGCACGGACCACCAGTGCAAGTTAGCACACGGGAACTGCAATAACCCGTTATGCTGACTCCACGTATAGTGAGCGGTCGATGCACGGACCACCAGTGCATCCAGACCGCGAAATATGAAACCCAACCCGAGCCGCGAACGCGGCTAAACTCCAACGGCTGAAACAACAACAACGCTGCCGTTTAGCACGAGCTGCGAATGCAGCGAAAAACACAAAAACAACAACAACGCTGCCGTTTAGCACGAGCTGCGAATGCAGCGAAAAACACCAAGACAACAACAACGTCCATCGCCGTCGAGGAGTGTAGGGTTTAGAATTAAGTATTAATTTTGTAAGATTCAGTTTTGTAAGGAACTCTGAATAAAACAGTTGAGCTCCAAAGAGCCAACACAAAACACAAATATACTAAAATATTAATTGGCGCCCAATCGTGGTTTTCAAGTCCGAACTCGTGTTTGAACAACAACAATTATAAATCCAAAGAGATCCAGTCAAATCTGAAAAGATTACAACGGGACCTGCGCATCAACGGAGAACGACAAAAAAAAGGAATAAAGCAACACCAACCACCTATCTACCAAATTAGGAAAAGAAAAGCAGCATCCAAATTTTCCGAGGCAATGGAGAATTTTAGAGTAGACTTAAAACTGCAAGTAGAGTGCTCAGTAATAAAGAAAACGTCAGTGTAAAAAATTAATGTGTTTTAAAGAAGATATGTTAATAAATTGAACGCCTGTCAGGAATGAAATTCAAGAATCTTTGTTTGTGAATTAGAAAAACGATTTATTTTTCTTCTGAAAAAAGCGAATATATTTGGTCTGTGAATTGTAAATTGTGAATTTTTTTTTTCTGAAAAAGCGAATATATTTTGTGTGTGAATTGTAAATTGTGAAAACCCCTTTTTTTCGTTAAAAAAAACTATGCCACATATTTTGTAAAATAAAGAAATAATTGTGACAGCAGAAGTTAGAAGTTTAGAATTCGTAAAAGAGTAAATGGATTTATGAATAAAGAAACATATGAATAGAGCAGATAGTGATAGTGAATTAGAGCAGATTCTGGATAGGATTTCGCGGTTAACGGTAAGAAACGAAGAAATCAAGGAACGTACAAATACAAAAACAAATATTAAAATGGACGCAAACCAAATAACAGCTATTGTTGAAGCGGCGGTATCAGCTGCTCTCAGAAAAAAAAACAAGACTTTGAAGCACAGGTTAGGGAACTGACAGCAAGGGTGACGTCATTAAGCACAGACACTAGTACTGTAGTGACATACGAACCCGTAGTTATAGATTCCGGGGCGGCAAAATGCGACGAACCCTTAGACCTGGTAAAGTCTTTGCCTGAGTTTGATGGACAGGCCAATAACTATGTATCGTGGCGCCAGGCGGCGCACACGGCTTACGAGGTATTCCGAGGTTACCCCGGAAGCTCTAGACATTTCCAGGCCGTTGGCATAATAAGGAATAAAATTAAGGGCTCCGCTGACGCGGTATTAGCATCCTTTAATACCGTATTAAACTTTAATGCGATTATAGCGAGATTAGATCTTACTTACGCGGACAAACGTCCCGTTCATCTAATAGAGCAACAATTGTCCACCTTAAGACAGGGTAACCTCACGGTATTACGCTTCTTCGATGAAGTCGAAAAGAAACTTACCCTGCTCACAAATAAGACAATAATGTCTTATGAAGGCGACATGGCCGCAACAATTTGTGACAAGTACAAGGCGGATGCACTTAGGGTGTTCATATCGGGTTTGAAGAAACCACTTTGCGACATTCTTTTTGCTGCACGTCCTAACGACCTACCTAGTGCTCTGGCCCAGGAGGTCGAATCAAATCACGAACGGTATTTATTCGCGACTAGTTACGCGGCGCGAAGTGATGAGCAAAATAAAAATCAAAGCAGAACGCAAAACCAGGGGCAACCAAGGAACGCTACAGACAGGCGACCACGGGGAACCGGAAACAACAACGGACAGCAAACACCGCGTGACCAACCTACGATGATGGAGATCGACCCATCTGAGTCCCGGTTGCGCCAGAACACAAATTGGCAGCGAGGTCTCTCGCAAAGGACAAGCCCACAGCAATACAGGCACGGTAACCAACAAAATTTCAATAGAGGATTTCAACAAAACAAACGACAGGCAGAGAGATCGGAGAGAGACACCGGACCCAAGGTGCAAAGAATAAATACTATCAAGCAGGAAGAAGCCCAGTTAGCAGAATATGACCAAAATGCGGAAACAACTGTCGAAGACTTCGAAGAAGAAGAGCTTAATTTTTTAGGGATTCCGTGGACTAAGCGAACAATAGGAACAGCAGGGAGAGAATTAATGTTACTAGTGGACACGGGTGCATCTAAAAACTATATCAAGCCTTTGCCAGAATTGAAAGGCATTACACCCGTATCCACTCCTTTTGCAGTTAAGTCCATTCACGGTAATAATATGGTAAGAGAAAAATGCAAAATAAACTTGTTTGGCAAAAACACATACTTTTTCATACTACCGAACCTTACAACATTCGACGGTATCATTGGTCTGGATTTATTGAACCAAGTAAACGCAAACATAGATTTGAGTAGAAATGTAATAAATTATGACAACGGAAAAGAAAAATTACTGTTTTTTGAATGTAAAGATGTTAATTTTGTTAAGATCCAAAATGAAGAAATACCATCTGCAGTAAGAGATCAATTCTGTAAAATGATAAAGAAAAGGTTGAAAGTATTCGCGGACCCCAACGAATCGCTTCCCTATAACACTAACGTTCTTGCCACTATACGAACTAAGAATGAAGAACCAATCTATTCTAAACTCTATCCATACCCAATGGGAGTAACCGAGTTCGTTAACAAGGAGATACAAGATCTTCTAGCGAACGGTATTATTAGACCATCGAAGTCCCCTTACAACAACCCCATTTGGGTCGTCGATAAGAAGACCACAGAACAATCGCGTAATAAGAAAAAACGCTTAGTCATAGTTTTTCGAAAACTAAACAATAACACGCTACAATGATATTGTCAAATACGAGAAATGCTGAATATTTCACTACACTGGACCTCAAGTCGGGGTTCCGGGGTTCGGAGCGAGACAGAGAAAAAACGGCGTTCTCTGTAAATAACCGCAAGTACGAGTTCTGCCGTGTACCATTCGGGTTGAAAAATGCCCCGGGCATTTTTCAGAGGGCCATAGACGACGTTCTTCGAGAGCAAATCGGCAAAACTTGCCACGTCTATGTTGACGACAGGCCCGTGCGCGGGGGGGGGTTGGGGGGTTCTAACCCCCCATCGAGAATTTTTCCACATAATTTTCCACTAGCAATAGTCCTTATTCTACGAAAGTCAAACCGACTTGATAATAAATATTTTGTTGTCAATTTTTGTTTCGACATTCTCAACTTTCTCGATCTTGTGCACGTTTTTTTTTAATTTTTCCGCCTTTTTTACCTCCTATTATCAGTGTCATTGTGAATGCAACCATCGATAGTATCGATACAACCAAAGAATATGAAATGTATAGAAGGCGCATCTGAGCTCAAAAATTCAAATTTTTGTTTGCGAGCTTCATAGAGCGGGGGGAAGCCACAAAAGGGAATGAGCGGTGCCAGCAGGAGAGCAAGCGCTTCAGTTTACGCTCATTGACTGCGAACTGAAGCACACGCTACCAACAAAGACACATGAAGTGAAAGCGCCGCTTGCTTGTATGACATGCGCATTCTGTATGTTTATTTTCTTTGATACAACTGACTCGAACTGACTAGTCAGCTGTTCGAGCTGCGCGGACATTTGTTGACATTGATTGATTTTCGATCCTCATATTTTTTACCATGGACATTCGTCGCTTTTTGTGTAAAAAACCGCGGATTGAACACAAAAATGTAAGTATCGAATGCTGTTGATTTCAGTAGAATATCAATCACAGCAAGGATTTGCAGGTTATTGTGCTACAGTTTATAGTATTGATGATATCTTTTGTTTATTGATAGGACGTGGGTGAATGTAATCAAGATAAACTTCCAACGGTTCAAACTCAGGCCGGATCTGCAGAAAAAAAAGCATGCAAGCAAGAAACGGAAGCAGGACAGGTATATTTTAATTTATATAATAGGTCATTTCATATCAGAAAATCTATTTGAATTTCTAGGGCGGGCACGATTCACAACTGCAATTAGAACATTGTGAAGGTTTCGTTGATTTTTATTCGGAGCATTATCATTGATACGTTTTTTATTTCAATATGATATTGACTTTTCAGTTATATTTTTAGAAAATTGCTGATAACGAAAAAACAATTTATGGATTGTGGCAATGGAGATGCGTTTCCAAATGTTCATCAAATGCTTCGCATTTTGGCAGTTCTGCCTGTAACGACAGCGACGAATGAACGCTCCTTTTCAACATTGCGTCGCCTCAAGACTTACCTCAGGTCAACAATGTCTGAAGATCGGCTGAACGGATTAACCTCGCTCAATATACATCGCGATGTCGAGGTCGATCCGCAATTGGAAATTGTGTTTTCTTGATGGAAACATAAATGCCGCAGCCAAAATGGTTGAAGAAATTATATTATTGGGAATGCGGTCCTTCATCCCCAATAAGCAAATTTGCATTAAACCTAAGGACAATCTCTGGTTTAATGAGACATGCAGAATTGCTGTCAGGTCTAAAGAGGAAGCTTTCAGAGCATGGCAGGCAAATAAAAATGCCGCCACTGAACAGCTGCGTAAACAGGCTAGAAATCGATGCAATGCCACCCTAAGGCGCCAAAAGTTTCTGCACGAACAGCGCCAAAGGAAAAAAGTTCTTCAATGCCAGCGTGGTAGTAAGAACTTCTGGTCATTCGTTAAGAAGGTGAAGAACCAAACATCGTCTTCAATTCCAACTCTTCTTAACAATGATCAAATCATCACTCACTCGGTTGATAAAGCTAATTTGTTGGCTAAAATTTTCGCAGAGAATTCCTCTCTGCCCCCCAGCGATCAACCACTGCCCGTAGTCGAAAACGTATCTTGCTCTATGCCAGAAATTCATTTTCGGACACGGGTAGTTAAAAGAGTGCTTGCAAATCTCGATGTAAATAAGGCTTCAGGGCCGGACGGCATTCCAGCCCTTGTTTTGAAAAAGTGCGCTACTTCGCTGGCTTGTCCATTACGCAAACTTTTCAACATGTCATACACCACAGGTGTATTTCCGACATGTTGGAAGGTGGCAAATGTTCAACCAGTTCCCAAAAAAGGCAAGACTACTGACCCTGCGAACTACCGACCTATAGCAATTTGCTCGGTGCTTTCCAAAGCAATGGAAAGCATTGTAAACTTCAACCTTGTGAAATATCTGGAGCACAATAGACTGCTAAGTGACCGCCAATACGGCTTCCGAAGACAGCGATCGACGGGAGACCTTATGGCGGTCCTCACCGAGAAATGGAACCATAGCATTCTAAACCTCGGTGAAAGCAAGGTTGTTGCATTGGATATTTCCAAGGCTTTTGACCGGGTGTGGCATAAAGCACTCGTGTCAAAATTGATTGCCTATGGTGTCGGTAGCATCTTCTCTCGTTGGATAACGAGCTTCCTCCATGATCGCTCTATTCGTGTTGTGATAGACGGCATAGCCTCGGAAAAGCATTCCCTTAGCGCGGGAGTGCCGCAGGGTTCGGTCCTTTCTCCAACCCTTTTCCTGATCTTCATCAACGACCTATTGTCGTCGACGAAGAATCCCATCTACTCGTTTGCGGATGACAGCACCATTTGTCATTCATACTCCTTCACAAAGCGTCCCAGCTCTGTGGAGATTGAGAGAGGACGGCGCCGTATGAATGACACACTTAATAGCGACCTTCAAACAATCTCCAAGTGGGGTCAAGCGAACAGGGTCGATTTTAACCCCCGCAAGACCCAATGTTGCCTGTTATCCCACAAACGAGTCTCCCCACATCCCAACACATCCCTGGTTATGGGTGGTGTGGGTATTGCGGAATCGGCAGCTCTTGATGTTCTGGGCATGTCCATTAAGAACGATCTTCGTTGGAACGATCATATCTTTGGCGTGTCGAAAGAAGCAGCCAAGTGCCTCGGCTTCCTAAAGCGGTGCAAAAAATATTTCACTCCGTCTGATCTCCGCATTATTTACACTACCTATATCCGACCCAAAATGGAGTTTAACTCGCACCTCTGGGCGGGGGCTTCAAAAACCCATTTGGAGCTCCTCGATCGGGTGCAAAACCGTGCGATTAAACTTATAGGGGACAGTAGGGCATCCAGCTCTATTGACTCCTTGGAACATCGTCGAAACGTGGCATGTGTGGTGTTATTTTACCGATACTTTTTCGGTAATTGCTCAGTGGAGATGAGCAGCTTGATGCCATCACTCCGGGTATTCCCCCGGGCAACCCGTTTGAACACTGGCGCCCATGCATTCCACGTCGAAACGATGTTCCAGCGCACTACGCACTACAGAGAAAGTTCGTTTCTGGCCCGTACAGCGCGGTTGTGGAATGGTCTCCCTGCGGATATTTTCCCCAGCACTTATGATCTTGATGGGTTCAAGGCAAGAGTCCATAACCACTTCACTCATAACCCTATCTCCTAACCTTTTATATCCTTCCTGAACCAACGCAATGCTTCGCATTAATAGGGGTCATCCCCTGCGCGTTTGTTCCTGTTTAAAAAAAAAAAAAAAAAAATTTATTATATAATAACTGAATATCAAGTCAAGACACAATAAAATGTCTTCATTTATAAGAAAAGTTTCTTATTATTTTTTATTAACTTCATAACCTAACATGATACACATATGTCAAACCCCCCCCATAAACGAATTCTGCGCACGGGCCTGGTTGACGATGTCATCATTTATTCTAAAACCATGGACCAACATGTCAAAGATGTAGATTGGGTCCTAAAGAGCCTTTATGAGGCCAACATGAGGGTCTCAGTAGAAAAGTCAAAATTCTTCAAAACTGAGGTAGAGTATTTGGGTTTCATAGTAGCAAGAGGAGGCGTGAAATCATGTCCTAAAAAGGTAAACGCTATAAAAAACTACGAAAAACCTACTACCCTACGCGGACTTCGATCTTTCTTGGGTCTCGCGAGCTACTACAGGTGCTTCATAAAAGATTTCGCCAGTATAGCAAAACCCCTAACAGATATGTTAAAAGGCGATAATGGCAAAGTTAGTGCCAATCAGTCGAAAAAGATAAAAATTGAATTAAGCTCGGAGAGCCTAAAGGCCTTCAACACACTCAGAGAAGTACTTTCGTCGGAAGACGTTGTGCTGATGTACCCAGATTTTAGTAAGCCGTTTAGTCTAACGACAGACGCGTCTTCCCGCGGTTTAGGTGCGGTACTATCTCAAGAAGGAAAACCCATTACGATGATATCAAGAACGCTTAGAGACAATGAGGAGCATTTTGCAACAAACGAAAGAGAACTTCTGGCAATTGTTTGGGCTCTAAAAAGCTTAAGAAATTACCTTTACGGTGTTAAAGAGTTGGACATCTACACGGATCACCAACCTTTAACCTTCGCGGCCCGGACAATAATCCTAACGCCAAGATAAAGCGATGAAAAGCCCTCATTGAGGAGTATAACCCAAGGATTCACTATAAACCAGGTAAAGAAAACCACGTCGCGGATGCCTTGTCCAGACAATATATGAACGTGATGGAAGTAGTCGCAAGCTCTGACTGTGCTACTATTCATAGTGAGGAATCCCTCACTTATACCATCGAATCCGTAGAAAAACCCGTCAATTGTTTTAGAAACCAAATTATAATAGAAGAAAGCGAGGATCAATCGAAGCGGTTTTTTATTATATTCGGTACAAAAACGAGACACGTGATTTCTTTTTCCGAAGATGAATTCTTGATGAAAACCCTTCAAGAGGTTATAAATGATGGTGTAGTAAATGCAATTCACTGCAGCCTACCAGTTCTGGCACGAATCCAAAGCAGACTTGTCGAACTATTCCCAGCAGTGAAATTTCGACATACGAACAAGTTAGTTACAGATATATTCGACGTATCGGATCAGAATGAAATTATAGTTGCTGAACACAATCGGGCGCATAGGGCAGCCCAAGAAAATGTCAAACATATTTTGAATGACTACTTTTTTCCAAAAATGGAGAAAAAGGCTAAAGAAATAGTTGTTAATTGCAAAATTTGCTCAATGGCGAAGTATGAGAGGCACCCACAAAAACATGCTATTGCGGAAACGCCAATACCATCCTATCCGGGGGAGATACTTCATATCGATATATTCTCAACCGACGGGAAATTTTTTTTAACTTGTTTGGATAAATTTTCCAAATTCGCGGTGGTCCAAAAAATTGCATCTCGGACTAAAACTGATATTAAACCGCAGATTTTACAACTCATGAACTTTTATACTGGAACCAAGACAGTTTACTGCGACAATGAGAAATCACTGAATTCGCAGACCATAAAATCAATTCTTTTAAACCATTTTAATATAGAAATAGCTAACGCCTCACCATTACATAGTACGTCGAATGGTCAGGTCGAACGATTCCATAGTACCCTAGTGGAAATAGCTAGGTGTCTCAAACTCGAAAAGAATCTAAACGACACCGATGATTCGATTCTCTTGGCAACTATCGAATACAATAAGTCAATACATTCGGTGACCAATAAAAGACCAATCGACGTACTCCATCCTTTTTCGCCACTACTTACTGAAAAAATAAAAAAAACGAATTGAAAACGCTCAAAAAGCCAGCCTAGAGACTCACAACAAGAGCCGAACATACAACGCTGGTGACAAGGTCCTGGTAAAAGTTAATCGAAGGCTAGGTAATAAACTCTCAGCATTATACGTAGAGGAAATAATTGAACGGGACCTCGGCACCACCGTTCTTATAAAAAGGAGGGTAGTATTCCCCACCACCCATATGAAGAAAATACTGGAGTGGACACCCAACACACATACAGACTCTTAGATATGTTAGATGTCCATAGAAGACACGCAAGGAGTTTAAATTTCTTAGGCACATCACTAAAGGTAGTCGCCGAGACACCGGATTTCGATGATTTTGAAAAAGTCAGATTTAAACAGAAACAATTGATAGAATCAAACAATAGACAAACTGAAATAAATACAAAAATGCAGATTCAGATTAACAATCTCACAAACACTGTAAATACAATTTTGGCAAACAAAAAACAAGAGATGATCGACACTGGCCACCTTTACGAAACCCTGCTAGCCAGGAACAGAATTATAATAACAAAAATCTTATTACATCAGTCACTTTAGCAAAAATTAATGTAATAAGTCCGATAATTTTAGATAACGATGACCTAAAATATCTAATAAACGAGCGCTCTACCAATAGTAGCGTAGCAGATATAATGAGTGTAGCCACTATTAAAGTTTTACAAAATAATCATGTTTTACATTTTATTATTAAGTATCCTATACCCAAAACTATATGTAAGAAAATTAGCATATTCCCTGTCCCTCACTCCGGCAAAATCCTATATCTGGCCGACAGCGACACCGTGGCCGACTGCGAAAAACAACAGATGCAGCCCCGCCATAACGTCAACATTCTGCAAGAAGCTACAAAGTGCAACATGCGTCCAACAGCTAGTTTCTGGAGAGGTTGCGCACTGCAGCACTCGTACTAACCACCTCGATCCCATATCAGTAGTCGATGAATGCATTATTATCATTAATGACATGACCGCCATCGTCGAAGAAAGCAACCATTCCGAGAAAACTTTAACAGGCACTTATCTACTAACATTTGACGACGAGATAAAAATCAATGGAACAACGTTTGTGAACAAAAACAACGTGCAAAAAAGAAAACCAGACACCCCATCATCGCCCCTAATAAATATCACCGGACACCACGAGATTCTAAGCCTACCCTTCCTTCACGAAATGAATATAAAAAACTTGCAGTACATAGACGACCTACAAACGAAAGTAGGAACTCGACCAGTGCTAGTCGGTTGCATAACGTCTGCAGTTTTTGTGATGTGTTACATCATCATATTAATAAAGCGACGCCAGGCGAAAAAAAACAGTTTCCAAGCAGCTATAGCAACGGCGCTGAAGAAGACTGAGGGCAGCCTTCATCTAAGCGAGGGAGGAGTTAGCACACGGGAACTGCAATAACCCGTTATGCTGACTCCACGTATAGTGAGCGGTCGATGCACGGACCACCAGTGCAAGTTAGCACACGGGAACTGCAATAACCCGTTATGCTGACTCCACGTATAGTGAGCGGTCGATGCACGGACCACCAGTGCATTCAGACCGCGAAATACGAAACCTAATACGAGCCGCGAACGCGGCTAAACTCCAACGGCTGAAACAACAACAACGCTGCCGTTTAGCACGAGCTGCGAATGCAGCGAAAAACACCAAAACAACAACGCTGCCGTTTAGCACGAGCTGCGAATGCAGCGAAAAACACCAAGACAACAACAACGTCCATCGCCGTCGAGGAGTGTAGGGTTTAGAATTAGGTATTAATTTTGTAAGATTCAGTTTTGTAAGGAACTCTGAATAAAACAGTTGAGCTCCAAAGAGCCAATACAAAACACAAATATACTAAATTATTAATTTGTACTTACTGGGTATCCCATTTAAGATTACACTGATCAACAGCAAAATGGCTTTTCTGGGTTTGACATCAGTTCTAGGGTAATTAGGGACCGCTGATTTCGAATCCGCAAACCGTTTTCAAAACTTAGTTTCCGTTTTCGCAAAAAATGGGCGTGTCACTTTTTCGGATTTTCCCTGACTTTTTTTACGTTTGGGATTGTAATTTCTAAACCAACCAATCGGTTGACATGATTTTCACTTTGTGGCAGTTACAACACCTCACGGCTTCTTTTCCAATGTAATTTATTTTTATGAGTTTTAAAATTCCGCGGTAATTGGACCTCAAAGTCGGAAAATATGTAATTTCAAGGCGTTTTCTTAGATGTTAAAAAACATGCACATTTTACGTAAATCAACTATCGAGTTAGGTATAATACGAAAGCGGAAACATCAAGCAACACAACACAGCCAAATTATTTGGCGGAATACACATTCGCATCGAAATAATAGCAAAAATGTACCATAGTCATTTTCATCAAAATGTGGGTAATTTCCTTAAAAAATTAGGTGCCTCAAAATATGCAAAGCTTTTATTTTTTTTTTTGTTTGGAGCAATTCAAAATCATTTTGTTTTTTTGCTTTTATATCAGACTATAAATGGAACATATAAAAGAGCAAATTTTGAGGCTCTTAATTTTTTAAGGAAATTACCCACATTTTGATGAAAATGACTATGGTACATTTTTGCTATTATTTCGATGCGAATGTGTATTCCGCCAAATAATTTGGCTGTGTTGTGTTGCTTTATGTTTCCGCTTTCGTGTTATACCTTACTCGATAGTTGATTCACGTAAAATGTGCATGTTTTTTAACATCTAAGAAAATGCCTTGAAATTCCATATTTTCCGACTTTGACGTCCAATTACCGCGGAATTTTAAAACTCATAAAAATAAATTACATTGGAAAAGAAGCCGTGAGGTGTTCTAACTGCCACAAAGTGAAAATCATGTCAACCCGTTGGTTGGTTTAGAAATTACAATCCCAAACGTGAAAAAAGTCAGGGAAAATCCGAAAAAGTGACACGCCCATTTTTTGCGAAAACGGAAACTAAGTTTTGAAAACGGTTTGCAGATTCGAAATCAGCGGTCCCTAATTACCCTAGAACTGATGTCAAACCCAGAAAAGTCGACACAAAGTCGAAATTTGTTGCCCTGTGTTATTAGTGACTGTAACGCATTTACAATGACAATGCGGAAGAAGGACGTACCGTTACGGGTAGCGCGTTGGGCTCTTTTCTTACAAGACTTTACATATGAAATTGAGCATCGATCCGGCAGTAGAATGAAGCACGTCGACGCTTTGAGTAGGGTTTCGTGTTTGCTGTTGGAAGACTCCCTAAATTACCGATTGCAGCAGGCGCAGGAGCAAGACAAATGGGTGCGAGCTGTACTAAAAATACTCGAAAAGGACAGTTATGATGATTTTTAAGTGAAGCGTGGTGTATTCTACAAAGTTCCCACCAAGGAGCTAATAGCAGCCCGCACAAATGGAGGAGGATATCATTAGAACGGCCCATAATCAAGGCCATTTCTCGGCTAGAAGGGCACAGGATGCCATCGAAAAGACATTTCATATCCCAAAGGTGACAACTAAAATAACGAAGGTTATAAGGAGCTGCGTGCCGTGCATCATCTCGGAAGCAAAAGGAGGGAAAAGGGAGGGAGTTTTGGAGCCGATACACAAAGATCGACCGCTGGGAACATTCCATATTGACCATGTTGGGCCCATGGAGAAAACAAACAAGCGCTATAGCTACATTCTCGTGGTGGTCGAGGGATTCACGAAATATGTATGGTTATACCCTACTCGCAGCACCGGAGCGGATGAGGTTGTTGAGAGATTAAAAAGGTCATCTTCGGTGTTTGGAAACCCTAAGCGCATTATCTCTGACAGAGACGCGGCGTTCACGTCGAATTCTTTCAGGTCCTATTGCGAAGACGAGGGCATACAGCATTTGCTGATCACCACAGGTGTTCCCAGAGGGAGCGGCCAAGTCGAGCGGATCCACCGAATTATCATACCAATGTTAGCCAAGATGTGTTCCGAGTGCCCGGGTAGCTGGTACAAGTACGTGGAGCGAGTACAGCAGACGATTAACCATACTGCGCCTAGAAGCACCAAGATTTCATTTAGGCTGCTCACAGGGGTGAAGATGCGAGTAAGGTTAGACCCGAAGTTGCGAGAATTTCTGCAGGATGAAGCAATCGAGGAATTGGATCGAGAGCGCGAAGATGCCCGAAAGGAGGCGAAAGAGAACATAGAGAAAATACAGCAAGAGAACTGTAGGAATTTCGATACCAAGAAAGCAAACGCAATTCGGCAGTGGGCTTAGGCTGCGCCCTAAATTCCTTGGACCATATAAAGTTACGAAAATAATGTCCCACAACCGGTACGAAGTGGAAAAGGTTGTGGAAGGCCAAGGGCCACGGCACACAACCACCGTCGCTGAGTTCTTGAAACCATAGGCAACATCGTCCGAGCGAACGATATGTCAGGCTGGCCGAATGTGGGAAAAGGGATGCGACCCTGAGGGACGGACGGACAAATGCGACACTAACTAGCGGACGGACGAGTGCGACCCTGTGAGATGGACGCGGAGAGGAAATACAAGATAGAGGACGAACGGACAAGCATACGACAGTGACTGGAACACAAGCGTGTGAGGCGGACGTGTAGGCGGGCAACTTACAAACTACAAATTACAACTTACAAATTACAACTATCAAATTACAAATTATAATTAATTAATTATAATTTAACTGAAAAAACGCAGTAAAAGAAAAAAGAAGTACGCAGTGTTTTAACTCGAGCGAAGACCGCGAGGCAAGAACCTCACATATATTTACGCTTAAAAACTAAATAACAATTATTCATACGTACATACCTATACCTAATTGGCACACACAATTATTTTTTGAGTGAAAAATTTTCTTGCCAAGAAATAATAGTTTCCAAAATCAATTTCTGATAACATCGACTTTCTTTCATGCTATCAATTTCGCTATGTTTTAAATAAATTTATTCATATCATCGGCATGCTTCTTTTTTTTTTTGGTACATAATTTTTCCGATTCAGAAATTAAAGGGTTTAACGATAATAATAGACGAGTTAAAATGTTGCCATTACAGGCTGAGCATAAACAAAATTTGGCACTACCAGCATAGAAAAAGAATCACTGTTTATAAAAAAAAGGTTTGTCTAATTTGCTTAGTTAGTTCAAAAGTTATAGCCAATTGAAATGTACTTTGAAAATAGGTAAACTCCATAAACAATTCCATAAAATAAAATGTGAATTTGAAGAGTCCTGTTATAAGAAAAAGAAAGATTTTAAGAAACAAATTTCTGTTCCTTACAAAAAAAGTACTAGTTATAAATTTTTTTTTTTATTTTTTGTCAGATGCGTCGAATGCGTTGCTGCGTACCAAGCCTGTTATGGAGTTCCACAACATGCCCAACATTTTAAACTTGTAATCTTAGTAACTGTAGAACTCAACTGAATCCGTACAAAGAATTCTGGTCAATAAAGTGCTAATTTTATTATAGTTTCACCAAATTTGTAATTATACAATGATTATTGGGTTGTTTCAAAATACTGAAGGAAATTTATAACGCAAGCAAAAGTATACAACCTCAATAAAGTTTAATAAAGATGTTCCCATAAATAGACCAAGAACTCCGCCGGTGGAAACTAAAAAGTGAAAAAAAATTTACAAATAAGTATCTTTTCATAGAAAATCGAAAATTATATATAACTCTTGTGTACATGTGATTTTGTATCACCTTCCAATGCACGCACTTTAAAGTCTGGACAAACGTATAGCCATCTCGCTCACTTAAGTTAGCTATGACGGATATATTGGTTAGACACACCAGGTAGTCATAACGTATATATTTGTTAGGTCTAACGTAGAAATCGGGTACATCTAATCGGTATACCAGGTAGTCATAATGTATATATTCGTTAGGACTGTTTTAGTAATGAAGACACATTTATATAAAAGTATTGTTTTTTTATTATATTTTTTTTATTCATTCATGTATGTATTCACTGTCCTCCAGTTTCAACAAAACAAGAAAAAAGGATACAAAACAAATAAAAAATAACAAAAGAAAACTATACATAAATAATAAATAGAAAAAAACTCAAAAGCTGTTCTACAGTTTTAACAAAACAAATAAACAAACAATTAACAAACAAAAAAAATGAAAAACAACAAAATTAAAAACAAAATCTTATTGGGAGGGCGGGTTGGCCTTCGCCAACCGTGGTGGCGCTTTTGTTTGAAGCGGTTGTGGCTAAGATCCACGGACCTCTTCATCTCCTTTTCAAAACGACTGACGCCGAGTTTTTGAAAAACATCTAAATGAAATGGGAAAACATTAATTACATGTAATTTTTGACTATTTAAAAGATCAGTATCAGTAGATCAGACCAGTATCAGTTTCGCAAGCGAACGCTTTCCCCACCTGCTATCCCAATTGAACTCAACAGCACCTGGTCGCTAAAAATCTTCCGCACCACGGCGTTCACATCCTCAGATGCGCCCTTTAAATTGCGCAGGTACGTGGTCTGAAAAAAATAGTATAACATTGTTAATAGGATGAAATAGATGCAGGGGTAGTTCAACGAAAAATTACCATTCCCTGCGCGTACTCCATGTTTTTTAATTATTCTTCCACGTCCATCACTGCGGCAACTGATGTGACCGGGAGGGAGCTGGCGATGTCGTCTAAGGTGTTGTCGTGCACTTCCCCGGTCATCCGGCACACCGAAGCTTAAATGTTTCTGATGCCCACTTTGCATTCGAAAACAATTTGTTTTGAGCCATCACCTCCGATTTGCTGACCGTTTATTGAAAGAGTCATTATTGGTATTGATAAATTGGCAGGCTGAGAGCAAAAGAAGGGTATCTGCAAACTGGGAGCAAAGTGAGGAAATCGGCAAATTTCTAAAGGGATTTCTAATTCCCACTTTTGCTCTCAGCTTGCAGATAGCCCCCTTTCGCTCTCAGCCTGTTGATAGTTACAAAAATTTGATCTCACCTCGCTCTCAATATTTGCAATGCGTTTCTCCAACGCCTCAAGATTTGCAAGAATTGTATCTTGCTTGCTGAGTTGTATCTGCATCTGGAGTTGCATCTGCTTAAGAACGTCCAGCACTTCTGTAAGCAAATAAAGTCAACTTAGTTACGTTAAAAATAGCGGTGTTCATAATTCGGTGACACTGCACTGTATTTCTTTATTTCAGCACCGACCAGCATTTACTGACCTCACCTATTTCTCCTAAACCACTTTCATCGGCCAAACACTCAACGAACGGAGCACCCGACTCGCACTCTAGCAAACACTCAATGGAAGCAGCACCTGACAAGCCACCTGCTTCAAAATTGACGGGAGAAATAATAGCACTGGACACACAATTAGCTTCAGCACTGATTTCACAATCCATTGCTTCCATACATTCCGTTGCTTGAGCAAATTCCACGAGTCTTTCGAATTTGTTCACATTTGACTCGAATTTTTCTTCTCTTTGCTCAAGCAATTTTCAAATGTTCTTTTATTCATTTTGTCACTTTAGAAAAATATATTGTAACGATAAGACAGTTTGTCGCTGTGCAAAGCAACCCTGTCGCTACGCGCCGTGCTATAATTCGACCTGGCAATGATGGCAACTTCTAGTCCAACCTGGCAATGATGGCAACTTTTAGTCCAATCTGGCAATGATGGTCGCGATCATCATGGAAACCTTTAGTCCACTCCGGAATGTGCGAGAACGATCTGCGCGATGGCCGGACAGGTATAAAAGACAGCCGGGTGCGGCGCAGCGAGTCAGTCTGATTTTGACTAGTGAAGGTGCCACACGGAGTAATTAAGAAAATAATTAAGTGTAAAGACCGTAAAGTGTGAAAGTTGTGAAATAAAGTGACTGTTGGTTGTTATTGACTGCGTTTGAGAAATTAAGTGTGTTTTTCATTTTAAATTGCACAATCCAGAGATACGTACTAGCCCACTAGAACTGGTATTCGTAACATTTGGTGTCAGAAGTGGGATTGTGTTACTGAAAGTAAAAAAAATAAAAATTAATTATAAAACGCAGACATAGTTAGACTGGAGCAACTGAAGGTGGACCAGCTGAAAAAGGAGCTGGCCGCTTGGAATTTGCCGACTGCTGGCGGAAAGGTGGAGTTGCAGCTGCGCTTGCGAGAGGCGTGTGAATCACGAGGCATTGATTGGACTGCGCACGAGTTCGGGACGCAGGAGCTAGATTCGTCGGCCAAAGTGGAGGAATCGCCTGCGGGTGCTGCGTCGATGCAAAGTACGGCTGCAGCGGCTGCGCCACCACAAGCATTGGACATGAGCCAGCTAATGGTTGCACTTAAAGGCATGTTCGAGACTTCCAACCGTGAAATGGCAGCGAAAATGGAAACGGTGACCCATGAAATATCGGCGCAAGTGTCAGAGCGAATGGAAGTCAAGCTTCAGGAAAATTCTGCGCGCTTGGAGCAGAAAGTGGAGGAAATCTCAGACAGGATTAATGGGAAAGTCGAGCACCTGGAGACGCGAGTAGAGCACTTGGATAAACGAGTCGACGACCTGGATGATTCCCTGAACAAACGAGTTGATAGTCTGGAAGACTCGATGAACAGAAAAATGGACGAGCGGCTTAGGGAGGTACAGCCGCGAGAATGGTTGCAACCGGTTCCGGAAAGTGTTGCCACCCGAGCAGAAGTGCCTACTTATGATGGGACTACGCCGTTCGATACATTCAAGCTGCAATTCGACCTGGCTGCTCTGGAAAATCAGTGGACCGATGTAAGGAAAGGTCGGAGATTGGCGCTGGCTCTTAAAGGTGCTGCGGCTGAGGTAATAAAATCAGTTCCAGAATGTTTACGAAGTGAGTACGAGACCGTCATAAGGGCGCTGGCAGCCAAATACAGCGACGAGCACAACAGAACGCTGTACTACTGTGAGCTGAAGAATCGCAGGCAAAGGGCCAACGAGGCGCTGCAGGCATATGCAGCAGACATTGAGCGGCTCGTACAGCTGTGCTACCCGTCCTTCGGCGCTGATGATCTCGAGAGGATGAAGATTGAGGCGTTTATTGAAGGTCTTCATGATCCGGAGACACGTCGCAGTGCGTTGATGATGGGCAAGCCGACATTTAGGGAGACGGTGACCAGCGCGATGACATACGAGGCGACATGGATTGGGAGCACTCGGTATGCACCTGCAAGGATACGCCAGATCCAGCCGGACAACGACATTGCGATCCAGGCAACAAGCTTTGAGCCACCGGGCAGGCCACGGGTGGTCTCCTCTAAAGTTGTTTGCTGAGTATGTGGCAAGCAGGGCCACATATCACGAGACTGCCGCCAACGAAAGAGGCGTTCCCGTTCTCGATCGCAATCGCCTGAAGCGAGGAATACTGACAATCGAGGCCCAGAAAACAAGCGCAGGGCTGAGGACGGCGAGTCGTTAAACTAAAACGGGTCAGCCCAAAGGGGCGTGAGCTGATCCCCACAATCTGCCGCCCCACCGTCCTTGTCTTACAGCTGAAACGACAGCCCAGCAGCTTGACAATTGAAGGAAGGATAGATGGAAAGTTGTTCGTGTTGACACTGGATACTGGAGCGTCATATTCGATCGTAAAAAGGAAGCTGCTGAAGAACTGGGAACCGCTGCATGGCATACAGCTGCGGACTGCGACTGGCGAGCGCGCGCCGGTAAGAGGGAAAGTTACAAAAACGATTACTATCGGCACCAGCAGCCTGGAACATGAGTTCATCGTCGCGGATATAATGGACGACGTGATTATCGGCGTGGATTTCATGATTAGGCACGGTTTTACGCTGGACCTGAAGGAAAATGTGCTGAGATATGCCAACGTTGAATTCTCGCTGCACACCGGCTATGAGCGAAGCGTGGCGGTAAGGAAGGTTGTATCGTGTCAACACAGGAACTCCGAGGCGATTGTGTGGGCAAAGGTGGACGAGGACGATGGGACGAGTCGGCTGTGGGTTGTAGAAGCACCGAATCAAGGACACGACAACATCATCATCGGACGTACATTAGTGGAACCTAAGAATGGCAGAATACCAGTCAGAATACTGAACCCCCTGAATGCACCCAGATATGTCGGGAAAGATGAGGTAATTGGCGAGTGTAAGGAAGCTGTAGCAGTGGTCAATTGCGAGAATAGCCCGCCTGGAAATAATAAGAAGAGCGGTTTTAACATGGACGCCATACCGCAGGAGAACCAGTGGAGCAGCGAGTTGACGGCCAAGCAGAAACAGAAGGCGAAGTCACTCCTGCAGCACTATGGGTCAATATTTGCGGCAGAAGCAGGCGGAAGAACAGCCATAGTGAAGCACAACATCGACACCGGAAGCGCAAAACCGATTCGCCAACCGCCAAGACGAGTTCCTCTGGCCAAGAGGGAAGAGGTCACAAATTTGATCGAAAACATGCGGAAAGAAAAGGTCATAGAGCCTTCTTCGGGCCCCTGGTGCTCGCCGGTCGTGCTAGTCAAGAAAAAGGATGGCAGTACCCGGTTTTGTGTGGACTATCGGAAGCTCAATGATGTGACCAAGAAGGACAGTTATCCACTACCGCGGATCGATGACACCCTGGACACGCTGTCAGGCACACAGTGGTTCTCCACGCTCGACTTACGCAGCGGCTATTGGCAGGTAGAGCTTGCAGACAAGGACAAGGAGAAAACGGCTTTCAGTGTTGGCGATGGTTTGTGGCAGTTCACCGTCATGCCGTTTGGACTCTGCAACGCACCAGCAACATTCGAGCGGCTAATGGAACGCGTGCTAAAGGGGCTGCATTGGTGGACGTGCCTGGTGTACCTCGACGACATAATCGTGATGGGTAAAAGCTTCGACGACCACCTGGGAAAGCTGAAGGAGGTATTCGAGCGGATACAAAAAGCTGGGCTTAAACTCAACCCGAAGAAGTGCTCGCTGTTCCAAAAAGAGGTCAAGTATCTTGGTCATACGGTTTCCGCCCGCGGAGTACATACGGATGAAGGCAAAATCACGGCGGTGAAGGAGTGGCCCCGGCCACGCAATCTACACGAACTCCGCAGTTTCCTGGGCCTGTGCACATACTACCGCCGATTTGTTCCGGGATTCGCGAACATAGCCAGCAGCTTGCACAAACTGACGGAAAAGAGCCAAGCTTTCGAGTGGAACGAGGAGCAGGAACAGGCTTTTGCACGTCTGTAGGAAAAACTGTGCACTGCTCCAATTCTGGCCTTCCCCGTGCCTGGAGAGATGTTTGTGCTGGATACGGATGCGAGCGGGCATAGTATTGGCGGTGTGCTATCACAGATAATAGACGGCCAGGAACAAGTGATAGCGTACTACAGTAGGGTTCTATCGAAACCGGAACGCAACTACTGTGTGACACGGAGAGAACTGCTGGCGGTATTGGACTGCGTAAAACACTTCCACAAATATCTGTATGGACAAAGGTTTCGCCTGCGCACAGATCATGCGGCATTGAGATGGCTCCTGAACTTTAAGGATCCTGAAGGGCAATTGGCGCGGTGGATCGAGCGACTGCAGAGCTACGACTACACGATAGAGCATCGCAAGGGCAGTAGCCATGGAAATGCCGATGCCTTGTCACGCCGTCCGTGCAAAGTCGAATGCAGGCAGTGCTCGCGAGCCGAAAGCAAAGAACAGATAGTGGACGTCCAGTTGATAAGCGTTATGCCAGAGGAAGAGTGAGGATGCGGATCTTGCAAAAATCGTCGAAGGCAAGGAGCAAGGCGCACGTCCAGACTGGCAGGAGATGGCCGGTGAAAGCCCGATCACTAAGGCTTACTGGGCACAGTGGAAAAGTCTGCGGCTGAAAGAAGGATGCCTGTATCGCGAATGGGAGAGCGCGGATGGTCGGACCAGCAACTCCCTAATGGTAGTGCCGAAATGCAGAATCAACGAGGTCATCCAGGCATACCATTACGACTCCAGTGGAGGGCACCTGGGCATCACCAAAACCGTCGCCAAAATAAAAAGACGATTCTACTGGGTAGGATGTCAGGAGTCTGTAGCCGAGTGGATTAAGAGCTGCGACCGATGTTCAGCCGCGAAAGGGCCGACAAGATCTCGAGGCCGCATGCAGCAGTACAACGTGGGAGCGCCCTTCGAACGGATTGCTATGGACGTCGCCGGTCCATTCCCAACTAGCACTCAAGGTAACAAATATGTGCTGGTGGTAATGGATTACTTCAGCAAATGGCCCGAAGTGTACCCTATTCCTAATCAGGAGGCCACTACGATCTCGGAAAAGCTGGTAAACAACTGGGTAGCCAGGTTCGGAGTTCCGTTGGAGTTGCACTCGGATCAAGGCCGGAATTTCGAGTCTGCGGTATTCAAGGAAGTGTGTGAGCTGCTGGGAATAAAGAAAACGCGTACCACTCCTTTGCACCCACAGTCCGACGGCATGGTGGAACGCTTTAACCGGACACTGGAGGAATACCTGCGGAAAGTGGTAGGCAGGAATCAAAAGGATTGGGACACGCATATCCCCCTGTTCCTGATGGCGTATAGGTCAGTCCCGCACGACACGACATCACTCACTCCAGCCCGAGCAGTGTTCGGCACTGAGTTGCGGTTACCCGCCGACTTGAAGTTCGGGGTAGTCAGCACGACGGAAGGCGCTAAGACGGACTACGTGGCCAATAAGCGGGCGGAACTGGAGGAAATTCACCAGTTTATAAGGAGCCGCACGGGCCAACTCAGCAGGGTTCCAAGAAGGCGATCTGGTAATGCTCTACAACCCGCAGCGGAGGATAGGTTTGTCTCCGAAACTTCAAGCGTCATGGGAAGGACCTTACGAAGTCGTGACTAGGATAAACGACGTGGTATACAGGATTCAACGTTGCAGCAATAAAGGCGCTAAGCTGAAGGTAGTCCATTTGCAGCGCCTGGCGCCTTATCACAGCGGAACCTCGGCACTTGTTCGGGACGAACAAGTCTAAGTGGTGGGCAGTGTAACGATAAGACAGTTTGTCGCTGTGCAAAGCAACCCTGTTGCTACGCGCCGTGCTATAATTCGACCTGGAAATGATGGCAACTTCTAGTCCAACCTGGCAATGATGGCAACTTTTAGTCCAATCTGGCAATGATGGTCGCGATCATCATGGAAACCTTTAGTTCACTCCGGAATGTGCGAGAACGATCTGCGCGATGGCCGGACAGGTATAAAAGACAGCCGGGTGCGGCGCAGCGAGTCAGTCTGATTTTGACTAGTGAAGGTGCCACACGGAGTAATTAAGAAAATAATTAAGTGTAAAGACCGTAAAATGGAAAATGAAAGTTGTGAAATAAAGTGACTGTTGGTTGTTATTGACTGCGTTTGAGAAATTAAGTGTGTTTTTATTTTAAATTGCACAATCCAGAGATACGTACTAGCCCACTAGAACTGGTATTCGTAACAATATGTTTTGTAATTGTAAAATTGTAGTTTTGGCGGCGTGTTGGTTTTACTTTTATGTTAGGTCTTACATCTGGTGGCACGTGCCATGTGTAAGTTAACACGACCACCCAGCAGCAAAGTTGCCAAGCCAAACACGTACCGTAAACGTTGGCTGAGGTGCGGCTTCAGCAGTTCTTGCGGACGTCGCACTGCAGCGCCAGCTTTGGCTGACGACAATGTTGCGGGCATTGCTCCGCGACCAATAATGCGCCATCAGCAATTCTTGCGGACGTCGCGCTGCAGCGCCAGCTTTAGCTGACGACAATGTTGCGGGCATTGCTCCGACGCTGGCCCGATTAACCGATATCGCGTGGTCAGCATATTTGGGGTGTTGGGAGAGGTTTAGCTTTAAGCAGAATTGTAAGTAGCAGTTAGTTGGTGATTTTAAATAAAGAGACTCGGCTCGCAGTCGCGACCGAATTAAAAACCAAATTCGCTTTGTGATAATTTGTACATCGCTATCTCATTCTCTAATACAGAAATTATTAATCCTTTCCGACCGCTTTCCGCATTTCTTGAGATAAACATTTTTCTTTCAAAATATTGACTCTCATTGAACAATTTTGCAAAAAAATACAACAAAATATCAAAAAAATCATTTAGGTTGAGAATTACAGCTCAATCAATTTTGTACGATATATCGTACAATGGTCCGCAAAGGAGTAAAAATGCCTGCAATTTTTGTTTAGTTTTTTTAAGTTTTATGAACAATTCGTTGATTTTCTTGGTAGAAAACATAAATTATAACAACAAAACATCAACACGTGATTTCATATTGATCGAAACTTATACAAATTATATATACTATATAAACAATTGAGTCACATTTATTCGGCCGTATATAACCGTTGTTGTTGCAAAGCCCTTTTCCCAGCAATAAAACACAGAATCAATTAAAATTCATATAGCTTTATATTCAGTATCTTTCTGTAAAACTGTACGAATTTTAATTGATTCTGTGTTTTATTGAGAGGAAACGGGCTTTGCAACAACAACAACGGTTATATAAGGCCGAATAAATGTGAATCAATTGTTTATATATATAATTTATATAACTTTCGATCAAAATTAAATCATCGTCGTTTTGATTTTTTGTTGTTATAAGTTATGCTTTCTATAAAAAAAAATCAATGAATTGTTCATAAAACTTAAAAAACCGAAACCAAAAATTCATGAATTTTTACTCCTTTGCGGGCCATTGTACAATATTTCGTACAAAATTTATGAAGCTGTAATTCTCAACCAAAATAGTTTTTTTGAAATGTTTTTTTAATTTATTGCTAAAATGTTCAATAAGAGTCAATATTTTGAAGGAACAATTTTTATCTCAAGAAATGTGGAAATCGACCGGAAAGGGTTAATACGTTTTATAAATCAACTGAGTTTTATAAATCAACTTACTTTGAAATTGTTTAGCTTTTTGATACCAAAAAGTATTACATATTTAAAAATTCCTCCGCAGAAGCACCGCCATTTGGTGGTTTTTCAAATTCTTGCAAAAAGCTGCTTACAAAACGCACTCATACTGTGTAGCCACGGCTATAATGATGTATATTTTTAAACAGAATGAACAACATAGCCTACTTAATGAAAATTAAAAAGCCGTTTTATAAAAAGTGCGTTTGCTGTCAAATAAAAAATCTTTGAAAAAATTGTACGATATATCGTACAATATATCGTACAAATTTCCGGTTTATTGCTTGAATCTTCCTTTTCTCGCTAACGTTTGAACATAGAATAAAGTTAATGTTGAAATTTGAAATGTTTTCAAAATAAATGCGTGTGTTAGTTGCATTAGGGGTATTCACACCGACCTCGTTACTTCGTTAATTCGGTACTTGGTAGTTTTCTACGTGTATTTTGTTTTTGTTCGATTCACGAACACGAACAAACACGAACAAAATACACGAACAAAACTACCGAGTACCGAACTAACAAAGTAACGAGCTCGGTGTGAATACCCCTATTCAATTTTTCCATCAAGGTGTTGGAGTTTCGGTTAGGTCTGTGTGACAGGGATGCCACCTACCACAGTGCAATGCTCCGATAACGTAACGCGCTGTAAGTCGCCTATTAAGTGGCATGTGGGACAATTCGATGATCGGTGTCATATCTGACGTCGCTAAACGCGAGACAGCACAGGCCACTGCTGCATCAACCGATTTGACCTAGGTCACGGATTGGGCAGCGAAGAATATCGTGAAAAAGAATACGGAGCACTGGAAGTGCTGTAGTGTATAAGAGTTTTTGTAATTTAGTATATAAGTAACAAAAAACAAAAAATTAAAGGAACTTATTGCCAATAAACAAACGCTCACGGTTGTTTCATTCGCCTCTATTTAGCTATTGGTAGCAATCAATCCAAAAACTCTGATGACAACTCAGTAAGAGATAGACGAAATTTTGGTGAAGTGGGTCCATCACGCATAACCAGAGGACGAATACATCGTACAACCAATAACAACAACAGCAACGCTATAAAGTACAAGAATGAGAATATTTTACACTTCATAGCATTAACCTTATCAATACCATTATTTCTAAAAATACACAACTATTATGTAAAATATAAGTTAACATCAGCGCAAAAACAGTCAAGAACTGCGCAATGTCGCCAACGTCAGCATTTAATACCAGCGCAACAACAGCTGCGCAAAGTCAACATCAACAACAAATCCTTTGCGAATGGAATGCTGAGCATCCGCCTAGGTCGCTATTTGGTTTTTTGTTCAACTGTACCGCTGCTACACTTTGATGATCCACTACGTGATTATTTTTAAGCGCACCGCGAACGGTTTCAGAACGAAATAAAGTTCTATCTAATTGATTAAAAAAAAACCGTGGCGGAAAGTAATAATAATGAAGTGGGCCAGTTGCATGAACCCACGATATCAGTTGGGAAATTTTGTGCAAACTGACCTTTTCCAGAAAACGATGTGGAATTGTGGAAAGTTAAAATTAAAAAAAAAACAAAGAAATACTACAAAAAACAAATTTAAAACTCAAAGACAAATAAAACTTTCTTCTAAAATTGTTTGAATAAATATAAGAACATCAATAAATGGACTGAAATAAAAAATATAAAGAAAACTATAAGGCAACTACTGCATTACCATAGTAAATTGGTTGCTTTCTCCACATGTGATTCAATATGATCAGTGAAGAGAAGCTTTGAGTCAAGCCAAATAACCTAAGTATGTACTTTACTTTATCAACAAGTTCTAGCCTGGTGCCCAAGAAGGAGGGCCACCTGATAGTAGGGATGGAACATAGACAAATATCAGTTTTGATATACATATAAAAAATGTTTGCCAAATTTATCGATACCGATAATATTACAGATTTTAAATAAATATCACCAAAATTATTGGCCATGAAAATATCGATCGAATTATTGCTAGATTTCGCAAAACGTTTCTTTCAATGCAGCCGCCGTAGCAGCTGGCTATTGCGTTGGGCGGCGAGTCAAATGCCACGCTCGAACCCAGGTTCAAGACTCCGTTGCTGCTAACCGAAAAAAAGCCTACAATTTTTCTTTCGGCGGCTGTCCTCTCAGCAGGAAATGGCAAACCTCTGAGAATAAAATTGCCTATGAAAAAGCTCCCAACTGGTAGCTCCCCGGGTAGCTAGGCCTTAGTCTCGTAATCGGGCTGTCGTGCCAGTGAATCATTAATTACACAGGGCAACAAATTTCGACTTTGTGTCGGCTTTTCTGGGTTTGACATCAGTTCTAGGGTAATTAGGGACCGCTGATTTCGAATCTGCAAACCGTTTTCAAAACTTAGTTTCCGTTTTCGCAAAAAATGGGCGTGTCACTTTTTCGGATTTTCCCTGTCTTTTTTCACGTTTGGGATTGTAATTTCTAAACCAACCAACGGGTTGACATGATTTTCACTTTGTGGCAGTTACAACACCTCACGGCTTCTTTTCCAATGTAATTTATTTTTATGAGTTTTAAAATTCCGCGGTAATTGGACGTCAAAGTCGGAAAATATGGAATTTCAAGGCATTTTCTTAGATATTAAAAAACATGCACATTTTACGTGAATCAACTATCGAGTAAGGTATAACACGAAAGCGGAAACATCAAGCAACACAACACAGCCAAATTATTTGGCGGAATACACATTCGCATCGAAATAATAGCAAAAATGTACCATAGTCATTTTCATCAAAATGTGGGTAATTTCCTTAAAAAATTAGGAGCCTCACAATATGCTCTTTTATATGTTCCATTTATAGTCTGATATACAAGCAAAAAAACAAAATGATTTTGAATTGCTCCAAACAAAAAAAAAAATAAAAGCTTTGCATAAGAGTTTTAATGGCTATTTGGCGAAATTTAAGCTTTTAAAATAATGTGAAGCTAGAAATTGAAATCTTTTTTCCTTTTTCAATATGGCAGGTACTTTGTACAACCCCCTTCAGCCCTCATTGCCCGAAAGTGATGGCGAAGGTGAATACGAAGTAGCTTTGGACCAAGATTCGAGTTAGAAAAAATTAAAAAATATATTCATAAAAAACAAAAGTGTACATTTTTATATTTCATTGTAAAGGAAATTCTACAGGCTACAATATGGCAACAAACTTATTACACCTTAATACTGGATTTTTTTTTTCAAGGAAAAAATCCGTTTTTGAAAAAGTTTTTATATTAAAAATACAAAGCTATGAAAAACACCTTTCGTTTGATACCCATATCGTGTAAATTAATTGGATATTGATTGAGTTTTTTTGATAAAAACTTTTAACTTTGACCCCAAGCCACGCCTTTTGTGGGCGTTTCCATGTAGGCTAATTTTCGGTTTTTTTTCATAAGGGTTCGCTATACTGCATTTGTTCCCAAATTACTTTTGCTTTTGAAAACAATCGCTCGAAAGGGACAGAAGTGGCTGTAGCTGGCAGAAATCGTTGTGCTTGCTTATAAAGGTTTGGAAATTTCAGTTTGTCATTCTCCCATACAACAAAGGGGTTTACGCTTCGGTTCTCAAGGGGACTGTCAAAATAAGTTGTCAACTCATTGGGCAGCCGCCGTAGCTGGCTAGTGCGTTGGGCGGCGAGTCAAACGCGACGCTCGAACCCAGGTTCAAGACTCTGTTGCTGCTAACACCGAAGAAAGAAAAACTACAATCTTTCTTTCGGCGGCTGTCCTCTCAGCAGGAAATGGCAAACCTCTGAGAGTAAAATTGCCTATGAAAAAGCTCCCAACTCGCCGTTCGGAATCAGCATATAACTGTAGGTCCCTTTCAACCTTGTCCAAATTCGCACGCACAACATGGATAGTTGCGGGTAGCTAGGCCTTAGTCTCGTAATCGGGCTGTCGTGCCAGTCAATTATTAAAAAATTATTAACTCATTGGGGACTCCATCTAACGACTTCATTTTACACAGTTCATTCCTATGTTCACCCATCTTGTCGTGAGTATCCCAAAGCAGGGGCGTAGCCAAGGGGGGTTTAGGGTGTCAGAACCTCCCATAGCCTATAATTTGTCAACATTTTCAATCACTATGCATCGTATGTACGTTCCCACATTAGCAAAAAGGTCTTTTCATCTTTAAATATTTAAAAGAATATTAACAAAACCCTTTTTTTACCGAAACTAATTTTTTTTTTAATAGTCACGTTTAGGCTTAATGCAGCGATTTGCATGTTCTAAAAACATGTCTAAAGAGTAGTTTAGTTCGTCGACCGGAATGTCCTTCAGGATGTCGGTACAAGCCTTGTGGATGGTTTCTACGTTCTCAAAACGCTTTTTTTCATCGGCAAATGCATTCTTTGAAAAGGTGAAATTCGCACGGTGCCACATCATTTGAAAACAAAAAAACAGTCAAACCAAGTGTCAATAGATGGGATGGCATCCTTCGATAGCCAAATCTTCAGTTAAAACGCAATAAATTTATGCTATTGAGATGCTTAACCTTCGCCTTACTAAAGATGATCCCAGGCACTTCCGCCGCTATTTTGGGTAAACTTACTTACTTACTTAACTGGCCATAACAACCCGTTATCGGGTTACGGCCTGCCGCAACACTTATCTCCAGGCGCCTCTACTTTACACGCGCCTTCTCCAGTTGGTCACACCAAGTGATGACAGGGCCTCTTCAACTTGGTCCTTCCACCGGAGACACGGCCTCCCTCTTCGCCGTCGACCTCCAACCATCGCATCGAACACCTTTTTCGCCGGAGCTTTGTCGTCCATACGGCAGACATGACCGAGCCTGCGTAGCCGCTGGATGTTAATTCGCTGCGCTACGTCCATGTCCTTATACAGCTCATACAGCTGGTTCGTATACGATAGTCGTCACCAACACGTACAGGGCCGAAGATTTTGCGAAGTACCTTCCTCTCGAACACTCCAAGGGCCGCTAGTTATGTCGTTTCGTGTCATTGTCCATGCTTCAGCGCCATAGAGAAGCACGGGCAAGATAAGCGTCCTATAGAGTGCAAGTTTTGTCGGTCGAGAGAGGTCTCTACTTCTCAATTGCCTACCGAGACCGTAGTAGCACCTGTTGGCAAGAGTAATCCTTCGCTTTATCTCCAGGCTGACATCATTGCTGCTGTTGATGGCGGTGCCAAGGTAGACGAATTCCTTGACAACTTCAAAGGTATACCTGTCGGCCTCGACGTGAGACCCTAGCCGCTGCGAGTCCCTGCGTGTAGACAGCATATACTTATTTTGAGTAAAACTCACAATAAATATATAATAATTTATAAATTTTTTTCATACTTCAGTATTTAGTATCTTCCTCTGGCGATAGTTCGTATTTCGAAAAAAGGCCTAACTTTAATGATTTATTTTGAGACTATGGAAAATATTAGAAGATTTCTTTCCAGAGGGTTTATTGAACACATAATGAGGTACGCAAACAAAATTTATCGTGAGTTTTAATCAAAATGGTAGCGAAAGCGCCTGGGAACACCCAGATACATTTGTATAAAAAATGACAAAATTCAAGTTTAAACATGAACAAAATTTCAAAAATTTTTTTTTCATGTTATTGAAAATTACGTTAAAATTTGTGCAGATATTAAACATGAATATTAAAAAGATCACCCGCGTGGGTATAGGTAAACCGAAGGTTAAATCCGATTTCAAGAATTTCAATGAAGATTTTGGCTTATCTTTTATGAATTACCGCCCAGTTTTGATCTACGGTGATCGCGGATTCAGTTGGCTAACACTTTGGTTATCATTTATGTTCTGACAATCGTTTTTAAATCGCGTTTACCACTTATGAACTCCACCACGGTAAAAACAATCATCACCATAAACTTGGTCCATCAATTTAAATGCTTCGGTTAAAGTTTAAACATTTTTAAAACAATAGTTAATATTGGAGCTTTGTTCGATGCACCTTTTTGTACGATGACATAAACATACCTTCAATTCAGATGCAATAACTTTGCTTCCAGTGTACCAAATTTCATGAAATTTTTACTAAAAATCAGGAAAAAATTTAGTTTTTAATGCATTAAGTCACATAAGCCACACTAAAATGCTTTATTTGGAAAGTGCACTTTACTTTAAAAAACATGTAATACTAAACTGGCAAACAATTTTTTAAAACCCCCCCATGACCAAGTTCTGGCTACGCCCCTGTCCCAAAGGCTCTCTTGATTTAATACACATGTTTCCTGTTCAAAAGACGGTGCCCTCTCTAGGGTATTATTAGTCGTTTTGATCTCTTAAAAGATATAATTTATATAATTATATATATTTCGATAAGGCCACATTATTCTTGAAGTAAAGCTTTTTGTATTTGGGATTTTTTTTAAATCTCCATTCTAGCTCCACTAGCATAAATGTTTTGAATTGCGTTGTCAAGTTATCACTAACTTCGTAGGACTGCAATTTCTATTTTACTAATTTTACAACAGTTAAATTAAATTAACAATTTATCAAATAGTATTTTGAACTACTCAAATAAGATCAAAGACTCTAAATTAAAAAATACCTGCTCAATCATATTGATGATTGATATAATATTTACTACTTGCAGTAGTATTGTGTTCTCCTCCCATTTATTTTGTTGCTGCTTCAAACGGTTTTAAAATATCGGCAATTATGCGTATCGTTCTTAGCTCCAATCCATTCAGCATATAAACATTATCAAATTCCAATAAAATGGATCTTAAATCGTTGGCTAAAAATCTGGTTACCATATAAAAAGTGGATGACCACGTAGTGGGTACATTTTCTATTAATCTTAAGATGGTTCCGTCCGTCTTGCCATTCGCTAATTGCATTTTTTAAGAGATCCGAAGCTCGAACACTTTGCTGTAAAAAGGTCACAATTCTTTTACCTTTCCAATGACCTCGGGCACTCCATTTATTTTTTTGGTTGTATGGAATCAGTGCATGGAATTAGTGCGTACTTTGGAACCAAATTTAGGATGTGGTCGGCATGCAATCACGAAATAATTCTTGCACAGCTTTGCTTATATTGGCGGCATTATCCGTCACAACCAACGACACTGTTTCACATCCACCTCCCAGTCCTTACAAGCAGCTCCGATTTCCTTTCGCAAATATTGGTTTGTGTGAGATTCATTCAGCTCGAAGAGGCCAAAAGGGCAAATTTCTATTTGAGTTCCTTGTAAAAAATGCATAAATCCAAATATCAAAGGTAAGAGATAGCAAATTTTGCTGTTTGATGTGGTTTATGACTTTGTTTTTTAATTTTGTCGTACTTCGGGTCCAAGCTCTGAGTTAAAGATTTTCGGCTTGGTGGCTTCCAAGACGGCACGGCCGTTTTAGTATAATGCAAAACCCCTTCACATTCTTGCACACCATAAACAGCAAGGAATCGTTCAATTGCCGAGACCTCTCGCCCCCCATCTAGTACAAATTAAAATTTTGTAGAAAATTGAAATAAACTTTTTAATTTTAAAGTACCATGGTACCAATGAAGCTTTTGGCACTTGCATAGGCTTTTGATATACTTGGCTGCTGTAACGTCGCTCGCGATTTCGAGCCTTCCTTGCAAGGCTTATGGCTGATGTAGTTGAACACTCCTCACTTGAAGATTCCTCCGAGTCTACCGAAAGACTGTCCGTGCCTGTTTCTTCAGTTCTCTTTAAAAGATGTTTTGCTTTATAAGACAATTGCGAATGGGAATGCAATGAAAATCATCACCAAGGATAAAAACATCACTTAAAATGCTTACAAATTTTTTGGCACAGCACTATGCACCAAAATTAGGCTATAAAACGAAGGTTGTTGGTAGTCATATTGCAGCTTTATATTTTTCTTAAAAATCTAACAATATGTAAAATGCGTGGAATAGCGCAATTACCCTGAAATTTCAACACATCTATACTACTTATCTATCTATACTATATCTATACTATTATAGTATAAGATTGACCGCGCCTACCTAATACGCCGTCTCGCCACGCCCGCTATAATAACAAATCAGTCATATTTGTCACAGCACTATAGGTATCAAACGATTCTGTGTGTCATTGCGGGAAACAGAGGCTATAATATAATCGGCCACACCCACTTTCCGCGCCCACTAAACTAACAAAACAAAGCTACGGTACATGTCTGAAAATTAATGTTCATGTAAAATGATTCGATGTTTCATAGCGGTAAACATAGGCTATATAAGATTGACCACGCCCACCTTTTACGCCTTCCTGCAATGCCCATTATGATGACAGAAATTAACTGTGGTATATTTGTGCAAAACAATATGGATATAAAAAAATTTTGTGAGTCATTGCAGCAAATATCTATATACCGCCACCGTTTAGATGTGCCGTTTCACTGGTAAAATTTAATGGGCGTTGAACAAGGGACGTGGCACTTTTTAAGCGACCCTATTGTTTTGAATAACTTTGGAACTGCAAATCACACATCAAAGATATTTGGCACAGACTTTAGACATGCCCTTCGACAGGGAGAGTGGGGTGGGTATTGGACGAGGGGCATGGCACCGCCCATAGAACCCAAATTTTTAATGTGGAATAGCTTCGGAACAATAAGTTGGAAAGCTTTGAAGTTTTGTATACCACCGTCCCATAAATGTGTCATTCTACTGGCAAAATTTTATGGACGTTGAACAAGGAGCGCGGCATATTTTTTGTGACTGAAATTTTCCGCGTACTTTGGAACTGAAAATCGCATATCAATGAAACCGGGTCACACCCTTCGACTGGAGGAATGGATTGGGCATTACATAAAAGAGGCGTGGCATCGCCCATAGAGTGTAGTATGAAGAAACTTGATTTATTGGGCCCATTCAAGCTTGCGTGCAAAGCCGCAGGGCCCTACTAGTATTATATAAAAACAAGTGTGACGTTGCTTTTTTGAGCCACAATCAGGCAAAAACCACTGAACCGATTCAGATGAAATAAGCATCAAACAATTTTTTATGCGGGGGAATGGTACATAGGCTTTATGAGATTGGCCACGCCCCTTCTTACGCCCACTATGGTAACAAAAAACTCATCTATGGTATGCTTTTGTAAGGCAATATGGGTATCAAACGATTCATCGTGTCATTGCGACAAACATAGGCTATAATATAATCGACCACTAAACTAACAAAACGAAGCTAGAGTACATGTCGGTAAATCAGTATTAATATCAAATGATTCCGTGTTTCATTGATGTTAACAGAGGATATATAAGATTGACCACGCCCACCTGATACGCCTTCTCGCCACGCTATAATAATTCAGTTATAGTATTTATTTGAAAGACGATATGGATATCAAACAATTCAGCGTTTCCTTACGGCAAGCATGGCTTTATGGGATTAGCCACGCCCCTATGTAAGCCCCCTTATATAATGACCAGTGGTTTAGAACATTTATCTATATATATAAAAATGAATCTTGGTCCATTCGGATGCTTAAAACTTGAAAACAACTGGACCAAATTGGATACTTCCTTCGGCGGGTTTGTCCATAATTGCTACGCGAAAGTTTAGGAAAAAAGGAAAGACGGGAAATAGGGCGTCGCACCACCAGCATACATTTTTAGACAATAACTTTGGAACCATAAGTCACACATCAATTAAATTTAGTACGAAATTACTATTTAGTCATGTCCTTCGATAGAGGAAAGGGGTCGGGTATTGAACGAGGGTGTGTGGCACCGCCCATACAACTAAACTTGTTTATATGGAATAGGTTCGGAATTGTAAGTCGCACAGCATTGAAATTTGGTTTACAGTCGTCTCATAGAAGTGTCATTCTACTATTAAAACTTGATGAGCGTTGGACAAGGGGCGTGGCACATTTGTTTGAACCAAACTATCATGATTTTGGAACTGTTAGTCGCAAATCAATGAAACTTAGTACGATCCTATTAGTTATTTAATCATATCTTTCGACAGATTTTTTATGACCCAATATTTCCGCAGTACTGTAGGACCACATAGATGAAACTTGGTACGAACTTTCCACTTAGTAGCACCATTCGACTAGAAGAAAGTTGGACAAGGAGGCGTGGTACCGCCTCCATTTTTATATACATATGTAGATTGTTTGTCCTGACTGACTGATTGATTGATTGATTTATCAACGCGCAGCCCAAACCGCTGAAGCTACAAACATGAAATTTGAACTGTAGATAGATCTTGAAGAATGATGCGCTAAGACGGGATTTTTTGAAGCCGGGTCTAAAGGGGTAAAACATGTGTTAAGGTGTTGTATGAGAAACGTGATTTAAGGATCTATTGATTTCAAAGTTGGTGAAAATGCATCAAATCAAATATACGACACGTATTTTTTTAATTTTTTGGAAATCAAAATTTAACTGGGCCAACAATGGGTTAGGGTTTGTTTACGGGAAGACTCCGAAAAACATGAACCGATAGGCCTATTGACTTGTGTTTAATCGCTTCGTCGCGGAGCGGGATAAATAAAACGCGGGTTATATCGGGGTTTTTGTGTGGATGTTTATTCGTCGAGTTACGAATGATGAATGACAATAGAATACATGAAACAGTAAACGATACAAACGGCCGAAGCCGGGGAGCAGAAAATAGGGGGAAACATGAGTACAAAAGGCGAAGGAAAGGAAGGGATTAGAGGTGGGATCGACAGATCACTGAACGATCACAGCACTCATTTAGCCATCGCGGCCGCCATTGCAGAGTGCAATTTATGAAGTGTCCGGGTGGAGGGTTGCCGAGACGCGGCTGAGGTCTGGCTGGTGGTGGTGCGGCTCACGACTGGCTGGCTGTGAATGCGCTGTGGGTGCGCCGATAGCTTCTATGCGTGGGATGATCGGTCCGTGCGGAGCAGTCTTGGAGGAACCTGCTGCGATGGTTGATCTGCAAATATATAAGATGTCGGTTACTTGGAGATTAAGTTTTTGACGCTGACATCATGGGTATGGGAAAGCGTGGCTAAGCTGCGAGATTCGCTTAAGCTACAGCCGGGAGAATATGGGAAAATACATATAAAAATTGGTTGCATTGCCATTTCTTTAGGGGGAGGGAGAATTTCGAGCGGGTTCGAAAGCGATTTGTAAACTAAGCCAACGCCGCTCGGGATAATTGGGTGCACGTGGGGCTCGAGAGAAGCCGTAGAACCGAGCGAGAATGTCGGTTTGCTCTTCGAGAGGGTGGTGGCAGTCAACCGCTCTTTGATCCGGAAGTGGAACTGTGAGAGCATTCGAGCAATTCTTCGATGCTGAGCCAAATGGTCATGCTCACACAGTTCCAATTCCGGATCAAAGAGCGGTTGACTGCCACCACCCTCTCGAAGAGCAAACCGAAATTCTCATCGGTTAATGCATATTGCTTTACAATAGCACCGGCTTTACCTTGCGTCTTGTATCGGAGGTGATACAATTTTTGGGCTGGAGTGAGCTGGGGGTGGTTTATGTATACTGCCGTAAACATGTCCCGGAAGGACGGCCACTGCTCATAGCCCCCGAAGAAGGTTTCGGTATCACAAGGTGGAACTTGTAGGCAAATGTAGGGGGTATTTGCTGGTTCTAGGGGATCGAACCGGTTACATATGCGCAGCGGGCTGGGGGGACTGAGTTTGGAGCATCTTAATGATGTCCACCATCTGAGCCATGCACAACTCGTACTGGTCTGTGCAGGCGTCAATCTTTTGCCTAGCCGACTCTTTGAAACCGTCGGGCTGGCTATTGTCTTCAGCAATGAAGACTGCCTCATGTGCGCACATAAGCCTCTCCCATTGGGCTTGCAAATTTTTTTGCTTAATTTGGACCAGGGATTTGGTCCAATCCTCAATGGGAGCCGATGAAAATTTTGTGCATAATTGCACGAGTCTATCGGACTCGAAAGTGAATTTGGCAACACTGGGATCGGTTGCTTTGGGACTAGAAAGTTTGGAGCGAGTGTTTGGTGGCTCCCGAGTGACTGGAACTGTCAAACGTGCATTGGCTGACTTTGTGTTTCTGGAGGAAGGAGTCTCCATTGTGACAAGCTGGCGTTTAGGGGATCGCTCAGCAGGCAATTTGTGTAAAAAAGCTCGACAAAGAGTAAAAAGTTTGAATAAATATAAGTAAAGAGTATTGGAAAGTAGACGTGTAGTCTAACCGCGTCCGCGCGAACGATAATTGAGAATGGGAAGAGTTGGGACTGGGAAAATTCGTTGAAACGAATTTGTATATTTGTCGAGCAAAAAAGTTTACACCCGTGTGTGTAAACGTGTAGAGAAATATGTATATGAACAAACAAAATTTGTGTAGAAGTATGTGTATTGGGACGGGCAAATTTTTTGTAAATGGGAATGGGTAATAAATAGAAATGTGTATGTATGTGGGAATTGGGAATGTACGTTAAATTATTATAATATAACAAATGTGTAGTCAAATATGTATTAAGTGTGTTTTTATTTGTGAAAAAGTGAATTTTTTTGTATGGGATTACGTGAATAATTACGTATTTTTATGTCTGTATCTATGTGTATGTGTATATATATATGTGTGTATAAATATATATATTTGTATATATATATATATATATATATATATATATATATATATGTGTATGTGATTATTTGTATTAGTGTGTTAGTGAACGTAAAAAAGTGTGAAAATAATTTTGTGTACAAAAATTTGTGTGTGCAAGTGGGGGTTTTTGTCCCACTGTATGCACTTGGGGTGGCAGCAAATGTGCAGTGTATGAATATGAGCGTATGTGAAAAAGAAAATAAGTATGTATGGGTATGTGTATACGTGTATGTCAAAATATATTTTTGAATGTATTTGTTAGTTATTATTATATTACTAAACTGTGTTTGATTGTATAAGGGAGAAAACAATTTTTTTTTTTTTATTTTGTGCACAGGTGGGATGTCTTTGTCCCACTGTATATAATAGTGTGTATGTGAATGTCGTATACAAGTGTATGTATGTGTATCTATATGCACGATTGAAAATTTTCTAAGTCGAAGAAAATTTCCAATGTGCAGTTTGTCCCACTGTATCCGCTTTGTGCTTTCTTAGTTATGTATATGCACTTGGGCCAAGCAGCTGGATTGCGTGCTGCCAAGTGCGTGCGGATATAGCACAAAAGGAAATGCGGAAATATGGGCAGAAGTGGGCGCGCAGAATGTAGAAAGCAGCTGGGCAGTTTGCTGCTGATTTTTTGTGTAAAGCACAAAGAAAAGGTGGGGATATGTGCAATATGTGCGCACAGGGAGAAGCGCGAAAATGGGGATTAGCGGCTGATTTTTATGTGCACGGGAAATGTGCAAAATATAAACTGGGCAGTAGCGGAACTACTTTTGGGGGATTTTCGATCCAGTTGAATATTGTGTATATATACAATATTCAACGGCAAAATAATTGGATAGGTATATGTATATGGAAATTTTTTGTTAATTTTTTTGTAATTTGTAAAATACGTGTATGTGGGTGTTAGTGTATGTGTATGTAATATTTGTTAATTTTTAATAAAAAATTGTTGGGCTTATCTTAGTGGGCCCAGTGCCCGAGTATGGGGATCTCCTCTATGTGGTGTGTGTCGTCTGTCCGCTGTTTGTGTGCTGCTATGTTGTTGGCTGTTGTTGTTTGCCGTTGTTTGCTGCCCTCTTCGTCTGCTTTGTGTTGTGGGTGTGTTTGTTGTTGGATTGGATTCCGCTGCCCTTCTTTTAAGTGTCTAATGTGGTTGGAGTTTGTTTTTGTTTTAACTTTTGCTATTTTGTTTTCTGTGATTAGTTTATTTGTGCACTGTATTCTGTTTGTTTGTTACTTGCACTTTTTTTTTGTTTTTAATTTTTGCACTTTGTGCACGGTTTAGTTATCGTTGACGCACTTCTAGTTTGTTTCACTGTTTGTTGAGTTGTCACTCTATTTGGTTTTTTTGTGTCACTTTTCACGATTTGTAGTTTTGTTTTGTTTATGTTTTTTTTATTATTTGAGTGTTTTGTGTATAATTTTAAGTTCGCAAGTTCACTCACGAACGGCTCGAAGGACCATGTTTAATCGCTTCGTCGCGGAGCGGGATAAATAAAACGCGGGTTATATCGGGGTTTTTGTGTGGATGTTTATTCGTCGAGTTACGAATGATGAATGACAATAGAATACATGAAACAGTAAACGATACAAACGGCCGAAGCCGGGGAGCAAAAAATAGGGGGAAACATGAGTACAAAAGGCGAAGGAAAGGAAGGGATTAGAGGTGGGATCGACAGATCACTGAACGATCACAGCACTCATTTAGCCATCATCTGACCGCCCATGCCCAGCAATTAAATCTCTTTTGAATATCGCTCCTGCCCACACTGAAAATAGTGAGGCGCTACAGCGGATCCAAAACACAATAAACAATTGTCTGTCTGTTCTCAATACTCAGGCCGTAGACACTGACAATTGGGATCCGCTATTGGTTTACATATGTTGTACCAAATTGCCCCAAGAGACACTTGCTCTATGGGAGCAATCTTTGACATCCCGGAAGGATCTGCAACCCTGGTCGCAAATGGACGAGTTCCTGACCGGCAGATACGAGGTACTTGAACGGCTGCAAAGCATTCGCCCCGCTAAGCCGAAACCTCAACCCTCTACTTCCAATGTCCTCCCAAATCGGCCACACAAATCCCTAAATTATCACACTCAAGTGAAAAGGGACTTCGCGTGCAAACTCTGCAACGCAAACCATCCCATACGGACTTGCCAGAGCTTCAAAAGACTCACACCCCAGAGTCGATTAAAATCCGTTAAGAAGCACAATCTCTGCGTAAATTGTCTTGCGACATCTCACCTTGTTGAGAATTGTACAAGCAATTTTACGTGCGTATATTGCCAAATGAAGCACCATTCCATGCTTCATTCCCCCAAAAGCAATGCGCAGCCCTCTCAATCGCTCAATCGGTCACATTCGACCACTCCACAGGTCGCAACAGCTCCAGAACGAACGCCCAACCACTCCGCTACTCATTCCCCACTTTCTGATGCGCAACCCCGCACATCTTCCAGGCAAAGTACGCCCCAAGTACAAGCCTTACACTGCAATAATGGCACTCAATCCCTTCTGCCTACGGCACTAGTGTCTATTGAGCACTCAGGAACGTTGTTCAAAGTTCGAGCGTTGATCGACCAAGCCTCTCAGCGAACCTTCATCTCCTCGAAGGTCCAGAAACGCCTCAAATTGCCAATCGAGAAATCCCCCTTCCAAATCTCGGGCATGGGCGGTCAAATTGTGCAAAATGCCAATCATACATGCTTCTTGACATTGGCAGTCCCCCAAACGAGCACGAAACTCCCCGTGCAAGCAATCGTGCTCCAAGAGCTTACGAAATTGCTCCCACCTTCCAATATAAACCCTCCCAATTTGCAAAATTTTGCCATGCTAGATCTCGCTGATCCAAACCCCTTCGAGACAGCGCAGATCGATATAGTGATTGGCAGTGATCTCATCCCGCAGATCATGCTCGAAGGTATCCACCGGAATGTATGTGGCAGCTTACTTGCTCAGCATACAGTATTCGGTTGGGTATTAAGCGGTCCAGTACCCTCTTCCTCGCATTTGACATGTACCACAGATGTACCAAATCGCCATATGCATCCTGGTCCCGCCCTTCGGAATAACCTTCCCGCCCTAAAAAAAGCCCTTTCTCAATTGATTGCCGCCCTCAATCCCGTAGGGTTTCCACCCCAGGAAATAATGGAAAATCACTCTGAACCCACCACTCCTGCAAACTCATTCCCAAACCGGCAAATTACCCCCTTCGTTGCCAACCATTTCGACCACGCAGGATGGCTTTCGCCTCTAATGAGGCAGCGAAAAAGGGTTCGACAAGAGCGTTGGCGTGACGCCACTCGTTCCACACTCACAGCAACTGACGGAAATTGCATTCCCTCGCAGTTCCTCATTGCACCTCCTCCATCCCGGGTCCGAAAAGAGGACAGTTGCCACTCCAGTGCGACTTGCTCCAAGCGCTGCAAATCCCGCAGACGTCGGACTGATCGGGTATAAACTCCAAGATCTATAAGATCTCCCTCTTGGGTGGAACGGCTCCAACAATTCTTCGATGCTGAGCCAAATGGTCATGCTCACACAGTTCCAATTCCGGATCAAAGAGCGGTTGTCTGCCACCACCCTCTCGAAGAGCAAACCGACATTCTCGCTCGGTTCTCCTGCTTCTCTCGAGCCCTACGTGCACCTAAAATTCTCCA
>OZ057400.1:68963425-69132616 GCA_964056695.1 Melieria picta
TTTTTTTTTTAATTAAAATCTGACGGGTCAACAATAGGTTAAGAATTTGTATCGGGGAAAAAAAGAGAGTTTGCGTGCAAAGCCGCGGGGCCCAGCGGCTTATTGTAATAATATTACAATAAAAACAAAAAGTACCTCCTTGGTGAAGTTGTCCCATCCAGTTTTCACACTTGCCATGCCTTTTGTGTCTTATACGGGATTTCGAATTCTGAGTTTGCAAGTGCGCCCAAAAATTTGATGTGTTTGCGCTGAAAATCCTTTTTGCGCAGTACTTGCAATTTGCCACTGTTTTTGTACCATTTTTTCTAACGAAATTTAGTCATTTTATTCAGAAATATTATTTTATTTTAAAAGATTATGAAATCTCCACGATTAATCGAATTTTAATTGCGAAAAATTAGAAATACGCTCAGTTGCAAATATTTGTAGAGGAAAATAGTACTTTTCTGTAGTGTCATCGTGTTGTTCAAAATAATAGTTACTTTCAATATTTAATTTAAAAGCCCCAAAATATGAATTTAAAAGAGAGTTGTTTCTGATTTATGTTTTGAAAGTCCCAGAAGACTTTATTTCGGGACTTTTAAAATAATTAAATTAAATTAATTAAAATTCTTTTTTACTTCCTTCACAAGGGTAGTCACCTTGTCGTGGTGTGGGGGCTTGCCGCGGGCAAGGACGCCGCAGACTAGTCCAATCCGAGTGATGAACGGAATGGAATAGTCTGGGGCGGAGCCCGTACTAAGCACTACCCCCCCCCCCCCCTAACCCAGGGTGTTATGCGGACCGTGCCTATTGGGTGGTTTGCAGCCAGGGGGTATACCGGCTGTATTCTTACGGTGCCTTCCTGATACCGGGCCACCTCAGGAAGTACAATGGCCTTGCCATGGTATGCGGGCTCTGCCATGGTCGACCAACCTTGTCCCTGCTAGAATTATTGGCCGCCAGTGCCTTCGCCTTGCGCGCGGGCAGGCGGCCGCACCGCAAATATGAGTACAACTAAACGGAAATGCGGTAAAAATAAGCGAGGAATACCACTCGCTCTGCGGGACTACACCGCAACACAACTAGCAGCTGTGCCGGAGCATTCGCTCCGGACTACGAATGAAGACCTGAGGCCAAGCACCAGCCGAGGAAGAATACCTTCCAGGGTGACGAGGGGCTCCCTCAGGGGCGGTCGACGGGCTGGGGGTGCGGCAATACGGGACAGACCACTGTTTGACATCTCTGCTCTCAGTGCATCTGCCAGCGCAAGACCCACCACAAACCAGGTGAGTACGGTCTTAGCTCTCCCCACTGGCCCCGGGAGCATACCTTCCGGACTGGTGGTGGGAGCAAAACCTATAGGCCCTGTCCCTAGTACCGGTGTCGCTGCGGTCGTGCGGGGAATACTCCCGTCAACTTCCGCTGCGGCTCCGGTGGTAGGGCGGGCTGCTGACGTAGTGGCCCCAAGTACCAGTACTGCTGCGGTCGCGCGGGGAACACCCCCGTCGACTTCACCGGCAGTAGAGCGAGCCGCAAATTTGGAAAGAAGGCCTAAAAGGCAAAACATAGAATTACCCCCCTTAGGGCAACCAGGTGGCCTGGACGAACCCCTAAGACGCGGTTTAAGCGGTGCGAGGGTAAAGTGGTACCTCCGCTACCTTAGGCAAGGCCTGAGCAAGGAGGAGGCGAGGAGTAGAGCGTTAGAGCATGGCGGGATACCCGCGGCCACGGCCACAGCAGCTCAACCGACTCTGCCGAGAAAGAGAGGGAGCGATAACATCACTCCCCCCCAACGTCCTGAGCTTAAGAAATCCAGGACCAACACTCAGGCACCCGTTGCTAGGATGGGCAAGCCCCAAAATAGCAGTCAGGCTGGGGGTCATCCAATGTCGGGCGCAACCTACTCGAGTGTCCTCAGAACACCTGAGGCTATTCGAGTGGCGGTCCTGCCTACGGAATATCCCCAGAAGACACTGAGTAAGGAGGAGCTCTCTTTTCTCGAGGAGGCTATCGTGGGGGAGATAGCGAAAGGGTGGGCCACTCCACTAGTGTTCAGTGGCATCCACTTCCGGCCGGGACACCTGCTTCTAGACTGCAATAACCAAGGTACTGCAGACTGACTTCAGCAGGCAGTCCCGAAGCTGGAGGATTGGAAGGGGGTAGGGCTTTGTGTGTGCCTTGGCGATGATATCCCCAAGACACACCACGTCACCTTATTCCTTCCCAGGAGCGCTGGACAAGAACCCAGCAAGCTTTTTGCGCTGCTACAAGCGCAAAATGCTGGGATCTACACGAATCTTTGGAAGGTGGTTACTTCCAAGGAGGAGGGCAAGGGTGTGCTGTGGAACCTGGTGATTGACGAGAAATCCCTCGCCAAGATCAGGGAAAACGGCAACGCCCTCAACTTCAGGTATGGGAGCATCCCAGTCCATGCCCCCAGACCTGGAGGCCTGAATAGTGCGGCTGGCCCCCCCACACAATCAGCTGAACCCGGGAATACACCGGGGGAAGCAGAATCCTCAGGCGAAGCGCGATCTGCCGAACCCGGGAAAACACCGGAAGGCGGAGAGGTAGCCGGAGCAGAAGTAGCTGCAGAAGTGCAGGCCTCCCAAGATTCCCTTGAGGAGCTAAACCTTGAAACGCTGGGGCTTCAAGGTAGTACGAACGAGTAAGAGGAGCAGCTGTCAGACGAAATTTTGTTAACGACGCTGCTGGAGATGGACGTTGATGCCTCTCCTAAACTCTAACCCTCGGGACATGAAGGTTGTTCAAATCAACCTTCATCACGCGAAGGCGGCATCGGCCGTCCTAGCGCATAAGTTCACCCGAGACCACATCGGCGCGGCGCTAGTTCAGGAGCCCTGGTGCCATAACGGAAGGGTCTGCGGACTGAACTCGCAACATACCAGGGTAATTTATGATACAAGGCATGAGATACCTCGTGCCTGCATCATAATTGAGAAAAATACTAACTATTTTTGTATTTCAGAGTACATGTCCAGGGATTTAGTAGCAGTGGCGTTGACGATTCAGACCGAGGGTCGTGACCTCGAGATCGTCCTGGCGTCAGCGTACTTTCCGGGCGAGGACAGGACGGTGCCCCCCCACGAAGTGCAGGGCCTAGTGGAGCACTGCAGGGCAAATGACCTGCCGCTCCTCATAGGAGGCGACATGAACGCCCACCACACCATCTGGGGCAGCACCGACTACAATACCAGGGGTGAGTACCTGCTTGAATATATATTAGCCACTAACCTAGTCGTATTTAACACGGGATCTTCCCCGACATTCGTCACTAGGGTTAGGCAGGAGGTCCTTGATCTTACCATAGGTAATAGTAGAATCAGTGACTATGTGTCTGAATGGAGAGTGTCTACCGAACCCTCCTTATCAGACCATAGGATGATTGAATTCAAGTTAGCAGGTGACATTATGGAGATACCTCCAACCAAGAACCCCAGGAAGACCGACTGGGAAAAATACACCAATCTGCTAGTAGAGGATAGACCCTTGCTTGACATTCGAAGTAGGATGCGGCATCCCTTAGAAGTCAAGCAAGCGGTTGAAATCCTTAACAAGGGAGTAATGAATGCATACAATTCAAGCTGCCCGGACAGTAGAGGGTCCAGGAAAAAATCCACACCGTGGTGGAATAACACCCTGGCAAAACTTAGAACTGAAACGCGAAGACTCTTCAATAGGGCAAAGTGGACCGGTGAATGGGGGGAATACACCGCGTCACTCACCAAGCACACAAAGGAAGTACGCAAAGCGAAAAGGGCTAGCTTCCAGACGTTTTGCGAAGAAATTTCCTCCACTCCTCATGCAGCGAGGCTTCATAAAGCGCTTGCGAAGAGAGGAACGGAGAACAAGATGGCACTCAAACTCTCGGATGGTAGCTATACCCGAAATGATGAGCAACGGGCTCTAGCTCTTCCAGGTGCCCATTTTCCCGGCGCAACCATACAGAACGCGCCGGCCGAGTGCACAATATACCATCCGAACAGAAGGGACTGGGAGACGGCAGATGAAGTCATCTCCCAGGCAAAGGTTTTTTGGGCCCTGAACACCCTTCAACCCTTCAAATCGCCAGGCTTAGACGGGATCCTCCCTGTTTTCTTGCAAAAAGGCAGGGGGGTCCTGCTAAGGCAGTTAACTGGTATTATGAGGAGCTGTCTAGCAACAGGATACATCCCCGTTAGCTGGAGAAGTGCCCTGGTAGTTTTTATACCGAAGATTGGAAGAAAGGACTATACAGAGCCGAAGTCGTTTAGACCAATCAGTTTAACATAATTCGTCATGAAGACCATGGAGAAGGTGTTAGATCAGTACATTAGAACCGTGACACTCAAGAGACAACCTCTGCATGCTAAACAGCATGCGTATAGGGCAGGCAGATCGACAGAGACTGCCCTATTCCAGCTCACGAGTTTAATGCAGGATGCTCTTAAAAACAAAGAGATAGTGCTGTGCGCCTTCCTGGATATCGATAATACCTCTCATGAGGCGATAGAGAGGGCGCTCAGCAAAAGAGGGGTAGAAACCGCCCTCAGCCGCTGGACAAGAGCCATGCTCTCTACCAGATCGGCAGTAACAAAAGTGGGCAAGACCACTAGGAGCGTGCTCACTAGCAGAGGTTGCCCACAAGGCGGGGTACTGTCACCGCTACTGTGGAGCCTAGTGGTAGATGAGCTCCTTGAACTTCTGTCAAGCAATGGCATAAATTGTCAAGGCTATGCTGATGACATAGTCATTATTGCCAGAGGAAGGTTTGAGGACACTCTCTGTGATATAATCCAGAGGGGATTAAAACTAACGCAAGAATGGTGCGTCCGGGTAGGTCTAAAGATAAACCCTGACAAAACCGCAATAGTACCATTTACGTGGAAAAGAAAACTGCCACACATGCGTACAATACGCTTGCTCGGTAAGAGTATAGCATACAAAACAGAGGTGAAGTACCTAGGCGTGACACTAGACTCAAAGCTACTCTGGAACAAACACGCTGAGGCAGTTATTAGTAAAGCAACGAAAGCAATCATGGTGTGCAGATCCCTAGCAGGCAGGAATTGGGATGTAGACCAAGCATACTGAAATGGATGTACACCATGATAGTGAGAACAATACTCACGTACGCAGCAGTAGCCTGGGCCCCAAGAGCCAAACTCTCGACTGTGAGGAAGCGGCTCGAAAAGGTCCAACGACTTGCGTGCACGTGTATTACAGGTGCTATGAGGACCTGTCCCACGGTGGCACTGGAGGTGATAATCAATATATCACCATTGCACATAGCAATTGAAATGGCAGCCAAGCGCACTGTCCTTGGGCTGGCCAGAACCAGTAAAGGGGGGGATCACATTCTAAGTCGCAGAGACTTAGACGTGTTGTCTGTTAGCAACCCCTACGTATTGTATCCAATGGATACAATAACGAGAACATATAACTACGAGAAAAACTTCGTAGTATATATGAGTAACAAAGTGGACTGGAACTGGGAAGCACACCAGTCCCATTTCAAACCACATACTATTACGTGGTTCACAGACGGCTCCAAAACGCATGAGGGAACCGGGGCCCATGAGCCCATGGGGAATACACCCAGCATATTTCAGGCAGAGTTATATGCCATCAGGCTCTGTGTGCAGATTAACCTCGAGCGTTTGTACAGGGGGCAAGACATAGTCATCTGTTCTGTCAGTCAAGCAGCCATCAAAGCACTAATCTCGTATGAGATTACCTCAGGGTTGGTGCTGGAATGCATAGAAGCATTGAATAAACTTGGTACATATAACCAGGTTAAAATCCTCTGGGTTCCAGGACACAGAGGAATAGAAGGGAATGAGGAGGCTGACAGCCTTGCTAGAACTGGGGCAGCTACGATCCCCCTTGCACCAGAACCTTTCATCGGGCTGGGCAAAAGCACTCTAGCAGAGTTACTAAGACTTGAGGAAAGAACCAGGAATTCAGAACACTGGTCAAATGCCACAGGTCTTAGGCAATCGAAAATCTTCATCAGAGGTTATAACTCCAGATGGAGTGAAGAATGCCTCAGACTGGGGAAAACCCAGCTTAGACTGGTCACCGGGCTGTTAACCTGGCACTGCAGGATGAGGAAACACATGCACACAATTGGGTTAGAACAGGTAAGCGTCTGCAGACTCTGCGAAACGGCGGAGGAGACTCCTGAGCACGTCATACTGCACTGCGATGCGGTATGCCGCAGTAGGAGACAGCACCTGGGCCAGTACTGGCTTGCAGAAGAGAACGTCAAACACCTTCTCCCACGTGAGTTACTAAGCTTCATTAGGTCGGTGGGATTGGGGGACGTTCTCTTAAGTTGTAGGGGGCACAATAGATCAGCTTTGGTCTCAGTGCACATTTCCCCTTTCAAATCTATCTATCTATCTATCTATCTATCTACTTCCTTTACCTTTACTGGTATAGCATTTACAAATATATACATAAGCATAGTACTAACGTACGCCAACTGAAGCGTTGTTATCAAGGCAAGTTGCCTACTCATTTCTGTATAGGTTAGGTTAGGTTAGCTGGCTGCCCTGGTTGGGAACGCATAGACCCTATTGGGTCCTTAGCGATACCAGTTGGAGCTCCTTAGTGTTGCGGATCGTCGTAGAAGTGATTGGTGAGAATGCGGGTGTTCCCCAGCAGTTCAGCAGCGATTTAATGTCGTGCTTGGGGACTTCTCCCACCCCAGAGAAGAATGGGGCCCCGAAGTAAGTAAAGCGTAGTCTTGAGATGACCGGGCAGGAGCAAAGTATGTGTTCCAGGGTTTCCTTCGCGCCGTTTTCTTTGCATTTCCTGCATTCATCTGACTCAGTGATTCCCATCTTTTGCGCGTGAGCCGCTGTCAAGCAGTGCCCCGTTAGTACGCCTACGATGGCTCTGCAGTCCTTTCTTGGTAGCGAGAACACGAATATCGTGAGCTTTTCATCGAATTGCTCGAGCATTATTTTAGCGATTGTGCGGGTAGTTAAACTGTTCCACCTCGCCTTCGCTTTTCTCATTAGGTTATCTTCCAAACCTTTGTTGAATGCCCGCAGAGGCATCAGAACGTTGCTAATTTGCTCATCTGGCAGGTGAACACCACTTTTAGCGACAACATCTGCTGCCTCATTTCCCTCTATGCCTTTGTGACCAGGTACCCAATAGATATGCAGCTTGCGGTTCGCAGCCAGCCTGTAGATATGCAGCTTGCGGTTCGCAGCCAGACTTTTGCCAAGTATACGCCTGAAAAGATCCCAGTTTGTGTTTCTGGGATTCCTTACAGTTATACTGGCTCTCTTGGGGGATAATGTAATAACAAAGCTTAAATACTTGTGGTCAGAGAAGGATGGAGTATCCAGTACCCTCCAGTCCTCGACCAAAGTGTTTGAGCCCGTAAAGAGAGTGATTTTAAGAACATTCTTCGAGGAGGGTCCAATATATGTTGGTTCAGTACCTCGGTTTGCAATGTACAAACTACTTTGCATAATAAAGTTAAACAGTGACTCACCCTTGGTATTGATGTCGCTGCTTCCCCATACTGTGTGATGCGCGTTGGCGTCTGCTGCAACAACCAATGTCTGCTTCCTTTCGCCGGTTGTGTCCACCAGCATTCGAAGCTCAGACGGCGGCGCCTCGATGTCGTGTGCCATGTAGCAGGACGCAAGAAGTATGACTCCCTCCTTGCCGCTCCCTACTGCCACGGTAATTAAGTCATCTGTGGAGAAATTCGGTAACATATACGAATGAATATTTTTCCTTACCAGTATAGCTACCCTTACCTTGTTATTGACGTTCGGCGTAAAAGTATTGAAGCTACTCGACTTCAATCCAGACACCACGTTCCCTCCAGCAATCCAAGGTTCCTGGACCAGAGCAACATCGTAGCTGCTCCCTCTAAATTGAGGAGGAGCTCAGCTGAGGCTATTTTACTCCGATGGAGGTTTATTTGAAGGACCTTCAGCATTTGCTTCTAGTGCCTTCGCGGGGGTGGATGCGTCCGCCAACTCGCCCGTAAATCCTCCATCCCTTAGGGATAGAGACGACTCCAGGATGTCCTCAATCCCGAGATCCGCCTCTACCTCACCCAAGTTGAGTGTGTTGTGGTTATCGTCTTTGGGGTGGCGCTTTTTGAGACGTAAGAACACACTGCCTACGCCCCACGCCATTTTCCCAAACCTTGCGTAGAGAATGTCCTCGGCCACCTTATTTATTTGGAGGACGTAGTTTTGGTCGGCGTTGGGATTCGCCGGCTTCGCTACGTACAGAACCTTCCAATCACCGGTGGGCACATCAGGATTCTGACGTTGAAGTAGGGTCAGAGCATCCTCCGGCTTTACCACTCGAGGTATTAACACTTTCGCTTTGGGTAAAAACGGGATGTCACCCCGATCCTCTACTTCGATCCTTGCTCCTTCCCACAGGCCCTGGAGGGCTGATACAGCTTCCTTCACCCACTTTAGGGTCGGATCGTCATTGCACTTGATTATTTTGACGCCGTTGAACCATCCAGCTCCATCAAATGATGGCATAGAAGCGTTCAACCCCGTCTTCGTGTGTGCTATTAGCTCCTCCAGCAACTTCATCTCGACCGCTAGCCATCGTTCTTGTGACATCTGGTCTAGCGGATTGCTGCTGTCAATGAGTGCCACGATCAAGTGTCTCTTGGTCACATCACTGGCCGCAGCCGCCGCTCTCGAAGTGCTGGGTTTTTCTACCTTGGCAGCCTCCTCTTTTCGCTTTGGCCTTTTGCCTGCTGGGCCATCGCTGTCCGCGGAGTGCTGCCTTTTTGTGACGGCGTGCTCCTCGACCCTATTGGCAAATTTCGGGTCCGAAGCAGCACACCACGTCTTTTTAGCGAAATGAGCTCGGCATTTCTCCACAGCGTCCTTCGCCCAAGTGAACCTTTCTTTCTCTTACTTCGAAAGACTAGATTTGCCCTCCAGACGACTGCAGATCCTGACCGCAGCTTTGCACTGGGCTTTTGCTTTCAGCCCCTCCTTACTTGCCTTGCTCCGAGGCCTCTTCTTGCAAGCAGAAGTGGAACCTGCGGTGCGGCCCGGAGAGAGCAGAAGCGCCTCTTCTTCGACCGTATTAAAGCTGTGTACGCTTTCACTGTCTACTGGGACTACGGCACTAGTGCGCAGCATACACCTATTTGTCGTTGTTGTTGTTGTGACAGTAGCAGTGCTACTACTAGGACCTGCACCCATCCCAGCAGCAGTGGCAGTAGCATTACATCCACTGGGACCTGCTCCAATCCCAGTAGAGGTGTGACCGCTGGCGACACGGCTTGTAGTGTCACCGTGCCCGCCGGTGGTAGCAGTCACCATTCCCACCGACGCACAGTGGCTCAATTTGGCATTTTAGGTTGCGAAAATCATAACTTCTGAACGAATGGAGATAATTGTAACATTTTTGCTGTTGATTAGAAATTCATCAGGCTATTATATTCCAAAAAATAAACTCAATCGAGATACAGGGTGCTACGTAATACTTTGTCAAAGTTCGACTTACTGTAAATAAGAATAATGAGAGCAACAATGTTAAGTTTTAGTTGCAAAATTAATGAAAATTCAATAAAAAATATGAAAAGTAATAAGAATTTTAAGAAATAAGCTGAAAGAGTCAAATTTAAAGATACAAATTCATAAATTTTGCTTCCAAAATAAGAACCAGAATTCGAAAAATTTACGTAAAAAGTAAATTTTTCTTTGGACAATCATAAGTTCAAAAACAATGCTAAAGCTTCATTAGGACTACATTTGATCGGTAGCACATTAGGTGGGGTAGGAATTCTGTTTTTTATTCTTTTAACACGACTCGGGCTTGCTGGTAAAACTGCTTTCACTATAACGCCTTTCATTTTCTCCTGATCCTTATTTTATTTTATGATTAAAGCTTCTGACAGGCGGGTGGTAGTTATTGTTTCCGTTGCCTCCATAAGCGTCCTTTTTTATTAAATGACGCACAGTCCTGAATTGACTTTTTCGGCCTTCCTTTTCCGCCTTTTATGTCGATGGTTGGTCATCGCTTATGCTACATGCATCTCCTTCATCGAAGTAAATTCTTTTTTCCAACAACTCCTCATTACTCTGGACAAAAATGAATTTGGTATGGTTTGTCGCAATCCATTTCAACTTTGTAGTGCGATAAGTCCTGGATATCTTCTCTTTAGCCGTAGATATGTTGGCTGCAGGCAAACTTCCTTCGATGTAACCAATTTCTTTAGTGATAGCCAGAACGAACTTCTCCTTTGTCTTCGAAATAGTAAATATTTCAAACAGCTTGGAATATTTCAAAAACATCTTTGTGCTGAAATCTTCTTCGGTTAAGTTGCAGTAGCGGAGTTGAAGTGTTGTCTAGTTCAAATTAAATTCGAAATTAACTTTGTTGCTCTAAGCTCCTTTAATTATTAGTAGGATTTGTATATGCATTCAAATACAAAACAATAGCTGGTACCTAAACAGTTGTTAGGTTTTCCCGCGTTTTGTGATTTTTGAACATGTGGGGTTTTTAAGATTGCGGACACATGAACTCATATGTAGATATGATAAAACAATAAATCTGCTTTTTGTTTTTCAATAACTAATTGTTTCATTGGCGCGGTTCAATTCAAAGACTAATGGCGACTGACTGACTTTTGCTCAAATTAAAAAAAAAAGATTGTATGCAGAAGTGGACTGCCAGACACAGTGTTAGTATTTTGTTAAAAACAAAAACATTACATCAAAGGATACATGATAGCTGATTGCCGGAAATGGAAGCCAACTTGTTTTTCGTACGTGCGAACTGCGCATTCAGCAAAACTACTCTTTACTTCGAGCTTATAGCAATATACGCAAAAAAAAAGTCGACTTAATATGGAGTTGGAAGCTTGTATTACATCTTAAATGAAGCCAAAATCCAAATTTGCATGCCCTGCCAACGATTATAATCGCGTGTAATTGATTCACTATCAAAATCTTGACGAACTTGTTCGAACGCACGCACCCGAAAGCACACAATTGCTCGAGGTGGCCACAGAAAAATCGCTGTAAAATCCAGTCGGGCAAAATCGGGCACCCGATCTCTTTAGCGCAGCACTCACAGAAGACTAGTGAACAATTTTCCCAGAGACGGAACTCTGGCAAGTATGGCCTTTTTTTAAGTCTATCGAAAGTTCAAAACGTGTGATAAAAACAGTGCTTCAAATGAGTGCCTATGAAAAGACAACAACAACCAAATTTTTCTTTTACGATACTGGTGCAAAAAGTTTCAATTAATTTGCTCCTTTTCGTATTTTAAAGCTTAAGCTTTGCCGAAAAAGTGCAAATTGGTGATATTATTTCACATTTTAAAAATTGCTCAACTTTGACGGGCTCTACAAGCAAAACTATTTGTCCAATTTAGTTAAAGTTTTGGATTTCTTAGGTCCAAGCATTTATCTATCGGAAAAGTATAAGAGTTTCCCCCAAATCGAACATGACAAAATTGATTTTTGCAACCTGCGTCGGCAGAACCAGCCACTGTGCGTCGCTTTTGAAATGGATGCAATGGTTGTGAAATTGTCAAAATATAAATATTCGCAGGGTAAAATTACCGATTATTTTACATAAAAGCATATCAGTAAGAATATGTACATAAATATTTTCATTATATCCAGTCTATACATACATATTATGTATGCATAAGCATCTATAAGTTAGCGGTTCATTTGTTAAATAAAATTTGTTCAGTCTTCAATACGTTTATGCAAAATTTTGATATATATAATATATCAATATTGATATAATATATCATATATAGATTATATAGATTTTGTTATATTTTGACATTTTTATATAGCTGCGCGGTGTAGATCCTTACATCAAAAAAATTTAGTTGCATTTTTCGCTTAAGTGCCCCAAATCATGTGCATCGAAGGTGAATGCAGCAAAACGGAATGTACTGTACATTGAAATTTTGTTGCTGCCCTAACGCTATCACCTGTATGAATTCGCCTTGGCACAGAACAAACAGTATACAGAATGCGCATCTAGTGTAAAGAAAATTTTCTTTGCGGGTTCCAGCGGAACGACCCGTTTATGGACGCGGTGGGAAGCAGTAAAGGGGATGAGAACGCACAGAACGTGAGAGCGTAAAATGAGAAGCTGTGGGAGCGCAAAATCAAATGTACGGAGAGCAAACCGGTAAAAGTATTGATCGCATGCCGGTGTACAAAACAGTAACGCACCAGCGACCAGCATGTGGTTGTTGTTGTCGCTGTTTTTGCTTTGGCTGATTTCTCTAAGGAGCTCAGCGACTCACAATACAACGATAACAATAAAAACCGCCAGTTGTGGAAATAAGTGAGGGAATAAGTTTGGTCAAAATAACCAAATGTTTATTGCGATTTTAGGATTTTAAGTTTTCGGGGTTTAGTTACATTTTTCTTTTCTGAGGCCCATGAACAATGCTTCCTGACAAGAACTAAGATCATAAAATCCAAAATTGAGTTTTTATGATCAGGACATGTGGAAAACCATTGTGGTGTAGCATTTTTACATTGAACTTTTATTAAATTTTTTATGCCTACAATTTGTGGCTGTTTTTCAAAAATTCTGCGGAAAATTGAAATGAGTACTTTGCTTATCTCTAATAGATTTTGCGATGGACTAATAAGATTCCCGAAATCTTTGAGAGAGTTATAGTTTTTGTGAAATATGAAAAGTTCACTAGGATCTGTTAGTACCTCATCTTCTTTTCTCAATTCGCCTTCAAATGTTTCACAGTTTATTTTGGGAAGTATTTTTTTTAAAACAACATAACCCAAAAGTAGTAGCCACCGTAGCTCAGCTGGCTAATGCATTGGGCCGCGAGTCAAATGCGATGCTTGAACCCAGATTCAAGACTCCGTTGCTGCTAACACCGAAAAAAAGAAAAACAACAATTTTTCTTTCGGCGGCTGTCCTCTCAGCAGGAAATGGCAAAGCTCTGAGAGTAAAATTGCCTATGAAAAAGCTCCCAACTCGCCGTTTGGAATCGGCATAAAACTGTCGGTCCCTTCCAACCTTGTAAAAATTCGCACGCACAACACGGATGGTTGCGGGTAGCTAGGCCTTAGTCTCGTAATCGGGCTGTCGTGCCAGTCAATTATTATTATTATTTAACCAAAAAAATATCTTGACGCTAAATCAATAGAAAATTCAAAACAGTTCTGAAAATTATTATTAAATATGAAAATATTATTCAAAATCATCGGTTTGCCTAGTTTCTTCATTATGTTCAGGAGCTGAGTCAAGATTTAATATATTTAGATATTGGAAAGCGTTTCAAATGCAGTGTCATTTAATTGTTCACAATTGCTGTGGGAGCTTAATTGCACAATTTTTGCGGCCATTAAGCGTGCTAATATATTATTAATATCAGCCACTGATGGATTTATATTATTACCACCTGTTGAGACCGCCGACGAAGAGAATCTGATTGATCTCTGAGTCGGCGGCTCACTTCCCCTCCTACACGCACGCACAGGTTCCACACGCTCACACACACACATACACACACACGCATACTATCTTCTCTCCTCCTTTACCCACTTTCTTCCCACTCCAAAAATGAATTGTATCCCCATTTTCCTACTCCCTTAGATTTAAGCTTAACTTTATAAATTTAGTCTATAAGAACTGCCAAAAGCGTGCACACGCACTTTGCCCAATAAAACCCTCACGCACATCTCGCCAAGAACCCGCCACGCCTTTTATTCCGTCGGTCACTATCCGCAAGTATAACATGGTCCTTCGAGCCGGATTCCCGCGCCGCGCGTAAAAAACATACAAAGAACCTTACAAAAAAAAAACTAATGAAAAACAAGTGACACGTATTGAACAAAAATTAAACCTTATACACAGTGATACAAAATCCCACAAAACAAAGTGAACAATTTTACGAACAAGTGAACAATTTTACAGTGACAGTGCACAGAAGACACATAAACCCCCCAACACAAGTAATAACAAAAACCATTTAACAAAAAAGGTGACAGTGTACAGTACAAAGTGAACAAAAAAAATTATTATCAAAATCACAAAATCACATAAAGCACTGTGAAAAGAAAAAAAAAAGATTACAAAGTTACGAAAATCACAAAATCACATCCAACACAGTGTAACGAAATTTGCACACAACACAACAGAAAATACAGTGAAGTGACAAAAGTGATAAACAGTGAGAAACAAAAGTGAAAAGTGAAAAAAAGGCTTCACACAAAATCACAACAAAAAAAAAACCAAAGTTACCACGAAGCCACGAAAATCACACAAACCACAGTGCAGTGAAACAAGAAAAAAGGTGCACACACAGAAATATACAAGCACAAACAACAACAACAAGCAACGAAAGCGCAGCGGCACCAGCTGATCGAGCCACCACTGTGCCAGATGACACAACAGACGTCCCAGTAGGACACGCAGCGCCAACTTCCATCAAAAACCACGGTTTGCATTCCCCCCGTAAAGGATGTCAAGTAAGTAGCCAAAACCCCCATTTGGTTCCCCTCCTAGAAAAATAGAAAAATCGGTAAATCATACCGTAATTTATTTTTAAGAAAAATAAATTACGGTGTGTAAGCGGACGTCGCAAAAGCGCCGTTGGTAAATCGTCAGATTTTACCGCGCTAACGTTCCGCTTGAGCACATAGGTACTTCGGTACCTATTTCCCGTTTGCTCTTTGCCGCCTATTTCCCCTTCGTTGCTAACCGCTAGCAGCGAGCTTGACATAGGAAGAAGCGCAATACATACCAACACGACTCCGTTGGTTGGTTATTGCAACTTTCTCTTCCATCCTTCTTTGGTGTTTATATGCGCAACCCCATTGTGCATATAAACACTGAATCAAACTCCACATTCGGTTCACAACATTCAGTGCATCTGAAATTCAGAGACCGGCAATGAGTACTTATAAAATTAGTATACTTAAGTCATGAGCCATAACAATTGGTGCAAGTGAATACTCAAACCAATTCAACAAAATACTATTACTCATTTGCACCAAATCATCAAAACACTCAAAATTCTCTTACACGAATATGTACCGGTATTTTGTGTGTCTATTGGTTACTGACTCATAATCTGATTTGACTCACTTGTTCGTGTGATGAGTTGAGTAATAGTTCGTGTTGTGCTTCGCGCTTTTTGCTAAACAGTAATTTTTTTGCTTTTGGACGCGTATCTGGTTCCTGCTGTGCATTGATGCTGACAATATTCTTTTCTTAAATTCTATTTTCAACAAAAAAATTAAAATAAGTTTTGTTCATCTTTATAGTTTTTTAGTTATTTAACTTAGAATGAGTATTATTTGTACGCGTATATTTTTTCTTAAGTATAATTTTAATACTTATGAATTCTTTTAATTTAATTATATTTAAAAAGCATGGATTTGATCTCATTTTGTTATTTACAAATAAAAACTAACAAAAAGTTCATTTAATTGCTTTGCATTTATTGACCTGCGTTTTGGTTTTCCGCTTTTTGTTGCAATATTCTCAATTTCAACTAAGGAGAAAGCGAAACTGAAAATTACTCCAATGACTTAAGACGCGTGAAGTTAGCATCGGGCGAAGAATCGACTTAACAGAGTTAACTTAACAGAATGTTAAAACTTAACATTAACAGACACTTAACAGAGTCATAACATCGATTTAACAGAGACATAACAGACCCATTTACGGCGAAAATTTTGTTTTCGCCGCAGCATACCAGATACTTAGCTATATAACTCTCAATCGTGCTGTGTTTGGTCGACAGTGTAACGCTTTTTGCGTTCATCCCAGGAACACAAGTTCAAATCTCAACGCAGCGGTTTTAATTGGAGAGGGATACTCTCCAGGCAAATAAAATCTATTTCAGTGCGAATATTTTCAAAATAAATCTGTGGCATTTTGGCAAAACCACTTATGTCGAGATAGCGCAATTTTCCAGTTTTTCAACCAAAAAGATATAATTTCAAGGCGCTTCTTTTGGCTTTGTTCTATGACATTTAGTTGCAGAGATATGATGTATAGCATTTCAACCTTTCTCGAAATTTGTATGAGATTTGCTCTACACCTTATCAGTACTTTCGCTCTCCTGAAAAATTTGAAAATTAGACTTACAGTCAAACCTAAATTGGAGCGTCAGCGGCAAGCAACTGTCAAAATTGCTTCATGCCCATAAAAATTGTATGGAGCAAACCGCAATTGAAACGCTCTGACGCTGAGCTATTCGAATTTCCAATTTTGACAGCGCGTTAGCAGTTGAAGTTGGCTGCGACAAACAAAAACGCCTGTGATTTATATTTGATTTGATTTAAATTGTGAGGAATTTATTCAAATAAGAGCTAAGTTTTGCAAAATAATAATAGTTTGATGGGTTTTTGGGAACTAAACAGATATTTTGTTGACATTTGTTTCATTTCATGATTTTGCCAATCTCAACGCAACGCTTCAATTTCGGTATGCCGCACTGAGCGAGAGCGTTGCGTCAGAAAACGCAACGCTCAACGCTCCAATTTAGGTTTCACAGTTAGGTTGTTTTGTCAAAATGCCACAGAAATAATAATGGTGCACTCAATAATATCTCACCTATGTCAGAGGGTAGCCAGGATGGCTCTGAACATTTCTAGAGAAATGTAGGCAAATCTGTTTCTATAATTTTTTTTAATGATTTTTTGAATTTTTTCCCTACGACTTGACCACTGTACTGGCTATTGCTCCGAACTGGAAATGTGACCACATATCTCACCTATGTCAGAGGGTAGCCAGAATGGCTCTGAACATTTCTAGAGAAATGTAGGCAAATCTGTTTCTATAATTTTTTTTTAAGATTTTTTGAATTTTTTCCCTACGACCTGACCACTGTACTGGCTATTGCTTCGAACTGGAAATGTGACCACATATCTCACCTATGTCAGAGGGTAGCCAGGATGGCTCTGAACATTTCTAGAGAAATGTAGGCAAATCTGTTTCTATAATTTTTTTTTATGATTTTTTGAATTTTTTCCCTACGACTTGACCACTGTACTGGCTATTGCTCCGAACTGGAAATGTGACCACATATCTCACATATGTCAGAGGGTAGCCAGGATGGCTCTGAACATTTCTAGAGAAATGTAGGCAAATCTGTTTCTATAATCTTTTTAATGATTTTTTGAATTTTTTCCCTACGACTTGACCACTGTACTGGCTATTGCTCCGAACTGGAAATGTGACCACATATCTCACCTATGTCAGAGGGTAGCCAAGATGGCTCTGAACATTTCTAGAGAAATGCAGACAAATCTGAACCGACAATTTTTTGTAATTATTTTTTGAAATTTTTCTTCTCATACGATTTGGCTTGCTTTGTATGAACAGATCTTTATGTCAGCCGATTCTGTGTAAATGTTAGACGATCACTGTTACATATTTGATATGTAAATGGTCTGTACAGTTAACAGAAGCAATTTTCTGTTTCTGAAAGTTATGCGGTGGCACACGTACGTGTTTATGGATGTGACCTAAATGTTTTAAATTGTCCGAAACTCAGATTGTTATAGCAGGTTCTAACAGGAAGCTGAAAGAGTAGTTTGTGGCTGGTTGTAGTAATGGCTTGGTGCACGTGGTGTTACTTTTTGCGGATTTGATTTTGCGAACGCAGGTTCAAATCGTAGTAAGGGAGAGGCATTTTTATTACAAAATATTTTTTTTTATGTTAAATGTATGTTGGGAAAAAAGTTAAAAAAATTTTTTTTTTTAAAATAAAAATTGAATAACTACAAATAGATTTGCGATATAAAAATCAGAGATATTTGAGTACTAGGTAATGGCTATATTGCATATAAGCAGCGAACATGAAGTAATAAATATTCGTTGCTATAAGTCGACAATATGAATTTTAGTTGAAACCTGGCATATCGAGATTGCACAATGAGATCTCATAATACATATGTATATGTCTCTGAGCATTTCATAGGATATGTAGTCGTAGTTATTTGTAGTTCTGTTTTTGAGAAAACGGAAAAATATGTCTTTTGGTTACGAGTTTCAGCAGCACTTGTGTCTCAATGGCATTTGAAAAAGATGATTTAAACAAAAGCTCAAAACTACCAAGCTCAATGCTAAGAGCGCGTCGAAGTAAAAACGACGAAGTTACGGAGAATAAAATTCTTCAGCGAAAATTTCACCGTAACCATTGGCGAATCACATATCGTTGTCTAGGCAACGATGCGTGTCCTAGGGCCGATTCATTCCTATCACAGTTTTACAATGATTCCTAATCATGAAAGATAAAAAATATTTAAAAAACGAAGCGTCGAATGTTAAAATTCATTTATAAATAAAAAAAATTATTTTATATCCACGCCCATTCTCGAACCTGAAGCAATTATTATCATATCAAAATGAAATCACAAATGTCCGTTGCAGTTGAGAAGTTTAGCAGGTAAGGAAAGAAGGTAAAACTTTTAATTTCATTTGACATATGTTTTGAACGACGTCGCACATTGGGAAAAAACAGGCAAAAACGCTCGCATTGGAGCAAATCCAAAAGTTGCGAATCTGAATTTTTTTTTTTACTTGTCGTAATATAGATAGACTAGCGAGACAGAAAATCAACTTTTCAAGTCTCTTCATCCCATGACCTGGACTTTACGGCCTTTCAAAGTTGAACGTTTTATTATATTATTTTCACTTCCAGCAAAATATCGTTAACAAGGCTGTCTTCAGATGCCCGTAGAATCTATATTTTTTAATGAAATCCCATAATTTTTCTCATGTGGGGTTATGATATTTAAGTAATTAATGTATCAAAAAATTTTATTTCAGAAATATTTATTTTGACAGAAAAAAGCATATCTAACCTTTGCCTCATTTTTTGATAAAAATGAGAAAAATCGGGATTTTCTATGGACTGTAACTTTTGAGATTCCATAGCATTCCACGAAATACTTATACACTGAATAGGTGGGACATACAGCTAAATGATGGTACTAAACTTATCTGCGGAGTCCTGCGTCAGCGTGAATGCGAGCAATTTTCGCATGCCAACCCAAGCACTTTTTGTACTCAGTTCTGGTGAGCAACGATATATTTTTAATTGCTGAGCAAAACTACAACGTATGAAAAACAGCACGGCTGGTGTTGAAAGGAATAAATATGTATTTAAATATATAGAATTGAGATATGTTAATTTATATCGCATTGATTTATCTCTGTCCGTCTGTTAATATGTCTTCCAATTCGTCTGTCTGATGGAAGGTATTCATAATAGCTTTCGAAAAAGTTGGGACACGAAACTGAAATTTCATACAAACACTTTGGAAATCATGAGAACAACATATTGCCTAAAATGGGCGTGGTTTGCCCATTTTTTAACAGGGTTGCCATATAAAGATATTTTTCAAAATATGAACTTTTAAATATTTACCGTCCGATATTTTTGTCTGGAAATAGGTGTGACATGGCTCTTTAACCCATTGAGATACATAATAAGTGATTATTTTAACTTTTAGTGAGGAAAGTTATACTTGTAGTTAATCTTTTACGTGCTATATAAAAGTAAATGAATAGTTTAGATTTTTTTAAGAAAAAGTTTGCCTACTTTTATAAAAGTGGGCTAAGTGTCCCTAAAGAACATTTTAATGCATGACCACAAAATTTTAGCCTATTTTAATATTGTTAAAAATAAAGTCTGTATGGAGAGTAGGCGTGGCCGTGGGCGAATTTTTTTCATTTTTGGAATAAATCATCTTCTACTTATGGGAAACCGTTATGCGAAAATTCAATCCTTTATCTTTTTTATTTCCGAAGTTATTAAATTTTTCGTTATACATTCGGAAACCATAAACCGTGCTGCGAAAAAGTGCTCAAATTAAAAAACGCTAAAACACGTGTAACTTTATTTTTGATCTTCTACGAGAATCAGTTATCAAAATATTGACTTTTTTTTTTTGCTTCTGATCATGCATGTTTTTAAAACTCTTAACTTCCGACTGTAGGGTGCCAGCTCCTGGTAGGGGAAATAAAAAAAAAATTATACCATACAATTCTCTGAAGAATTCTAAAGATAATAACGAAATTTCAGTTCTCTAGTGCAAAAACTATAGATGCTAAAGCTCAAAACAGGCGATGCGAGCGTTTTTGCCGGTTTTTTCCCAATGTGCGTCGTGGAGCATTCGATTTTCCAAGTTTGCCAATACATCGTATTATTATTCTAATACCGTCGCATTCTTTTGCGCCGAGCGAGTTATCAAAATATTTTTGAACACACAATTCATGATATTTATTGTTGCCAGCGTGGAACTAACGTTATCAACAATTTTTGTTAAGAACTTTGACCGACGGTTGTCACTTTTTGTACATTTCTAGTGAAAGTGGTTAGTTTTATTTTATTTCAGCCCTTGGAACTTTATTGTTCAATTTGGATCCTCTTAAAGAAATCAAAAAGTTTGTAGTTGCTTAAAAAAACGGCTTGCTTCCTGAAGGTTTGCGTAATTTTGCAACACTAGTTCAAAGTTCATTGTGTACAACACCGGCGCAAGTTTCACAAACAGTGATGCCAGTGCGTGATACTCAATTAGCAACTTTTAAGCTCCTGCCTAGGTTGTGCGTTTTGTTTGTAGCAGACTAACCAATTGGCAGAGATGCAATTTATTTATTTATTATTTGCCAGGGTCATATTTAATAACGGGTGATTTTTTCGGATTTGATTTAAAAACAAACATTCAATTTAGAGTAATGTATGAAATCTTTATTTGGGTCGATAGAACGATCTATATAATTCAATGTTTAAAGAAAATTGCATGTAAATGTTGACGGCGGCTGCGCCTCAAATGGTTCATACGCTGGGTCCAAATTTAGCATGCTCTCTCCAACATATCGGCCGAATAAATTCTTCAATATTGGCTTTCAGTGCATCAACCGTTGCGGGCTTGTCGCTATAGACATGAGCCTTAACATAGCCCCACAGAAAATATTTTAAAGACGTTAAATCGCACGATCTAGGCGGCCCATTGACCGGCCCCAAACATGAAATAAACTGTTTACCGAAATCGCCTCTCAATTGGGCTATTGTTTCGCGTGCTATGTGGCATGTGGCACCGTCTTGTTGAAACCACATGTCAGTCAAGTCCAGCTCCTCCATTTTTGGTTAAAAAAAAGTTTCACAAGACTCCGAATAGGTCGCCAAAACTGACCATAAAATGGAAGAAGTGCACGATGCACTTTCTTAACCGAGCATGAATTTTGATAATAAAATTCAATAATCCGCAAGCGTTGTTCGTTTGTAAGTCGATTCATGGCTTAATTAATTTTTTTCTTAATTAATTAATCATATACCAAACTGAACATGTTTGACAGTAACCTGTTACACAAGCCAAAAACAGTGTTGCCAGAAAGAAAGTTGCGACAAAATCACTCTTTATTTAAGTACTAATTTGTATTTGTGCCTCTTGTCTTAATTGACTATAACTTAAGTACTTTAAAATTTATAAATTTAAATAAAAATACCAACTCATTTGTACCAAAACTTATTTTACTAAGTTAAGGAAACTCAATGCAAAGTTGAGTGAGTTCAAATTATAAAAATAGTTGCATTTTTTGGTAATCAATCAGTTCAACCAAACTATGCAATTGAGAAAAACGAGTTTATACCTTTATCTAACCATAGTGAAAATATAAGTGAACCAAAATTGTGACCTATTTTTTGCTTGACAAAAAGATAAATTTGAAAAATTATGTATTAAGTGTCTATGTCAAGTGTCTTGTTGTTATGAAAAAACTGATCTAATGTGTGGACTGCACTTTAATGAATCTCAGAACGATTTGGCAGTTGACAATAGAGAAACTTTTTGACAAAATATTTGAGAAATGAAACTCTGAAAGTTTGGTCGTATGCCGTAATAACGTTTCACAATTAATTGATACATAAAATTAATTAAAAATTGTCCCCTCTCGAATGCAATACGCCAGAACTGGATCACTGTTGCACAGAGTTAATAGCTATGTTAACAAACGAAACAGTGTAACGCTAAAAAAAGGACAAATTCTAACATATAGCAGAGCCATCCTGGCTACCCTCTGACATAGGTGAGATATGTGGTCACATTTCCAGTTCGGGGCAATAGCCAGTACAGTGGTCAAGTCGTAGGAAAAAAATTCAAAAAATCATTAAAACAAATTATAGAAACAGATTTGCCTACATTTCTCTAGAAATGTTCAGAGCCATCCTGGCTACCCTCTGACATAGGTGAGATATGTGGTCACATTTCCAGTTCGGAGCAATAGCCAGTACAGTGGTCAAGTCGTAGGGAAAAAATTCAAAAAATCATAAAAAAAAATTATAGAAACAGATTTGCCTACATTTCTCTAGAAATGTTCAGAGCCATCTTGGCTACCCTCTGACATAGGTGAGATATGTGGTCACATTTCCAGTTCGGAGCAATAGCCAGTACAGTGGTCAAGTCGTAGGGAAAAAATTCAAAAAATCATTAAAAAAAATTATAGAAACAGATTTGCCTACATTTCTCTAGAAATGTTCAGAGCCATCCTGGCTACCCTCTGACATAGGTGAGATATGTGGTCACATTTCCAGTTCGGAGCAATAGCCAGTACAGTGGTCAAGTCGTAGGGAAAAAATTCAAAAAATCATAAAAAAAATTATAGAAACAGATTTGCCTACATTTCTCTAGAAATGTTCAGAGCCATCCTGGCTACCCTCTGACATAGGTGAGATATGTGGTCACATTTCCAGTTCGGAGCAATAGCCAGTACAGTGGTCAAGTCGTAGGGAAAAAATTCAAAAAATCATTAAAAAAAATTATAGAAACAGATTTGCCTACATTTCTCTAGAAATGTTCAGAGCCATCCTGGCTACCCTCTGACATAGGTGAGATATGTGGTCACATTTCCAGTTCGGAGCAATAGCCAGTACAGTGGTCAAGTCGTAGGGAAAAAATTCAAAAAATCATTAAAAAAAATTATAGAAACAGATTTGCCTACATTTCTCTAGAAATGTTCAGAGCCATCCTGGCTACCCTCTGACATAGGTGAGATATGTGGTCACATTTGCAGTTCGGAGCAATAGCCAGTACAGTGGTCAAGTCGTAGGGAAAAAATTCAAAAAATCATTAAAAAAAATTATAGAAACAGATTTGTCTACATTTCTCTAGAAATGTTCAGAGCCATCCTGGCTACCCTCTGACATAGGTGAGATATGTGGTCACATTTCCAGTTCGGAGCAATAGCCAGTAGAGTGTTGATTCCGTATGCAAAAAAATTCAAAAATAGTAAAAAAAAATGTCTGTTCAAATTTGTATTTATTCATGTCCACCCTCGGACATTAATATTACATATTAATGACATATTACTTTTTAATGTTGTTAGTTTCGGTGGATCGCATATTACTGGCTTTTAAAAGTAACATAGTTGTAAAGAAAAAATCCGGCTCGAAGGACCATGTAAAGTTTCGCGCGGAGCGGTAGAAATAAAAAGCAGTTAGTTCGGGTTGTGGTGAGTCTTTATTCCTCAACGTACGAATGACAAGTAACAAGTAGTACAATGAACGTTGAACGATACAAACGGCCGAAGCCGGGGAGCAGAAAATAGGAGGAACATTAGTACAAAAGGAGAAGGAAAGATTGGGATTAGTGATGGGATCGACGGATCACTAAATACAGCACAGTACATCTTAACAACAGTAAAAACAAGTTATGTTACTTTCAAACATTTTTGTGACAATATTACTGGAAAGATAGTACTTACTTAAAAAGTATGGCAAATATTTTACTAGCTATTGAGCACAGTTATCTTCGTTGATAAAGTACAAATGATTCTTGTTGAATACCAATTTTTTAATTTCCTTGAACCCTTATTTGCTATTAACAAGCTTTGTGATATTTATTCATTCATTAAAACTTAACAAAAAATAAAACTATTCCCCATAACGATTTTATCACCCGCTTTAGCGTTTGATTCCCGAAAAGGTTTCACTTCTGCTGTAAAGTATTTATGCTGATTCAAAAATAATCCGTTATAATTACACGTAAAACTCGTTTTTTGTTTTTTTTTTAATATAACCTATTCAACCTTGCGCATTAAAAAATTAAATTTTTCAAATTTAAATTTAATAAAAGTTAGTTATACTTACTACGTAATATATTACTCCAATCATTGGATATTATGTCGCCTTTTGGAGCAACGTACTTTAGAGCGTCAGATAGAGATTGAATTCAAAAATTGTTATCGTTGTGAAAAGAGCGAAAAGAACGATTAAGTCGCGATAGCTTACATATAAGAGGTGAACAAGAAACATTTTAGAATTTTTACGCATCCAGCATACGAAAATGTCAAGAATTAGGTGCCTGGTATTTTCGAGTGAAAGTATCTATGAATATTGCAGCTTCATGCTAAATTAGTCAATTGCATTTTTGATCTACTTTAGTCAACATGTCCAGCCCGCAAGAGCGCTGCCGCAATTTAATACTGGACATTTACTTGACTGATAAGATGAAGTCTAGACTAAGCATTGCAAGAGAAAGCAAAGCGAGCGTAGCGACGCTTTATAATGTTATAAACAACTACAACGCGGGAAACTCCATCTACAGAACCGAAGGATCAGGCGAAAAAAGGGTCCAAGCAACCCAGAAGTGGTGAAAAGGGTTGTTAGCACATATCGGAATAACCCCACGAGGTCGACTCGAGATGTTGCAGCTGCAGCAGGCACATCGCAATCAACTGTGATGCGATATAAGCGAAGCCAAGGATTAAGGACCTACAAACAGCAGAAAGTGCCTGGCCGGTCGGAAGCTAAAGAAAAAATAGCGAAGACGCGGGCTCGAAAACTGTATGACAATTACGCAACTAAGTTCGATTGCGTGATTCTCGATGATGAAACCTACTGTAAGGCGGATTTCAAGCAGTTTCTAATGAAGCAAACCCTAAGAAAAACAAAAAAGTTTGCAAAAATAATGTACAGTTCTGAAATCGATGGAAGCAAGCCTATGCAATAGTCACCGAACGTATTGTCCAGTCTCTAACTAAAAACGTTAAGAAAAATAAAAAAAAATTTTGCAACCACTAATTATATTTCATAAAATTTTTTGGTGAATGAAATGGTTTAAGAAATGTATAATAAACTGCAGTTTATTTTAGTAAAATCAGACTATTACTTTTTTTTAATGTGGCCTTAAAAATTCTAAATTTTTTCTAGTTCACTCCTTATGGTATGTATCACTAAAGACTTTGTCATCGAAAATGTATTTTCATAAAAATTGCAGATGGAGGCTATTGAAAATATGCCATCGAAATAAGTAAAAAAAAATTAATTTCAATATCAAAGATATCACCCAATAACAGGGTGTTTTAAACTCGCGACCTTTGGGTTGCGACCAGCACCAACGGTCCGTTGCGCCATTTAACGCAACAATTGTTTTGGAATATGTGCTGTTATGTACAAAACATATGTTAATCATGTATATCTAATTATAGCAAATAAAATTTTTCTGTTCAAATGATTTTCGCCGCAAAATTTTTCTGTTACGATGTCGCCGTCTTATGTTGCTTACAGACCCGTTTAACAGAAAAATTCGATTCTAACTTGAGGTTAACAGAGAGAATCGAGGCTAACTTCACATCGGTTGACTTAAGTCATTCCATTGAACCATTGGTGTTTCTTGGTGTTGTGAGTGATTACGGTATAACACAATGAACCTATTCACTCATTGACAGATCTGAGCACGCACCGGTTCATATCAGCAAAGAACTTATTCATTGTTCACACACAAAATATGTGTGCATGCGTAAACGAGTATGCGTGGATATGAGTCGGATGTTTTTCTTTGACTCAAATCCACTAATACTCTTTCTTGTGTTATTCAACCAATGACTTGAAAAAGAGAATAATTGCAGTTCTCTGATCTGAATCCGAAGCCAGCGCAACATCCCGCGCAACATCCCGCGCAATATCCAGCGCAACATCCAACGCAACCTCTAGCGCAACCACTAGCGCAACATTCAGTGCAACACATTTATTGTGCTGGCACGACCCACACTCACTCAACAAGATAAAATAATTTTTTGGGGAAAATTTCCTCATTGGAATTAATTTCCTTTTGTTTTGCCCCAATTAAATATTTGGAAACAAATTTTTTTGAAAACATTTTATGCACTCTCCCCGTAGTGATAATTTGTAGTTAGAAAAATTGACTTATTTTATTTGAAAATTCTAAATTTTGTAGCTTGTCATTTCCAGATATTTCTCAATACATACTCAATACATACTTCCTTGTGTACATTTTGGCTCTCATACTCGTAGTGGCAATCTGTACACTTGGAATAATTTTGTAAAATTTTTTTTAATTTTTCTGGCCCTCAACCCGCAGTGGCAATCGATACGTTTTCTCGTTTTTGCATTTTGGCCCTCAAACTCGCAGCGGCAATTTGCACAACTTGAAAAAATTTGAAAACTTTTTGTGGAATTTTTGGAAAATTTTGTTCTCAATTCTCGAGACGTATCCGATTGGCCCTCAGTCTCGCAGCGGCAATCGAGGTACTTTCTTGTACATTTTGGCCCTCAACCTCGCAGTGGCAATCTGTACACTTGAAAAAATTGTTTTTTGGAAATTTTTTTTAATTTTCAAAACTCTTTCGGTTTTTGTAATGTGTATCCATTGGCCCTCAATCTCGTAGCGGCAATTGATATACTTTCAAAATTTATTTGTGAATACATACATTGATAATTATACGAATAGTTTTGGTGACAATAATTTTTGAATAAAACACATAAAAAAATGTTTTTGAAATTTATGCGATTCTCGTGAAAAAACTATTCACTCAATTCTCAATCAAAGTGTTATCATACAACGCAATCCCGCCGTTGATCCCTGATACACTGAGAAAAATTTTCGGTTTTAGATTTATTTTTAGAACCACTCGTTTGTATCTCAGCACTAAAAAAATTTAGCCAGTGGTTCCCAAACCCACAGACAATTTGTTTAAAAAATTTTTTTGGAAAAAATTCTCATTTACACTCAACGAGTTCAGTCAGCGGTTCTCAAACCCACCGACACACTTTTTTTTCAATTTTTTATTTCTCAAAAAAAATTTTTTTTATCTCCTCAACCAATTGCTGAATTTTTGTAATTTCTCATTCAAGGTGCTATCATACAACGCAATCCCGCCGTTGATCCCTGATACACTGAGAACAATTTTCAGTTTCAAGTTTATTTGGAACTCGCTTAGGAATATTTATTTCGGTTTTCTCCCATAAACCAGTGCTTTTCCAATACACTGAAAGAAATAAATATTAGGTTTGCTCTTTACTCGACAATCTCAATCCAACACAATGCCAGGAAACGATAGCGATAATCCTCTAAGCACCAAAGAAACTGCCAGAACTTCGAGAGCTGCTTCAAAAGCGGAAGTAGCAAATAAAATTGACTTAACGATTCGTAAGTTTATTTTCGAAACCGACCGGCTCGTCACATTCTGCATAAAATGGTCGTCAATCCCCGTCGAGGACCAAACAGAATCACTGATTGAAGTTCAACTCCAAGAGCTTGAGCAAAACTGGGCGCGTGTACTGCAGACATACGAAGATGCGTATTTGTCTGACTCATACAGTACTTACAAAAAGTCAATCGACCAAAAATATGGTGCATGCAGTGAAAACTTCCATAACTGCAAAGCTCAATTGACTGATCTGCTAAAGGCTCAACCAGCAACCTCTGTTTCAGTTTCTGCACCTCGAGCAGACTTAGGTTCTCAAATCGACTCTTCAGGTATCTGCCTAAAAGTTCCCGCATGCGATACTGAAGTTTTTTATGGAGGATATGAAGAATGGCCTTCCTTTAGGGATATGTTTACTGCGGTTTATATAAACCACCCCAAATTGACCCCCGCACAAAAATTGTATCACCTCTGATACAAGACGAAGGGCACAGCGGGTGCCATCGTCAAACAATATCCCCTGAGTAATGAAAATTTTGAATTGGCCTGGGATGCACTCAAAGCTCGGTATGAGAACCGACGCATCTTAGTTGATAACCAGATCAAGGCGCTGTTGAACATTTCCCCTGTAACTTCAGAAAACAGCGCTGCCATTCAAAAGATTCAAAATACCATAAACAATTGCTTGTCTGTTCTGAGTTCACAAGGGGTTTCGATAGACAACTGGGATCCAATCCTGGTCTTCATTTGTTCTTCGAAACTACCCGAAGAGACCATAGCTCTGTGTGAGCAATCGCTTACTTCCCGAAAAGAGCTCCCCACATGGTCGCAAATGAACTCGTTCCTCACAAATAGGTATGAAGTGGTGGAAAGGTTAAGCGCGTATAAGCCCAAACCCCCTCGGGCTACGCAACCGAATATGTCGTAAAGGTGCTTGTACACTAGGAAACATTTCACAAGGAAACATGTCGGAAACAGGCAAGAAACACGTTTCCCTAGTGTATAAGGTCATGAAAACTTGTTTCGGTGAAAATGGAAACAGTTTCCGGCATTGTTTCCTTGTTTCTGGGCAACGAAAATTTCAAAATGTTTCCATAGTGTACAATACTTGAAAACATCATGAGGGAAACATTTTCTTAAGTTTCCATATGTTTTCGTGTTTCCGGTGCCAATGGAAACACGCATGGGAAACATTTCGAGTTTCCCGAAAATTTTGTTTTGAGTGTTTTTCAATTTCGCGTCGCATAATGTCAATGGTAAATATTTTTGATGAGGAAATCCTCCCCGAGTTTAGCAAGAGTCAACGAGTTGCGGGCGAATTGTTTGATTGGAGCGATGTATACCAATCCAAACTTATTTCTGCGATGGAAAAACACCATTCCCTTTGGGACGTTTCCAGCTCTGACCACAAGTCATGCGGAAATAAGCTCTCGGTTTGGCAAGCGGTGGCATATAAAAACAAAAAACTTTGCATATTTTGAAGGCCTTTGTTTTTAAGTAAATCATTGACAAATCGCTGAAAAGTGTTGAAATTGGCATAAGCACATTTTTGGTATTATTTCGATGCTAATGAGTATTCCGCCAAAATTGCTACCTCAGTTGTATTGCATGATGTTTCTTCTTAAGATATTTATACACTTCGTAACTTGATTTATGAAACATGTGTACAATTTTCGCCATCAGAAAAAACGCTTTGAAATTCCATATTTTCCTACTTTGAAACCTTATTACCACGCAAATTTAAAACGCATAAAATTGATTAATGTCAGAAAATAAGGCGTGAGATGTTGTAAATACAACGATATAAAAATAATTTCGATAGGTTTATTGTCAGGAAAAATTCGAAAAAGTGACACGCCCATTTTTTGCGAAAACTAGAGCTGTTACATAAAACCGGAATAAGGTTTTGAAAACAGCGTGGAAAAACGATTCAGATTTATGTAAAAACTTCATGCAACAGACATGCTGTTGTCCAGTGTTGTTAATTCGATTGAAGCTTACACTCGACTTTCGACGAGTCGACATTCGAAAACTGGATCAGATATTCCGTGGATAGTTCTCGTAGTAATTTGGCGCATAATCCTTCAGCGTCACGACGTTGAATTCAAGGTGTTGTCTTGTCTTGAAAATAATTTGTTTATTTTCGTATTTTTAGTTTTTATTTAGGTATTTGCCAATATTATTTCACTCACCGACATACAATAATAAATTTCAAACGTTGAAATCAAGCACCACATGTTTCCAACAACATTGTACAATGACGTAGTGTACAAAGACCAGAAACATACCGGGTTGGAAACATCGTAGGGGTAGAACTTGGAAACATTTCAAATTGTTTCCGGAAACATGTTTCCGACTATTTTCATTTCTAGTGTACAAGGTACTGAAAACATGTTTCCGCACAACAAGAAACATTTATGTTTCCGATGTGTTTCCAATAGCATGTTTCCATGTGAAATGTTTCCTAGTGTACAAGCAACTTAAGGCTCCTATTCAAAAAGAGCTTCCATGAAACTTCGGCCCTAGGCCATACACGGACAGCTGCCTTACGACAATTCTTAAGTGTAGAACGGACACTAGAGAAAAAAGGGGATCTCAAAACAACATACTCAGATGTATTAAACGAGTATCTCACTCTCGGCCACATGGAATCCACATCCTCTTGTGAGATTATAAATGACGGTAAATATTTTTCATTTTACCTACCTCACCATGCGGTTATTCGCCCAGAAAAGAAGACTACTAAAGTGCGAGTAGTTTTCAACGCTTCAAAAGCATCAAGCTCTGGATGCTCATTAAATGATGTACTTCACATCGGCCCCACTCTTCAAAACGATCTTATGCTGTTACTCTTAAGATGGCGTCTCTATAAGTTCGTTTTCAACGGCGACATTGAAAAAATGTACCGCCAAATTCTCGTACATAAAGATGACCAAGATTTTCAACGAATTCTCTTCCGTCGGTGTTCACATAAACCGGTGGAAGACTTCAAACTCAAAACAGTCACATTTGGTGTGAACTGTGCCCCTTACTTGGCCATCCGTACACTTCAGCAGTTAGCATATGATTCAAAAGATAAATGGCCCCTTGCGGCTCAAATCATACTCGACGAAACATATGTTGACGACGGCAGTCACGATCTTGACACGGCTATCAACTCCTTAGATCAGCTCGTTAAAACTCTCAATTCCGCAGGGTTCCCCCTCAAAAAGATCACTGCCAACAACTCGAAACTCCTCGAGAAAATCCCCCCCGAAAATCTGTTAGATTCCGATTTTTTGCGATTCCAAACCACAAGTTTAACGAAAACTCTTGGAATTCGCTGGAATGCGCTTTCAGATTCCTTTTCGTACACCTTTGACCCAATCTCCAATTCAGTGTCGGTCACCAAGAGACAGATCCTCTCAGCTGTCGCGAAACTTTTTGACCCGGCACGATGGCTATCGCCCATTATGATTCAAGCGAAAATGCTTCTCCAACAACTCTGGTTGGAAGGAACAGACTGGGATGAGTGCGTAAAACCACAATCACTTCCCAAGTGGAACGCTTTCATCGAGAATCTAGCATCCATCAATAAAATCGAAATTCCGCGCTGGGCTCAGTTCTCCACAAGCGTCCAGATCCAAATTCATGGATTCTGCGACGCCTCTGAAAAAGCATATTGTGCATGTATCTATGTACGATCCCATGCCGACCATGCAAGCGCTTCGTCGCATCTCTTGGCAGCCAAAAGCAAAGTCGCTTCTCTGCAGACGATAAGCTTGCCACGCCTAGAATTGTGCGGCGCCCTGCTACTATCCAATCTGGTGAAACAAGTACGAACATACCTTGGTTTTCAGACTTACAACCTAACACACTGGTCTGACTCGTCCATCGTACTCGCATGGCTCGAGAAACCACCCCATACTTGGAAAACGTATGTAGCAAACCGCACCACTCAAATTCTCCATAATGTGAGCAACGCAACTTGGCGTCATGTTTCCAGTTCTGACAATCCCGCCGATCTCGGTACACGCGGATGCAAACCGCAAGACATGATTGCCAACACATTATGGTGGCACGGCCCCAGTTGGCTCCGAGACGATCCCCAATCATGGCCCAAAGAAGAGCCTCGTCAAACTCAGGCTCCAGAAAAGCGGAAAATCGAAAGCCTCCACATGCTTGAAGTCGAGGATGTACTCAATAGGTTTTCGAAATTCTCTTATGCCCTTAGAATTCTCAGTCACATGTTCCGATTCATCGATAGGGCTCGAAAGGCCCCCATCTCAATTGGTGCGTTAACTCACCCAGAAATAAAAAAGGGTGAAAACCCGTCTAATTTCTCTCGCGCAATGCCATCACTTCCCCGATGAACATGCTGCGCTCTCATCCTCTAAAGTTATCTCTCGAAAAAGCTCCTTACTCACTCTAAATCCTTTCATGGATAAAGAAGGGCTTATTAGGGTCAATGGTCGCCTCGCGCATTCAGGCCTTACTTATAATGAGCGACACCCAATTATCATTCCCGATAACTCTCGGCTCTGCACGTTATACTTGGACTTTCTGCATAGCATCCTCTTGCATGCAGAGAAACAGTTAATGGTCCGTATGGTTCAGCAAGAATATTATATTCCCCGGCTGAAAATCAAGGTCAAGAAATGCATTTTTCAATGCAAGACCTGCACCATTTATAAGCAGCGCGTACGGTCTCAAATAATGGCCGCTCTTCCTCCCGAGCGGTGTACATTTTCGTTACCGTTCTCCATCACCGGAGTCGATTTTGCTGGCCCTTTTCAAGTAAAGTCATCCACTCTCCGTCGTGCTGCATTTCTCAAAGCCTATGTCTGCGTCTTCGTCTGCTTCTCCACCAAGGCGATTCACCTCGAACTCTGCTCAGATCTCACCACTGACGCCTTTCGAGCGGCTTTCGCAAGATTCGTCGGCCGACGAGGCCTCCCCAGCAAAATAATGTCAGACAACGGCAGAACATTTATTTGTGCACAACGTGCAATAAGTAAGGACCTCACGCGATTTCTGAAAGAAACGTCAGTCGACATCGCAAATAAATATGTCACTCATGGTCTCGAGTGGCAGTTTATTCTCCCTAGTGCTCCCCATATGGGCGGGCTTTGGGAAGCTGGAGTGATGAAATTCATTTAACCAAAGTCGCCGGCTCTCACAAGTTTACTTCCGAGGAATTTTCAACACTCCTCATTCGCATTGAAGCGGTCCTTAATTCGCGGCCGCTCTCCCCAATGTCGCAAGACCCCGCCGATCTTCAGGCCTTAACTCCATGTCACTTTCTCCGCGGAGCCCCGCTGCTGGCACCCCCTGAACCCAACGCGGAGAGCCTCTCATTGGCCAATCGCTGGCAAAAACTGAAGGTGCTTCATCACCAATTCAGTAGCCGATGGCGGGAGGAGTATCTTAAAGAACTCCAAGAACTCCCTCAGACGGAAGTCTCTGAAGGCCAGCTCGTCGTCATTAAAGACGAGCTCCTTCCTCCCCATGAGTGGCGCCTCGGGCGCATCGTTAAACTATATCGGGGGGCGGATAATCACATCCGAGTCGCTGACGTCAAAACCCAAAATGGAATTTTGACAAGACCAATTGTTAAACTCTGCGTGTTACCTCCCACGTAACCGCAGAAAGAAATTTCATTCCCACTCCGCATTCAACACCATCGGCAATATGGCATTAACGCTTTTATTTTCCAGACGCCGTATCCGAGAAGGAAGCCTTCCGCAGGTGCGCGGTCTGCAAGCGCCACCACCCCCTACGGTACTGCCGGGTATTCATGAAGATGGCGCCGGAGGAGCGGTTAGACGCGGTGCGCGCCAACCACTATTGCGTGAACTGTTTCGCCCGCTCGCATACGACGGGTATTCGCTCGCATACGACGGGCTCGTCGGCACAGAGCTGCCACAAATGTGGATTGGGGCACCATACATTTCTGCATCGGGCCATGCCGGCTCATCAGCGCCTCGGTACAGCTCGGCGACGCCCGGCCCCACCTACAAAGCGCCAGGCGACGCGCCAACCAGCACCAGCAACGCGGCGCCAAACACCGGCTAGACGTCAAATAGCGTCTCAACCGGCCCCACCGGCGCGGCGCCAAACCACAAAAACCATGACCAAGCGCCCACAGCCACAGCCGCCTGAGGCCGCATGCAGCCAGGTCCAGCCGCCGCGCAAGGCGGCGAAACAGAAGGCGACCGCGACGACCAACAGGATCAGCAGCAAGCGTCGCCGGACAGCCACGGCGCAGCAGCTTCTAAAGACGGCGGTTTCCACGCTGCAGCAGTTGGGCCACGCTCTGCAAGTTGCACTCGTGCAAGGGGGGCGCGATGTTGAGACCGCCGACGAAGAGAATCTGATTGATCTCTGAGTCGGCGGCTCACTTCCCCTCCCACACGCTCACACACACACATACACACACACGCATACTATCTTCTCTCCTCCTTTACCCACTTTCTTCCCACTCCTAAAATGAATTGTATCCCCATTTTCCTACTCCCTTAGATTTAAGCTTAACTTTATAAATTTAGTCTATAAGAACTGCCAAAAGCGTGCCCTTTGCCCAATAAAACCCTCACGCACATCTCGCCAAGAACCCGCCACGCCTTTTATTCCGTCGGTCACTATCCGCAAGTATAACACCACCTTTTTGTCGTAGTATAGAAAACATATTTTAAGTTTATCTTTATTTAATGTCGTTTTCATCAAAAAAAATATTTCGGATTTTTTCTCAAAAAGCTCGTCTACTAATTGTCAACAAATGAGATTTCATCCAGGTACTTAAGGAAGAATTTTTTATACTCATGTGATAAACTGTTGAGTTGAATCGCAGATCTGTTAGAATTTTTGGAATATAACGATCCACTATTTAGGCAATCAAATATTTGGAACAAATGCAGTATAGCGAACCCTCATGAAAAAACCCGGAAAATTTGACCATATAGAGCTTATTTTTGTGAATCTGACAAACTAAAAATTTTGCCTGGGAAACGCTCACAAAAGGCGTGGCTCGGGGTCAAAGTTCAAAGATTTTATCAAAAAAACTCAATTAATCTCCAACTGATTTATACGATATGGGTATCAAACGAAAGGTTTCGTTTGATATCGTGTAAATCGGTTGGAGATTAATTGAGATTTATTGATAAAAACTTTGAACCCCGAGCCACGCCTTTTATGTGCGTTTTCCAGGCAAAATTTTTTGTTTGTTGGATTCACGAGCCAACCCTCTACATAAAAGCATACTCATTTATTTTTTTCACGAGGGTTCGCCAAATATTTTGTCAATATTTTCTATAAAGCTGGCCGTAGATAAAGCCAATTCTTTAGAGCAACTTTTGAAACCTATAGTTTCAACAGTTGTCCTTATTGCAGCTTGTACAGTCCTGCTGAAAATTTGGGTTGCCAGTTTTAATTTCATTTTCTCGAAAGAATTTGGAAAAATGTGTTGGCTGGTTAGTTTAGGACACATTTTTGTTGTTGAATTAAGTTCCATTTCAAATAGTTCCTGAACTACCCTAAAACTAGCAACTTCATTTGGTGTAGCTAAGTCGCATTTGAGCCAGCCATTTCTCAATGATTTAACAATGTGCGGGAAATCATATATGCAGAACACTTTTCCATCATTATACATGAAAAAAGGCCTTTCCAAAGTTACACCCATATCCGAATAGCACTTCCTATTGGAAGACCCTTGGTCATAAGTTATAACTTTAACTGTGATCCCAAAACATAGAGAATTTTTAAATTTTCCAGAATTATATTTTTTAACATATTGGTAGAAAGTCCGTTTTTGGAAACAAAGTAATTTAGTACCAATGACCAGTTAGAAAACATTGATTTGACCATAACAACACGTAATTGTTTTCCTATTTGGCTTATCCTTTCAACCCCACTTTCTTCATACCCACCTACCAAATCTAATTTTGGATTATATCGTAATTCCTTTCTAATTGCCATTTCAGCCATTAATAGAATCATGTTGTTTTTTCGCTCTGGGTCAAATCCATGCACCGTTTTCTTATAACCTCAAAAGCAGGTTATATAACCTGGCTGCAGGAACTTAACAGGGGCCCATCGATTAACAATCGAGATATGTAGCAAATTTAGATTTAGTTTATTTCTTAAAAATTCTTCAAAAACTGCGAGACATAATAAATATTTTGAGCCAAATCTTTTATATCTTCCGTATATTCTTTAGGACGGGAACTAAGAAGAACCTTACAAAATACCTTTGATTCTTTGCTCAAGTTATTATAAGAGTCGATACGTTGGAGCACATCGTAATTTTTTGGTAATTTCTTCTGGTTTTTAATGTCTCTGTATTTTGCCAAAATGTTGTAATACTTCTTCCTGTAAAAATTTACGGATTTAGCATATGATTCGCAGTTTTTACAATACCCATCTACGGACTCACTTCTTCGTCTCTTTTTAGTTGAACAATCGGGCTCTGAAATCTCGTAAGTTTCTTCAACATTTTCCAAATTAAATACAGGAACTGCTCCAGATTTTAAATATTTTTTCCCAATGTCAGACCTTGAGAAGTGATTAACGCATATAAATAATGGTTTGGTGCATTCTTTCGTTTTAATGCTACATTTTTCTCGCCAAATTTGGCCCATAGCTGAGTCATAGGGCGGAAATTTAAACATCTGAAGGTGTTCACCATCCCGTCTAGATTTTCGGCAACATGTCATGCAGCATTGAAGCCCTGACTTTACTAAATTTTTACTCACCCGGGGTAGTAAATTTTTACCCGGAACAGGACCCATTTTTCGTATACTAGTTAAGTCAATGAATATGCCAAATCAAAGGTAATATAATGACCAGAAAGGACGAACTACGTCAAAATATCTGTAAAAATTTTTCATTTGGATCAACCACGTTAAAACAATAGCAAAAAATTCAAAATTAGAATCAACCACGTCAAAATTTGGACAAATAATTATACTTGAAACTAGCCTCGTAAATATATCTGTAATAATAATAGGGTTGACCTATTTGAAACGGCGGGTCGCGCCAATTATCTGATGGCTAAAGAGCCTACGTGTTTTGAGCAATGAAAGAAAGTAAACAAACAGTTTGCCTCTTGTCACAAAGCTGATTTTATTTTCCGAATCTGGGGTCTTAAATACTAAAAGCATAACTGTTGTACGGCTGAGCATTTCCAATGCGCCGCCCGATTTTCCAATGCCGCGGAAGTGTGACCAATCAGCGTCACGGGACCCTTTTGGTCAATGCAGCACTTTTCCTCAAGTGCTATTGCCCTGCGGTAGGTGACATCACACAAAGTGCCGATCAGTGCATGTTCTATATGTGAGACACTGCACTGCAGTCAGTCGTGTCGGATGGCACGCCGCTGGCTTAGCCACTTGAGTGTCGCTGTGTCGTGCGCGCGGTGCTATTTGACACTTTCGCACATTTGTGCTCAAGTGTAGCATAATTTATTGGTGTTGGCATGAGTGGCTACGTGGTACCACTACACCATTGCCCTTAAGCGAAAAATTATTGCTTGGAATAATTTTTTAAGATAGTGGTCGGGGTTTTCGGAGGTGGATTTGGAAATGATTGGCTTACATTATTGAGATTATAATAATTATGGATAGTGTGTACTAAATATTTACGCAGTATGTTTTGTGTTCATAGGGTAGTTTAAATTCTTAGTGTAATATATATTTTATGTTTTTACTTTATGTTTTGTACAATTTTGGTTGTTATTTGCTAAGTCATTATCTCCTAGAAATTTCTTAAGATTATTATTATGTTTACCGTTTATGTCTAGTGTGGATTTTACTCCATTTCTTTCTATTATTTTGTATGGTCCGTGGTAAGGACTTTGTAATTTCTTATTTGTTTCTAGTCGTATAAAAACGAATAGCCTATTTCCACCGAGCGCTTAAATGCATTTAAGGGCTCTGTTAAGTTTGACAACTGTCAAGCGTTTCCACCAAAACTGTTTTTCCACCAGCTGTTTTTTTTACATTTTCATTTGGACAAATCAAATTCTGCATTTATTTATGGGCAGCCACAGCTATACCCATCGCCGCCATCTCCTTGTATACGTATGTTTTGTTTCTTGTAGCCTCTCTAGTACATGAAAACCACTCCGCTTTCCTTCTCAACAGTCTAGGAATGTCTGCGTTTTCAAATTTGTAAAAATTTATTTAATTTATGAAAATTTATTTCATTTGTCAATGTTTATTTCATTTGTCGGCTGATTGATATCAGAGCTGTGTGAATTTTTAATGTCAAGAGGGTTCATGAGAAGTTCTATATTTTTTAATTTCTTTTTCAGCATTTATTATTGGCAAATAATATATGTTTTGACTTTGATTATGACAGACGATATGTATTTTTGCGAAAAATGCAGTAAAAAGTAATTGTCTTAGCAAAAAATCTACCACACCGAACGCAATTCAAATCCCTTCTTTCGATTGTGTTCGTACGGCTCTAGCAGCGCCTGAAAGCATGCTATCAAGATTTGTACATTTGTGAGTATTGCTCCCGCTTTTAACATAACATTTTCTGTTAGACGTCTGTAAATGGCAAAACTGAGTTAACATAGTTTTGAAAGTGAGTTTACGCACTTTGATACAAAAACAATTGTATGGGAATTTGAGCATTTAAATGCGATGTTGAATACATTTAAACGTTAAATGCATTTAAGGACCGGTGGAAATAGGCTATAAATCTCCTATTTCTAATTGTGTTTTATTTGTATTCTTATCATATTTGTTTTTTCTTTTGCTATACCTATCATGTCTCTGGCTTTGTTTACCGATGTTTGTAGCCTGATTTTCAGCTCGTTGGCATAATTATCGAGGTCATAAATCTTGTCGTGTTTGTTTGTTGTGTCACATGGTAGTGACGGTAATTTGCCGAAAACTAACTCGTATGGTGAGTACAGCGTTTCAACATGTGGTGTCGTATTGTATGCGAATGTATAGTATGGTACCCATTTATCCCATTCATGTTCATCTGTGAATGCCATTAGGTATTCAAGTAGCGTTCTGTGGTTTCTTTCAAGTGCCCCTATCGTTTGGTGGTGGTAGGGTGTCGAAAATATTTGTCGCACGTCGAGTAATTGGCATATGTTATGCATTAGTTCTTTTGTGAACTCGGTGCCTCGGTCGGATTTCAATGTTTTAAAACAACCTTAAGAATGAACTGTTCTACAAGCGTTTTTGCTGTTGTTCTTGCGTCCTTGATTTCCATTGGGTGTGCGATAACAAATTTTGTCAGATCGCATTGCATTGTCAATATGTAGCGGAATCCATTTGATACTCTTAAGCTTAGGCGTATACGGAGACGCAGGCCGCGCAACACAGCACAAGGCAGCACAGCGAAAATTAAACTTTGTGAGGCAGAAAATATGTGAACTGCGTATACGAATCTCGTAAAACCAGCACACGTGTTCCGTATTCATTCCATAAACCCAGCAATACGAGTTATTTGTCTGAATTAGACTTTGAAATAGAAACTATATAATATAATATGGGTGTAATATCGGCTGTTCACGCACTTTTTCAATTTGTTCTTCAACTTTTGCAAGCTAATGTGTCGGCTGCGCGTAGGAAACTGTATTTCAACTACAACGCGACGCAGTTGTGCGCAGGCACGTCTCTTCGCCGCACGCGGCTATGTCGCTGTATACGCCGTTATACGGTACTGAGTTATTTACAAAAAACTAAACTGCGTTGAGTTGTGCTGCGTGTGCGGCCTGCGTCTCCGTATACGCCTAGGCTAATGGTCCGACTGTGTCAATAGTAATTGTTTCGAAGCTTGTTGCTGGTGTGTCTGTTTTGACCAGTTTTTCTTTTGTGTGCTTAATTGTTTTGTTCTTGCAGCAGGTCAAGCAATTGTTGACGAATTCTTTTACCATTTGTCGCATATTTTTCCATACATAGCGTTGTTTTAATTTTAAAATCGTTTTTCTGATTCCTAAACGTCCGGCTGTGCTAGCATTACGATATTCATCTATTAGTTTGTATTGTTGCAGTTTACTTTGAATATGTCGTGTAGCGTTGTATATTAGTATTTTTATAGGCGAGCATTTATATTTATTTAATTCATTGTATCTTTTCTTGAATACATTCATTGTAATATTTTCCAATTCAAAATTTTCTCTGTAAAGGGCTAGCTCCTTTATGTGCAGTTTCTTTTGTGAACTGTGTAGTTTCTCCAACATTGAATCTAGATCCAAAGGGTCATCGCTACAAGTCACTTGCACTTCATAATTATCAATATTGTTATGAAAATCCGAGTTCGTTTTGATTGTGTTTGAAAATAAAACTACTTCAATTATTCAGCGCAAACGCCGTCAAAAACCAACAATCACTTTATTTACAGATTTACACTTCGCTTGTATCTACACGTGTTTCTACTTTGCTTGCTCAACTAAGACTCCACCCCTTGCGCTGCACACTGCTGCTTTTATACTAGTTTTCTTATCGCGCCGAAGTTTCTTGCACATTCCAGTTGTACTTTCTGTCTCGATTGTTCTAGCACAGCTCATCACCTTTCGCGAACCATCGCCATATTATAGCAAGCGAATTATAGCAAGTTTGCCGTACTCTGAAGTGCATGCCTAAAAGCATGCTATGCATTCATGCATAGCACAGCCCAGAGTGCCTCCTCGTTTCAATATGTATCGTCGGCCGACGCTTTTCTTTTATTTCAAATTTTAATTTCTTCATATTTTTCACGTCGTTCATAGAGGTACATTACCATATGTAGAGTTGATCAGGCTCTTGAGATTTGTCCTTCCTATTGTCGCGTGTTTTGGTACCATTATCTTCATTAATATTCTCATTTTCAGTAATGCGCGTATCTACAATATTCTTTGTTTCATTTGCTCTTAAATTTGCTGCCTTGCTCCTTGTAATTGCTAGAATTTCTTTTCGTTTGCCGTCATTTACGTTATCTTCCTGTGTTGGAATCATTGCCTTCAGGGTGTCGCTGTCGATTTTTATGCGTGATAAAGCATCCGCGTTTGTGTTAATTTTTCCTTGTTTGTATATAATTTCGAAGTCATAATCAGATAAGTCTAATCTGATTCTTGTCATTTTTGATGATGGGTTCTTGTGTGAAAACAGTGATACCAGTGGTCTATGGTCGGTGACTACGATGAATTTTCTCCCGTAGAGGTATGGTCTGAAGTAGTTTATTCCCTAATGTATTGCTTAAAGTTCCTTTTCTATTATTGGTTTATTGATGTCGTATTTCTGTAGTGATTTGCTTGCATAGAAGATTGGTAGGTCATGTTTGATTTCTCCTTGGGATAGTACTGCTCCTAAGGCGAAGTCCGAAGCGTCTGTAGTTAATATGAAGGTTTTGTTGAAATCTGGATATTGTAATATTAGTGTGTTGGTTAACTTCTGTTTCAGTGTCTCGAAAGCTGTTTTGCACTCGTCTGACAAAATGAAAGGTGTACCTTTCTTAAGGAGAGAGTTTAAACATTTTACTATTGATGCGAATTCTGGTATGAAACGTCTGTAGTAGTTGCAAAATGCTACAAATCGACGGACTTCATCAGCATTCGTTGGTGTTGCATATTTTAGTACTGCTTCGCATTTTGTTGGATCTGTTCTGATGCCTTTGTCTGTGATTAAGTGGCCTAAGTAAATTACTTCTGGTCTTAGAAATTGGCATTTGCTTGCATTTAATTTCAAGTTGTACTGTTGTAGGCGGTCAAAAACTTTAATCAAATTTTCGTTGTGGTGTTTTAATGAACAACCGAATACTATTATGTCGTCAACATAGAGGAATGCTTCTGAGCTGAGTCCACTTAGTGCTAGAGTAAGCATGCGTTGAAAACTGTTTGAGGATATCTTGAGGCCAAAAGGTAGTCTTTTAAACTGGTAGTGTCCATCTTGTGTGGAAAATGCGGTGGGTGGTCTTGAATCTTGGTCCAATGGTATTTGGTGGAAAGAGCTGGTCATGTCTAATGTTGAAAAGTATTTTGCTCTGCCAAGTATGTCAAGAACATCTTCTAGTCGCGTAAGCGGGAATTTATCGTTTATGATTTTGTCATTCAGTTTTCTGTAGTCCACGACTAGTCGCCATTTTTTTGTGTTATCATCGCTTTTCTTTGGGACTAGTAATAGGGGTGCGTTATATGGGCTAGTTGATGGCTCTATGATATCGCTGTCTATTAATTTTTGTACTTGTTTCTTTATCTCCTTCTGCTGAGTTTGTGGTAATATGTAGTTTTTTATATTTACGGGTGTGGAGTCTTCTAGGTTAAGTTGTTGAGTGTAGAAATTGTTTGTTGTAATTTCTTCTCCTTCTAGGTGGAAAACTGCTTGATATTTTTGGAAAATGGTTTTAAGTTCTGCCTCTGTTTGTGCATCTAGATTGTCTAGCTTGAGTGTTGATATTAGTTTTCTGAATCGTTCATTGTCTGAACTTTTGGTGCTGTAGTTTGTTTTCATTATTGTATAATTAGACAAGTTTTCTATTTTTGGTCGGATGTTTTTTACGGTTATTGTTTTATCTGTTGTATTGATTATTTTTACGTGGCATTTGCCTTTTGCTGGTGCGATGGAATTTGCCAAAAATACTCCGTTTGCAAGTTCTTGGTTTAGTATTACACTGTCTTCTTGAGTATTCATGCTGATCGGTAATATTACTTCACATCTTGGCGGTATTGTGTGAGGTGTGTGGCGGTGGTTTGGTTGTTATGGGGAATATGTGTTCTTCTTCATTTATTATCATTGTTAATGTGAGGGTTTCGTAGTCTATTTTGCAAATGTATTTGAGTAAAATGTCTCTTCCTATGATTCCATTTGTTACGATTGGGAAGTCTTCGTTGACCATGTGCAATTCTGTTTTGGTTTTTCGTAGTGGGAATGTCAGTTTTAATGTTCCCAGTGAGTCTATTTTTTGTGTGGATATTCCTGTTAGTTTACATGTGTTTTCTGTGTTGATCTCAAGGCTGTCATCGTTGTTTGTTTTACACAGTGATATGTCTGCTCCGGTATCAATGAGGAATGTTAAAGGTTTACTAAATTGGTTGCATTTCAGTGTGACATAGTTCGTTAAATTCTCTGATATTAGGTAAATTTGTTGTTCATTTGTTACTGCTCCCCCGGAGGAATATGATTGTCTTCCTCCGGGTCGCCCGAGTTTTCCTGAATATAATTGATGCGTGTGGGGCGACCATGGTTGTTGAAATTTTTGGTTTCGGTTCGCATTATTGTTGTACCTTGGATTTTGGTTGTAGTTTCTGCTGTTTTGGTTATACAGGGTTTTTCATCATGAGGCGAAAAAGTAAATAAAGAAAAAAAATCAATTAAAATTTGAATTTTGATGAAACTTTATTATCAAAATAATATTTGGTTTGTGCCATTAGTAATGGAATATGACATCATTCAAATGACCGCCACGAGCAGCCTGGCACACCTCGATTCTTTTTCGGTAATTTTCGATGACTTTTTTACATATAGCAGGCTGTAAGGCGCCAAGAACTGCACGTATGTTGTCCCTCAAATGCTCCAGAGTCTGCGGATTGTCTGCATAGACTTGGTCTTTCGCGTAGCCCCAAAGAAAAAAGTCCAAAGGGTTCAGATCGCACGATCTTGACGGCCAATTGGCATCACCAAAACGCGAAATTATGCGTTCATCGAACCTGGTTCGCAATTCTGTCATGTTCGGTCGTGTTGTGTGGCATGTAGCGCCGTCCTGTTGAAACCACATCTCCTCCACATCCATATCTTCGATCGCTGGCCAGAAATACTCGGTTATTATACGGCCATAACGTTCAGAATTGACGGTAACGGTCTGTCCTTCGTCATTTTCGAAGAAATATGGCCCTATGACACCACCGGACCATAATGCACACTAAACAGTCTAGGTGGATGCATTGGGCGCCCGACAACCACGGGTGGATTTTCTGAGCCCCACACACGACAATTTTGACTATTAACGTAACCGCCGAGGTGAAAATGTGCTTCACCGCTGAAGAAAATTTTGTGCGAAAAATTGGGGTTTTCGGACTGTTTTTCAAGCACCCATTCGGCGTAGTTACGACGCATTCTGTGATCTCCCGGCTCCAATTTCTGCACCAACTGAACTTTATATGGATGAAGATGCAAATCCAAATGCAAAATACGCCAAATTGAAGTGATGGAGATGTGCAATTGTTGTGAACGCCGGGAAAGCGATAAATTCGGGTCATCTTCAACACTGGCAGCTACAGCAGCAATATTTTCGCCCGAACGAGCAGGGCGATTACGTATTGGCCTCTGTACATCTTTTACAGAACCAGTTCGTTCGAATTTCGCCAATAAATCCGAAATTGTTGACAAAACAGGCCTTCCGTGACGTCCGAAATCCTTCCATGGTGCGCGAAAAGTGGTGCTCAAATTTTCACCATTTTTGTCGAACGCAGGGCTGTCAAAGTTTTCGGTTGGAAATGAAAAACCCTGTAGTTCCTTTGGTTTTAATTTCTGTTATTGAAATTTGTGTTGGCAGTGTGACTGTTTGGTCTGCCGTTGTTGTATGTGTTGCGAGGATTGGTTTGATAGTTATTTTGATCGTTTCTGGGGTTGTAGTTAGTTTGTTGGCTGTTGTTCCTGTAGTTGTTGTTGTTTCTAAAATTGTTGTTATTTTGGTATCTGTTGTTGTATTGTTGGTTAAAATTTCGGTTGTTTGTTCTATTTTGGTTGTTATTTCGGTTATTGCTGTTCCGGTGATAAACATCACTCTTGCCTGGGCTTGTTTACTGTCCCTTTCTAGCTCTAAGGCCAATTCGACTGCTTGATTGAATGTTTTTGGCATTGCTGCGAAAATGGTTTGTTTATATTCGTCATTGAGTCCATTTTTGAATACAGTGAGACTGTATTGTTCATTAATTTTTGTTATCAATGATTGTTCTTGGGTTGTTGTCGTTCCTGTCTGAGCTATCTGTAATTTATTGCCTTCGGCAATCAGGTTTAAAATCTTGTCCTTGTATGATGTAATGCTCGAGTTGCATTGTGTGAAACATGACATGACAACAAGACGAATTATATTAGTTCAGTCTTTCCGTTGGGTTCTAGGTTTCTGTCTATTAATTCGGTTATTCTTATGAACGTGTCTAACTCCTTATAGTTGCCTGTGAAATTTGGAATGGCTTTCATCGCCGTTTCTATATTGAATGAAGCCATGTTTACTGTCGAGTGTTTTTGTTCTGTGTAGTTGTCGATCAGTTTCTGTTTTAATGTTTTTGTAATATTGTCGTATGTTTTGTGGAAGGCTATTTTTATGCCAGCTATGTAGTCGTCGTCTGTGTATTCTGTTAAGAGTTCTTCAAACTGTGTTTTTAGCTCAACTACAGTTTGTTGTTTTCTTATTATTGTCTCTTGAGTGTATGTTCTGTTCGGTGTTTTCCTTAAGTTTGTCCGTATTTTAGTTAGTTCGTCAAGGATGTCCTCCATTTAGAATCTCAAGTTGTATGATTCTTCTTCGCGTGTAGTGTTATGTCTTACGTCCTCTATGGTTGGTTTTCTGGGCATACCAATTAGTTGCCAGTGTTTTACCAAAAACTTTAGCTTTGTCTGTTCGTCTATCTCCTCATGTTTTAGTACTGTATTTTCTGTTGTCGAAGTGTTATTCCGCTTGTATTGTCTATGTGTTCTGTTCATGTTTATATTTTGAGATATGGGTTTCTGAATTATTCTTTATTTATATAAACCTGGGTAATATAAAGTAATTCTTTCTTTAAAATAATTGGGGTTTTATTAAATTTTTTTGTTTGTGTTTACATATTTTGTTGTATATTCTAGACTGTGGTAATTTTTTTTTTGTTAATTGTTTTTTGACGTAGCGCTTATAGTAATTATTAAGTTCTAGAATTGTTAAGATGATTGCTATTACGCTTATTAGATATAGGAGGTTTTGGTCTTGCTCCCGGTTGATGGCGCTGTTGTTGCTGTTGCTGCTCGCTGCGTTGCTGGTGGCAACAATCACTTCCTCTTTGCTTTCTGTGGTCCCCATGGAATTGTTTCAGTAGGTTATTCTTGATGGTTTTATCTGTTGTTATTGCTAGTATTCGGTACAGGTCTGCTCGTTGTTGTCTTTCCTTCACCTTCCGGCCTGCTCTTGGTCTTCTGGTGCTGTTGGGTTGTGGTGTGTAGGGGGGTCGCTGTTTCTGCCTGGCTCTGTATTTTTCCAGGGACAGGGGTTGCGCGTCTGCTGTTTTGTTTGTCGGTGTATATACCGGGTATGTTTCTTGTGGTGTTGTGGCTTCGGGAACGTATTCCTCAGCCGCCAGACGGACCCACTTTTCAAATATCCCGTCGATCTCTTCCTGTGTTGTCATCAGGGGATCGGGAGGTGTTTAGTGTGCGTGTGGTTACTGTTTGTCTCCGCAGGATCGTAGTTGGCAGGATCGCCATGTAAAGAATAAGTTTGTCATGTACGTGTGTCAGTATTGTGTCCGGGTTAACCTATTTGAAACGGCGCACAGTGGCTGATTCTGCCGACGTAGGTTGCAAAAGTCGATTTTGTCATGTTCGATTTGGGGGAAACTGTTATACTTGTCCGATAGATAAATGCTTGGACCTAAGAAATCCGAAAACCTTAACTAAATTGGACAAATAGTTTTGCTTGTAGAGCCCGTCAAAGTTGAGCAATTTTTAGAGTGTGAAATAATATCAGCAATTTGCACTTTTCGGCAAAGCTGAAGTTTTAAAATACGGAAAAGAGCAAATTGATTGAAACTTTTTGCACCAGCATCGTAAAAGAAGGCATTTGTAGTAAATAATTAAATATAGAAAAAAAGTTGGTTGTTGGTGTTGTCTTTTCATAGGCACTCACTTGAAGCACTGTTTTTATCACTCTTTTTGAACTTTCGATAGACTTTAAAAAAAAGGCCATACTTGCCACGGTTCCGTCTTTGGGAAAATTGTTCACTAGTCTTCTGTGAGTACTGCCCTGAAAAGATCGGGTGCCCGATTTTGCCCGACTGGATTTTACAGCGATTTTTCTGTGGCCACCTCGCGCAATTTTGTGCTTTCGGGTGCGTGCGTTCGAACAAGTTCGTCAAGATTTTGATAGTGAATCACTTACACGCGATTATAATCGTTGCCAGGGCATGCAAATTTGGATTTTGGCTTCATTTAAGATGTGATACCAGCTTGCAACTCCATAGGTTAGGTTAGGTTAGGTTGAGGTGGCTGCCTCTGTATGAGACACACTTAGGCCTCTTAATGGGCCCGTTGTGATACCACAGATTCCACCCGTTTGAAATGCGTATGCAACACTGTTTTTTTCAACATGTGATACACCACACATTTCAAACGGATTGGGAAAGGGAGGGGAGGGGAGGGGAGCGGACCTACAGTTTAACGCCGAATCCGAACGGCGATGGGCAGTTTTTCTTTCACACTTGGAGGTTTTGCCATTGCCTGCCAAGAGCGCACTTGTGCGATTCTTGTAATTCTCATTCCCTTCATGTGGATAGCGACAGAAGTAGATGAGTGTTTTTTCCAGCCCAAGCCAGGAATCGAACCCGGGGCGCTCGGCAACTCCATATTAAGTCGACTTTTTTTTGGCGTATATTGCTGTAAGCTCGAAGTAAAGAGTACTTTTGCTGGATGCGCAGTTCGCACGTACGAAAAACAAGTTGGCTTTCATTTCCGGCAATCAGCTATCATGTATCCTTTGATGTAATGTTTTTATTTTTAATAAAATACTAACACTGTGTCTGGCATAACATTTTTTTTTTAATTTGAGCAAAACTCAGTCAGTCGCCATTAGTCTTTGAGTTGAACCGCGCCAATGAAACAATTAGTTATTGAAAAACAAAAAGCAGACTTATAAGTATCTATGTGCACTGTCTAAAACTCACTTATGTGTCTGGGCTGTTGAAAAATCCCACAACGCGGGAAAACCTAACAACTGTTTAGGTACCTGCTAGTACTAGAAACTTAGTACCTGCTATTTGCATGCATATGCAAATCCTACTTATAAATAAAGGAGTTTGGAGTAAGTGAAGTTAGTTTCGAATTTAATTTGATCTAAAAATCACTTCAACTCCGCCACTGCAACTAAACCGAAGCAGAAGCCCAAAGATGATTTTGAAAAATTCGAAGCTTTTTGAAATATTTACTATTTCGAAGACAAAGGAGAAGTTTGTTCTGGCTGTCACTAAATAAATTGATTACGTCGAAGGAAGTTTGCCTGCAGCCAACATATCTATGACTAAAGAGAAGATATCCAGGACTTATCGCACTACAAAGTTAAAATGGATTGCGGCAAACCGTACCAAATTCAATTTTGTCCAGAATAATGAGGAGTGGTTGGAAAAAACAATTTACTTCGATGCAGGAGATGCATGTAGCATAAGCGATGACAAACCATCGACATAAAAGGCGGCAAAAGGAAGGCCGAAAAAGTCAATTCAGGACTGAGCGTCATTTAAATAAAAAAGGAAGCTTATGGAGGCAACGGAAACAATAACTACCACCCACCTGTCAGAAGCTTTGATCATAAAATAAAATAAGGATCAGGAGAAAATGAAAGGCGTTATAGTGGAAGCAGTTTTACCAGCAAGCCCGGGTCGTGTTAAAAGAATAAAAAACAGTATTCCCACCCCACCCAATGTGCTACCCATCAAATATAGTCATAATAAAACTTTAGCACTGTTTTTGTCCAAAGAAAAATTGACTTTTTATGTAAATTTTTCGAATTCTGGTTCTAATTTTGAAAGCGAAATTTATTAATTTTTATCTTTAAATTTGACTCTTTCAGCTTATTTCTTAAATTTCGTATTACTTTTCATCTTTTTTAATGCATTTTCATTAATTTTGCAACTAAAACTTATCATTGTTGCTCGCATTATTCTTATTTACAGTAAGCCGAACTTTGACAAAGTATTACGTAGCACCCTGTACTTCGATTGAGTTTATTTTTGAGAATACAATAGCCTGATGAATTTCTAATCAACAGCAAAAAAAATTTTCCAATTATCTCTATTCGTTCAGGAGTTATTAATTGTGCAACCTGAAATGACAAATTGAACCACTGCAGTGCACTGTGCGGCGGGTCGCGCCAATTATCTGATGGCTAAAGAGCCTACGTGTTTTGAGCAATGAAAGAAAGTAAACAAGCAGTTTGCCTCTTGTCACAAAGCTGATTTTATTTTCCGAATCTGGGGTTTTAAATACTAAAAACATAACTGTTATACGGCTGAGCATTTCCAATGCTCCGCCCGATTTTCCAATGCCGCGGAAGTGTGACCAATCAGCGTCACGGGACCCTTTTGATCAATGCAGCACTTTTCCTCAAGTGCTATTGCCCTGCGGTAGGTGACATCACACAAAGTGCCGATCAGTGCATGTTCCGTATGTGGGACACTGCACTGCGGTCAGTCGTGTCAGATGGCACGCCGCTGGCTTAGCCACTTGAGTGTCGCTGTGTCGTGCGCGCGGTGCTATTTGACACTTTCGCACATTTGTGCTCAAGTGTAGCATAATTTATTGGTGTTGGCATGAGTGGCTACGTGGTACCACTACAATTGCAAAAAATTCAAAAATGGAATCAACCACGTCAAAATTTAGACAAATAATTATACTTGGAACTAGCCTTGTAAATATATTTGTACACAATTTTTATTTTGGTTCAACCACGTCTAAATATTTGCAAAATTTAATATCAATTAATCTAAGCGCAGTATGAACAAAAAAACGACCATTCAGCTCGAAGATTCGATTGATAATGACAATAAGCAAATTCGCCGGCTCGTGCTCACTCTACGCTTGATTTTTTACAAACAAGAACATGAAGCGGACAGGCAAAATTTGCATAGAAAAATGACTGAGCGATCGCTTTGCCAAAACAACCACCATTTCAATTTCAGCTGATTTTCTTTTTTTAATGCTGGAAGAGATCTAGATTGTCAAAATGGCTGGTTTTGGTTGGTTGGTTGCTGATGGCTTGATTTTGATTAGCTGATTTTGACAATCAAGTTGCACAAACCTAACAACAAAATACATGGGAACAACAGAATACATGGGTCATTCGATCGAAAAATTGTGTTCGTAAACGACAAGAAAAGAAAAGTAATGTAAGAAATTTAAAAAAAAAATTAATAAAAACTAGTGTCTGACCGAATATTCGGTTTCGGTTTCAGTTTCGGCCAAAAATGACCGAACGGCCAAAACCGAAACTTTCTAGAATATTTTTTACATTAAGAAGAGAATTTAGATGCCACCAATGTAAATAAACTTTTTTTTAAATATAATATTAAATTATTTAATTTTGAAGGTACGAAAGGGTGATTTTTTTATGTATATGTTTGAAAAATGAAAGAATTGTTTTTATTAATAAGTATTTATTTATTTATGTTATGTTTGTTTGTTCTTTATTTACTTAAAGTAAAATTCGTTTGTTGAAAAATTTGTATTTTAATGCTTGATGTGGTGGTTTTTATTTCAACTAGAAAGTTTCGGTTTCGGCCGAATATTAAAAAAAACCAAAATTCGGTTTCGGCCCAAAAATCTGTGTTCGGGTTGTCGTGCTGTTGTCAAAATAATCGTTCTCATACGATTGTTCTGATTCTATATTTTGACAGATGCAGTCGTGTCCCTTCCGTCGTCTATTTGTTCGGGGCATTATAGAAAAAGAACAAAATCTAGCCAGAAAATCCAAATCGTTTTATAATTTCAGCTTTTCGCCAGGGCAACAACAGCACATCGGTGCAGCAGTGTGCTAAAGCAGACTCGCTGCAGTGAGGACAACCAAAGAGCGAAACGCGTAAAACTATGCTCTCGCTTGTAAAACAACGCTCTCACCACATATGTACGTGATCTGTAAGAGCAGAAAGTGCTTGTTCCAATGTTGGAACCCGCCATAAAAAAATTATATTTGTATGGCATACGTATTCTATACCCTAATTTTCTTTGATTGTATTCAAAATTAAAAAGCTAAAAATATTGTGACGAGAATGCATTGCGCGAGTTACTGCACCCGCACCACACGCCGCACGAAGCATGACATCACCTACGCTACACGCACCACCCAAACCACGGAGGGCAAATTGCTGACAACGGCAGGCAGCCGACAACAACAATCAGCGGCAACAAAGTAGTGCACTGCCGACAACAACAATCAGCGGCAACAAAGTAGTGCACTGCCGACACAGCAACGAGCCGCAATAGTAAAATTGCTGACATTCCACAGCAGCGTAAACAAATAGGAAAATCAACAGCAACAAATAGCGATCAACAGAAATCGATACCGGCGACGCAAAACGCACTGGACAGCAATTCGATACCAGCAGCACAAGACGCACTAAACAGCAAATTCTGCGGAAGCCGAACCGATCAGCAAATTCGACGGAAGCTGAAGCTATTAACAAACCAACAAAGTAGGGCATGTTTACTTTACCCATGGAATTTAATTAGTATATAAGAGACGAAAATTGTAGAATAAAGTAGTTGAAGTGTCAACCTGAAACAAATTAGTCGTGTTTCACTGAGAAATAGTACCTTCTGTGTTCGAGCTTTGCGGACCACCTATAACTCGCGCAACCTAACACCAAAGAATATACAATATAAAGAATACGCATCTTCAACAATTTTGCAAGCGTGTTTGTTGACGCGGGGGAAAAGAGATGAGCGGAGGCATACAGTTTGCGAGAATGCAAACACTGATTTGCTATTTTTGGCATTTACTCTCGCTCGTTCGTTTGACAACAGCAAAAAGCAATGTTGTTGTTCGCAACGGCTCCGCTCGTGTATATTGAAATGGTGGTTGTTGTGGCGTAGTGATCGCTCATTTTTTGCATGCATGTTTATTGATCTTGTTCGTCGAAGCGCAAACGAAGAGCAAAGAACGAACCAAAGCATCGCGATCGTCGTTTCAACGAAGATGATTCGGGATTCGCTAATGTTTTTGTTGTTGTCGTTTATTGTGTGCATGCTTTTGTGCTGCCGATTGGTTTTGCTGCACAAATTGCTGTCATGTCACCATCAATGGAATCTTTGTGGTGTATGGCTTTTTGCTGGCCAATAGTGCGCTTTGATTGATTTAAAAATTTAGTGGTTGATCCCAATTTAAAATGTTTACAAATAGTTTTACGTGGCAAGTTCGAAGTAAAATTATTTGTTTATATTTTCACATGGTGGAATGAACTGATGGGTATATTGACTTCAAAATTCGTGAAAACACTTGAAATCAAAAATAATTAGATACGTGTTTTAATTTTGTTTTTTTTTGAAAATCGAAATCTAACGGACAACCCAAGGGTTAAAAGATTGTATGGAAAAACATAGTTTAATAGGTCTATTGACTTTCAATATGGCGAAAGCACTACTAAAGCACTAAAAAAAGAATATATAATAAGACAAGTATTTTGTCATAAGAAAAATTTTATTAAGGCATGCCTACGTTTAAAAATAGTATAAATATTCTACACCTGAATGGTTCCATGGCGAATGATGTGACCATAAATTCACAATATTAGATTTTCTTATTTTAGTTCTTTTAAGCAAGCATTATATGTCCTTTCTTTCCAATTCCCCTTTTTATTTAATTGTCTTTGTTGATTACTTATTATTATTTATTTTTTGTTGCCTGTAGCGATCATATAAGTCGCCATATAATGCCAACCATATTTTATTTTTCTTTCCTATGATTTTGCGCACACTACAGTCGGCAGTGAGTTCAGGAGCAATATGAGACGCCGTGCAGGCTTATAGAAGAAGAACATAAGCCAGCCAGAAAATAGAAATCGTTTTACAATTTCAGCTTTTCGCCAACAACAACAACAAAAGCGCATCGTCTTCCTCCTCTTTGAATGGTGCAGTATGAACGAGTGAGCACAGACGCAGCATTCGCGTTGCTATGATTTCGCTCAGAGCATTGTGCTCTCATTTCAAGTGTTCCCTCTTGTTGCCTACCCCCCCGCATCATAAAGACGGGTTGCGATATCAGCACCCGCATTCAAATTTTGCTTGTACGTGATGCACACACACAATTGCGCAGCATTTCTACATATTTCGCTCAGCGTAGCACGGAATTGTACCATAGAGCAAGATATATTAACAAGGTACGCCAGGCTGGGAGCGGCAGCTTTAAATGTCTCTCACCCTCTTATTTGTAAACGGTTGCTCTTTTTGTAGAATAAAGAACCTACTATTAGTGTTGATATTGTTTGTACAACTATACTTTTGTGTACAGATTTGGGTAACATTGTAAAAAACATATACGCAAAATATAGCCCATGGCACCCGCCTGATACGCAATAAAATATATTGTGGAATGAATACAAATGAAAGAATGAAATAAATTAAAATTTAAGAGGCGTCTCTTTTTTACCAATAAGTTGCCGCAAAAAACGAATGTCATAAGTTCCATTGAATTTAATAGCACATACGACAATCGTTTTGTCAGGCGACGAATAGTCAATGCCCGAAATTGAAATCAGTCATCATGTGGTCAATGACAATATTTTTTGGGAAGGGGGGATTTTGGGAAGGGGGAGATATGCAAAAAAATATAGTTTAACGCTATTTTTATACTTTCATCTTTGCGTATTATTTTTAATACATGTTGCATAAAATTGTACATATACACATACATACATATACTCGTATGTATACAAATTATTTATTCATGTTACTTTATTCTGACTTTATAACTCGAGCTCCGTCTGGAGACTGCCAGTTCACTTAAAACTAAAACTAAACCTAAGCCCCGCAGTCACAGTCGCAGTTGGAGGATTGCTGACTCCGCTGTATTCACGCGGTCCGCAGTCGCAGTCCGCGCAGTAATTCGCAGTGGCGACGGCGCTTGTCGCTGACACAGCTATTTGCGCCGCATATCCTATTTCGCCTTCCAACGGCGGTCGCCAGCGAATCACGTAGTGCCGTGTCAGCGCGATGTAGCTGCTGCATACCGATCGTTGACTGGTGCAGCTGTCGCCAACGTAGCATAGCGTGTCACCACGTATGAATGATCGACTGGACCAGCGGTCGCCAACGTAGCACAGCGTGGCTACTCAGGCGGGTTCGCTCTTACGCTAACTCCTCCCTCGCTTAAGTGAAGGCCGTCCTCGGGCTTCCCGGTTGCCGCTCGCACCGCAGCCTGGATTGCATTGAACTCGTGTCTTCTCTTTCGGCGCTGGACTAATAGAATAGCCATGCCGCAGACTGCAAAAAGGATGAAGGCACCAAATCCGGCTAAGGCTGGGTGGATTTTCACCTGTGTTCGGAGTTCGCTGATGTAATGCAAGTTTCTTTCATTCATCTCATGTAAAAAGGACAGACTCGGGATTTCTTGATGCTCTGTAATGTTTATCAAGGGTGCCAGTGGCGTGCCAGCTTCTCTCTTCAGAATATTATTCCGATTAACGAATACTGAACCGTTTATTTTTATGTCGCCGTCGAACATCACTAGAAACGTGCCGACGACCGTCCTCTTGGTCCGGTTATTTTCCTCAACGGTGGCAGTTGAGTTGTTGATGATAATGATGCCATCGTCAATGACCACCAGAGGGTCAAGATGGCTAGGTCGTGTGCTGCAATGCGCTATATCTCCAGAAACCAGCTGTTGGGCGCACGTCGTGTTCGATGACTTCCTGCAGAACGTAGATATTACCGTGGTGCTACACTCAACGACTGCGTATGCTTGGTTGCCGCACTTGGCCACAATGTTACTGCCTGCGAGATGCATGATTTTTCCGGAGCGGGGGACGGGGAAAACGCTGATTTTCTTACAAATAGTCTTAGGCTTAGGATATTGGATTACAAAGTGTAAAATATAATTATTCTGTGAAACCTTAACTCTAGCAACATTCATTATTTCTGATACGCTAATATTTGTGAAATGTTCATTCATGAGAATCTCTAGATCGTCATTATCTAAAATGGCTGGGTTAATCAAATTTATTTTTGCGAAAGATATTGAGGTCATCACATTCTGCAATTCGGTAGCGATAATTCTATTTCTTGCTAATAGGGTTTCATATAAATGACCAGTATCAATTTGTTCCTTTTTACTATTTGCTAATATTGAGTTCACAGTGTTTGTTAACTTATTGATTTGGGCTTGCGTTTATTTCGATCTGCCTATTATTTGACTCTATCAGCTGACCCTGTTTAAATCGTACCTCTTCGAAGTCGTCGAAGTCCGGGGTTCCAGCAATTACTTTTTTATTTTTATTATTTATATTAAGTCTACAGTTGAATTACTTACAGACTATGGGAAACAATTAATTCTTAAATAATTAATTAAAAAGACTAAATAAGGCTAATCTAAAACTGTATTCATTTACACTAAAATCTAGATGTGGGCTGTACATATTGCAAAGGCGTATACATCTAGCTATTGGTTCATTGGACGAATAATTTGTTCGATGTATTGTGGCAGAGAACAAACGATTATGTCTTAAAGACCGATTAATCTCCAAAGCACCGAAAAAATTTAATAAATCGGGACACCTGATCTTACCACGCAAAATATTATATGCGAACATGAGACAGAGGAATGTTCTTCGCTCACTGAGGGATTGCAAACCGAGTAATTTGCGTCTGCCTGGATATGAAGGGAGACCATTAGGCCAATACATTTTCCGGATAGCAAATCTTGTAAACATTTTTTGAATCATTTCAACGCGATTTGAATGAATCTCATAGTAAGGGCTCCAGATTACTGAAGCGTAATCCAGGAGACTCCGAACCAGAGCTGTGTAAAGCGATTTAAGGGTCAAGGGATCCCTAAAGCCCTGTGAATTCCTTTTAATAAATCCCAGCATGGAATAAGCTTTCGACGTAATGTAATCTATATGATTCGCAAAGCTTAGTTTAGCATCAAATATTATACCTAAGTCTTTGACTTCATATTTTCTAGCTAGAGCAATATCATTGAGAGAACAATCAAAAACAAAAGGTGACCTACTTCGAGAATATGAGACCACCGAGCATTTCTCGATATTAAGGCGCAAATTATTGAATTTACACCAGTAGAAGAAATTGTCAATATCACTCTGGAGTAAATGACAGTTATTCAGATTTTCGATATTAAGGAATAACTTGACATCATCAGCAAATAAAAGACATTTTGAATGTTTGAGATGCTGTGGCAAATCATTTATAAATAGTAAAAATAAAAGAGGTCCACAGTGAGTTCCTTGGGGGATACCTGAGGAAGCATTAATTATTATTTCGGAACTAACTAATCCGATCTTCACTATTAGTTTCCGGTGTGTCAGGAAACTTTGAAAAAATGTTAGTAAATTTCCATTAATAGCAAATTTACTTAGTTTAAATAGCAAAATATTAAGATCTACTTTATCGAATGCCTTCGAAAAGTCTGTATAGATTACGTCAAGTTGACTGCGTTGATCCATAGCGGAAACAATATTATTAGAAATAAGAGCTAAATTAGTAACAGTTGACTTGCCCGGGAGAAAGCCATGCTGACAATCACACAATACTGATGAGATATGACTGAGTAATTTGTTTTTTATGATGTGATCAAATAATTTGGGAAACGTTTGTTGCTTGACTATAGCTCGATAGTTAGTAACAACACCTCTATCACCTGATTTGAATACAGGTTCCACAGAGCATAGTTTCCAACAATCCAAGAATTTTCCGCTTTTCATGCAAGCATTAAAAAGAATGGCAATTGGTTTAGCTAGTTTATTATTGCAATGAATAAAGAATATTGCTGGGAATTCATTTGGCCCAGATTGTGAGCTTGGTTTTAAGCACGAAATAGCAGAAGCAACATCGTCTTCGCTGATGTCAAAAGTATTAATACTTTGTAGGTTAGGTGCTTGGAAGCTAAGATTAGGTGAATCATTATAATTTTCATAAACTTGTTGAAAAAATTTTGCAAATAGATTACAAGTTTGCAATGTGCTATTAGAAGTCTCTGTGTCATACTCCATGCTAGACGGGAGACCACTTGTGTTGCGCTTAGAATTTATATAATGCCAAAATCCGGAGGGATTCGATTTCAAGTCCGATTCAATTTTAAAAGTGTACTGCTTATATAAAAAGTTATGTAGGGAATTAAATTCCTTACGTAGGCGCTCGAAAGCGATACGATCATCGGTTCGTTGTGATTTTTTAAATTTTTTAAGTGCTTTATTTTTCAGATTTTTAGCGTTAGACAGCTTCGAATTGAACCAAGGTGGTTTATTTTTTGAAGGAGGAAGTTCTAATGGAACGAATTTTGAAATGATGGCAGTTAATATGGCACATATATTTCTGTATATAATATCTGGATTAGATATCGTTTTTAAGTTGTTCCAATCAATAGAATCTAGGGAAGCATTGATTTCGCAAAAATTGGCCTTCTTAAAATTCAAAGTTTTGCTTGGAGAATAATCTATTCTTTGGTAGGTATAAAATTCAAATTTTATAACAAGAGCCTTGTGATGCAACGTATTAATAGAAACTGGAGATAGATTCAGGTCACATGAAGCTTTGAGATCATTACTAACAAATATCAAATCCAAAATTCTATTGACATCATTTTTATAGTTGTTCAGTTGCGTGAAGTTGTTGGATACAAAAAAGGTTGTTACAAGATTCTCAATATCTGACTTAACGTTAAAAGGAAATAGCCATTTATCATCTAAAGTCCAAGATAAATTACCCAGATTGAAATCTCCCATTACAATTAATTGATGATTATTATTAAGATTATCCGATATAAACGTAATATTATTAATATATTTTTCATAAAGATCAAGGCTAGCATTTGGAGGAATGTATAGGTTAATTATAAACACAGACTTGTTATGAGCAAAATCAATTTTTACGCATAATATTTCGATGATTTTATCCATCATTGGCAAAGTTACAATTTTGCTATGAAGGTCAGCCCTCACAGCTAAGAGCACGCCACCACCACGATCTCTACCAGTAGCGACTGGACACCTATCATGACGATATACTCTATAAAAGTTATCGAAAAATTCAGCACTGGAAATGCCACTATTGAGCCATGTTTCTGTAATAGCAACAATATCGTATTCATGCAATGACATTGCTAACAAAAAGTCAGCTGATTTGGTTCGGATGCCGCTAGCATTTTGGTAATAAATGGAATAAGCTTCCTTAGCTGACTGTTCAACCGGTGATCTGGTGCTATTGCGCGTCAGTCCAATGGTTCTTGTGAGGTTGTTCGTTGAAAAAAACGAAAGGGGCGTACTTTTACATCGGCTGGCCACAACTCCGGCTTTAGGAGACTATTATATAAGGAGGGAGAGACGCCTAGTTTAAAATTTACTCTTTTAAGCGAATCAATAGGTGTATCTTTTTTAATCAACTTGTAGCACGATATTAGATGAGCCTCCACTTTAGTGTGCTTAGCCACGTAGCTAATGATATTCTCAGCGGTAACAGATGGTTTGAAAGACGATAAGTGTACCCATTTCAATCGAACCGCGACATCAAGTTCTCCATTTGAGTTTGACCCAACAACAATAGCACGTGTTCGATTGACTTTCTTCATATTAACAGCAACGACAGCAGCAGCACTAGCGACGTTTGAGCTAGAGTTGTCACCAGCAATAGGTGCTCGAGAAGGAAGAGCGTTTATAGGCGATAGAGCAACAATTTCTGAGAAGGTCGGTTGGGCAGTAACAGTAGCAGGCAAGACATCAGAAACAGCATCAGTAGGTGGAACAGCTGTTACCGCAGCAGTAGATGCACCAGCCGCTTCAACAACAGCGGACGGGGTACCAGATGTAATAGCAGGCGAAATAGAAGCGATGGCTGCAACAGCATTAACAGTATCCGCAGGGCGCAAGTCAGCCTTAACAGATGGCACAGGTGTAAGCATTTGGTTGTTTTGCATGGATTTGATTTGCTTTTCTTCCGATGCCTTAGCATTCTTGTACAGCGAATTCGAAACAGCATCCCGTGCTGTACCTAGGAAATTTATGCTTCGTGCGTGCCTGTGGTGAATGTCGAGGGTTGCCAAAAGAGCATTTACATGTCGTATGTCTACGTCCAAAATGTTCCTCATGTGGGATTGCGGGAAGAAGTTTGTTAGGTTCGCGGCATCTTCCATAACTTCCGAGTACAAGGAGAGGTTCGTCGTATGACGGAGATATCCGTAATCTTCCCAGACTATAACGTCCCCATCTATGATCGGGATATACTGCGAGTGAGAGTAATCGATGATTCTTGCGGTCGCAGCCATTACGACGAGGGACAATGTTAATAACGACCTGATGCCAGAAAAACAATATATTTAGAAACGAAAGGATAATGGATATGAACATCAATTGCAGTTCTGTGCTAATTACGAAATTCCTCGATACTTTTATCTTAGGTTGTCCTTATGGACCACCCTCCCTTTAATGAGAACGGTTGTCCCCAAATCCGCTTCAACGACTTCTTCCACATACACCGGTGTTAGTTTATTTCCTAACCTCCTGTTTGTCTTTACCATTACCCTATCCCCCACATTGAGTTCTGTTGCACCTATTTTTATTATAACCCTCCAGCTGGGTGGCCTGTGCGTTCTGTATTCGGTTTTTAATTTCACACTTTAATTCTGAGGGGGCCGAATGAATTATGTCTGAGGGTTTCTTATTTGTGACTGAATGGATTGTTTTATTATATTCTATGGTCGCTAGTAGTAATAAATCGACCGTATCGTCGAGCTGTTTTTGGAGTTTTAAGCACCCCGCGATTTCCAAGAGCGTACTATGGAATCTTTCTACCTGCCCGTTAGAGGTACTATGAAGTGGTGGGGCATTGGCTACCTTCACTCCAAAGTGACTATGTAAAAGACTTTTGATGGTTTGAGAATTTAGTGACTTTTCATTATCACAAAAAACCCACCTTGTTTTAGAGAATATATTCATGAGCTGTAAAATTGGAGATTTTACATCTATTATGGCGCGTGACGAAATCGGTTGAACCACGGCAAATTTGGAAAATTTGTCGATACATGTTAAGAAGTGTTTCTTGTCCGTTGAAAATAAGTATTGGATGTTTCGAAGGTATTGGTGTTTCGCCAATTTCTTGCTGCTTTGGACCCCTTTGGTACTTGGCTTGTGAACAGATTTTGCAGTTCGTAGTTACCTCCTTGGCCAACTTAGTCATTTTTGGAAAGAAATAGTCCTGTAGGACCTGCTTTACGTTCTCCTGAGCGGCTCTATGAGCCTTATTATGCTCTGTTATTATTATCTCCCTCTGTTCCTCTGGATTAAAAATGTCCGTTACTAGTCTCTTTGTGTGTCTAAATGTCGCTGTGGGAAATAGTTCGACTAGCTTATGTTGAATACGCGCCAATATCGGCAGCTCACAATGTATAGCGTTTACTACCTCTGGATTAACTACATCTTTTATCTGATCCAAAAGATTTTCGTTATCCGAGAAACGAATTTCATGTCGAATTTTCTTCCCGAAAATTATGAGAGTATGATGGGAAGGGAATTCGGATTCTACAAGTAGAATCTGGTTTCTGAAGCAGTTTACGGGTTTGTCGGTTGTTTCGATCGTGTACGTGAGAGACTCTTCGCTGTGAATTGTGGCAAAATCAGAGTTTGCGCACTCTTCCAGAGCGTGGATGTGTTGCCGTGATAATGCATCCGCGACGTAATTTTCCTTTCCCGGTTTATAAATTATGTTTGCGTTGTGTTCGTCAACAAACGCTTTCCAACGCTTTATTTTGGCGTTCGGATTTCGGTCTGAAACCGCGAACGTAAGAGGTTGGTGATCGGTATAAATATTTAGAGCCTTCACACCATAGAGGTAATTTCGGAGGCATTTTAGTGCCCACACTATAGCTAAAAGTTCCCTTTCGTTTGTCGCGAAGTGCAACTCGTTGTCTTTCAATGTCCGAGAAATCATAGTAATGGGCTTTCCTCCCTGAGAGAGGACAGCACCCAAACCAAAGGATGAAGCATCCGTCGTAAGATCGAATGTCTTCGTATAATCAGGATACATTAAGGTGACATCCTCCGATGCTAGGATTTCTTTCAGTTTAGTGAACGCTGAAAGTTCATTTTTCTTTAAAGAGATATCTACCTTCTTTGATTGATTTGCGCCTATCTTGCCATTATCGCCTTTTAATAGGTCCGTCAATGGCTTTGCTAGGCTGGCGAAACCTTTCACGAAGCTTCTGTAATAACTGGCAAGACCCAGGAAAGATCTGAGTCCGAAAAGTGTGGTTGGTATTGCATAATTCTTTATTGTCGCGACTTTGGTAGGACATGTTGTGATACCTCCTTTTGAGACGGTAAATCCAAGATATTCTACGCGAGTTTTGAAAAAATTTGACTTTTCGTCCGAAACCCTCATGTTAGCCTCATACAACTTCCTGAGGACCCAATCGATATGGTTTATATGGTCCTCTTTATTTTCAGAAAAAATGATTACATCATCGACGTACACCTGACAGGTTTTTTCTCTGGATCACGCTCTGCAAGCTCGATCTGGTGGAATCCTGACTTTAAATCAAGTGTTGTGAAATACTTTGCCTTTCCCATATTTGAGAGTATAGCAGTAATGTTAGGTATGGGGTACTTGTCATCGACCGTTTTTTGGTTAAGTTTTCGGAAATCTACTACTAGGCGTTTCTTTTTATTGCCTAGTTGGTCGACGCCTTTTTTGTCGACAACCCAAAGTGGGTTGTTGTAGGGGGATCTAGATGGTCTGATGATGCCATCTGCTAGAAGTTTTTTTACTTCTGCATTAACGAAACCGGCTACGCCCATTGGGTATGGGTATAGCTTGGAATAGATAGGATCATTGTTCTCCGTGCGAATGGTAGCAACAATATTAGTATTATATGGCAATACCTCATTTGGATCAGCAAATACCTTCGCCCTGTTTCTCAACATTTTATCGAATTGTTCTCTTGCATCTGCAGGTACGTCTGTATCGTCAATATTCAAAAAATGTACATCGTCACATTTAAGAAATTGTATCTTCTCCGTTCTGGACTCGATACTAATTTCTTTCTTCCTTAGGTCTATTCCTGCTTTGACTCTATTTAGTAGGTCAAGGCCAATTATTCCGTCGAAAGTTGACAGAGTGGGTAAAATAAAGAATTGCGAATTTACTCCAAAGATATTTATTAAGCATTTAAACTGGTAAAATATGTTTCAAATCTGCGAGGGGCTTAATGTAATTTTTCGAGGCCCCTGTATCAATTAAAAATTTAATTTCCCTACCTGCTAGCGTACGGCTTACATACGGCAGCAGGGAGTTTCCCCTAAAAAATTGACGAGGTTTTCGCTATAGCGTTGGATTTGGGTGCCCATGTTTCCCTGCTGTGGGAATTGCCGTACGGAAACGAGAAGTGGATGGGTCCACATCCATCGGCTCGTTCTCCTCCGCCCGCTTTGTAGGATTTCTAATATAGTACGGTGTTTTTTGTTGGACGGGCGTTCCCTGGGCCGTTTTGTGAGAAAAAAAATGTTTCTGTTGATTTTTGGAGATTTCCTCCTGTTTTCTAGCATCCCCATTTCTGTTCGCAAAGGTTGACGCGAAAACGTAGCGCTCATGATTGGCCTCGACCTCTTGGGCTAGGGCCAGCGCTGATGGTAGATCGGAGGGACGGGATGCAAAAAGAATATCGGATAATGGTTTTTTCAGACCAGAAATAAAAATACGAAGGGCGTCGGCCCGATACTTTTCGTTCATCGATCTAGACAGGTCTTTGTCGTAGGTCATAAGAGTTTTATTTGTCAGAAGAGTTAATTTTCGTTCCACCTCGTCATAGAATTGGAGCACTGTATTGCTTCCCTGACGTAAGGTGCCGAGTTCCTGCTCGATTAAATATGCCGGCCGCTTGTCGGCATAAGTAAAATCAAGTCGCGATATGATCGCCCTAAAATTGAGGAGAGTGTTAAAAGAGGCTAATACTGCGTCCGCAGCACCGCGTATTTTATTCCTGATCACCGCCACTGCCTGATAATGTTTCGAACTTCCATCAAATTCTTCATAAAGCTTGTACGCTGTGTGCGCTGCTTGCCGCCACGACACGTAACTATCTTGTCTGCCTTCGAACTCCGGCAGAGATTTCACGATATCCAAACTTTCATGGCATTCCGGTATGCCGGCGAGGATTTTTACATCCTCGTAGGTTTCTACCTCAACTACATTTGCTGACAGATTTGTGAACTTCCTCGACAGTTCCTCTACTTTCCTATCGAAATCAGCCTTCTGCGCCTCTAACGCTGTGCGCACTGCTACCTCTAATAGCTTAGCTATATCACTCGTGCTCATTTTAACTTTGCACTTGCTGTCCTCTATTCTTAAAACTTCAAATAAGGACTCTAGGTCACTATCGCTCATAGGGGTGCTACCGCAGAGACCGTTAGTTAACTTTTTCACAATTAATTCACAATTATTATTTTCACTATTTTATTAGTTTTATTTTCACTGAGATTTCGTACGATCTAAAGACCTTTTGCTTAAACATTCCACTTACATGTTCTCTAGGGATAACATTTTGCTGCTCTCAATTTCCAAGTTGCCGCGTCTCGCTCGCCTTGTGTCGCTTGAAGTAAAGTTGCTGGATTTAAGCAAAGTTGCTTGTTGAAGTAAAGATGCTTGTTGAAGTAAAGTTGCTCGTTGAAGTAAAGTTGCTTGTTGAAGTAAAGTTGCTGGATTGTCCGTTTCCTGGTTGGGCGCCAATTATTTATTCGTGTTATTTTATTCTGACTTTATAACTCGAGCTCCGTCTGGAGACTGCCAGTTCACTTAAAACTAAAACTAAACCTAAGCCCCGCAGTCACAGTCGCAGTTGGAGGATTGCTGACTCCGCTGTATTCACGCGGTCCGCAGTCGCAGTCCGCGCAGTAATTCGCAGTGGCGACGGCGATTGTCGCTGACACAGCTATTTGCGCCGCATATCCTATTTCGCCTTCCAACGGCGGTCGCCAGCGAATCACGTAGTGCCGTGTCAGCGCGATGTAGCTGCTGCATACCGATCGTTGACTGGTGCAGCTGTCGCCAACGTAGCATAGCGTGTTACCACGTATGAATGATCGACTGGACCAGCGGTCGCCAACGTAGCACAGCGTGGCTACTCAGGCGGGTTCGCTCTTACGCTAACTTACATAACTCCTTCCAATAAAATTACGAAAAATCAAAAGACTTATTTTAAAAACCATAACACACCAGCTATGTAAAATAAATCCAAAAAATAAAATAATAAAATGTATGACGTTCTGAAATTTAATGATGATAGAGGTGACCACGTTTCCATGTTTACACACAATTCACCAATTTAACTCAACTTTTTTCAAATTTCAACAGCTGAATCAGGGTTGGCATGAAACCTGCGTTTAACTACTAATTAATTAATTGACTGGCACGACAGCCCGCTTACGCGAGACTAAGGCCTAGCTTCCCGCAACCACCCGTGTTGTGTGAATTTGTACGCGGGTGGGAGGGACCTACAGTTTTACGCCGGTTCCGAACGGCAGGTTGGGAGCTTTTTCATAAGAAATTTTTACTCTCAGAGGTTTGCCATTTCCAGCTGAGAGGACAGTCACCGAAAGAGAAAACGAGTTTTCCCGTTATTTTTTTTAGGTGTTATTACAGGCAGTATTTGAACCTGCGGTTGTTGCCTTCGACTCGCGGCCCAACGCACTAACCAACTGAGCCACGGCGGCTGCACTACTGCGTTTAACTACTACTTTGGTAAATAGTCAATACTTTTGGGAACACTAAAAATACAACCCTTCTGCGGGCTACCGGTTCTGGCCAGACCATATCGAACTTTGGATCCACTTCAGTAATGTTGTAGTTAAGCTATCAAGCTCATATTTCATGATATCCTCAACTGATCCTTTCTAAGCACAAAAACCAAAACCGTGGTCTGGCTAGACCATAGTGTAGTTTCATACAAATTTTCCAGTTAAAATTTTTTAACATTTTTTTGCCTTACTGTCGTATTTTTTTAATTTCAAAATTGATGCCTTGAAGTTGAAACTCGCTATTTACTTCATTATTCTAGTATATTTTTACCGTTTTACGTACATAAAATGTAGGCAAGCAAAAGAAATCATTAGGGGTATTCACACCGAGCTCGTTACTTTGTTAGTTCGGTACTCGGTAGTTTTGTTCGTGTATTTTGTTCGTGTTTGTTCGTGTTCGTGAATCGAACAAAAACAAAATACACGTAGAAAACTACCAAGTACCGAATTAACGAAGTAACGAGCTCGGTGTGAATACCCCTATTGTGTTCACACTTTCTGGTTTTTTTTATATCCTTAACAACAATCCTCGACTATCCTCTTGTTTTGAAGGGAACGAACGGGCCGACGAGCTAGCAAGGAGGGAGCTTCCACACCCTTTGTCGTCCCAGAACCTTTTTGTGGTTTGGGAAAAGGAGCTTCCTCCATCCTACTGAGAAAGGACGAGACAACCAGAATCAATACTGGGAAAATCAACCAGGTTTAGAGCATTCGAAGTTGGTTATCGGGTCCTACAGTAGAAAAAGATTCGAGGAATGTATGACCTTATCAAAAAATAATCTAAGAATTATCACGGGAATGCTAACAGGGCATTGTAGACAGAATTATCATCTAACTAAACTAGGAATTCGTGAAAACGGGTATTGCAGGTTTTGCTTGCAGGAAAACGAGACTGCAATACATATCCTAGGAAAATGCCCTGTACTCACACATAAAAGAAAGAAGCACCTGGGGGACCATCTTATATCAGGTGCAGATTGGGTATCCAAAGGTTTAGGAAACATACTAAAATTCCTATATCAGGTGCAGATTGGGTATCCAAAGGTTTAGGAAACATACTAAAATTCCTCTCGGATACTGGACTCACTGATAGTCTTTGAGGTCCAAGAAGGGGGCACAATAGATCTACTAGGTCGCAGTGCATTATCCCCATCAATAATAATAATAATCCTCTTGTTTACACCATGGGCTGGCCAGATCATGGGAGGTTCAACTATTAGGTTTTAAGTGGGTACTCACAGAAGAGATAAAGCAAATAATAAATTTTTCACAATTCGATATTGTTACATCAAATTGCATAAATTAATTTTTCCACCAAGGGAAGATCTATCCCCCCTGGGGGACGCCACTGCTGTGATGGCACACCGCCAATACTGTGTCTTCTTACATCTGTATCCAGCACAAACATCTCTCCGGGCACGGGGTAGGCCAGAATTGGAGCAGTGCACAGTTTTTCCTTCAGTCGTGCAAAAGCCTGTGTTCAGATGAGCAACAGTAGGCGGCGGCGAATCCCATTTCCCCTCATTCAAGTTCTATCCTTTCTTCGGTCTCTCTTCCTCCACCCTCTCCACACTCTCTCTTTTCTTTTCCACTCCTTTCCAATGTCCACTCCTTTCCAATTTTTCTTCCAACCGGCATCATGCGGTCAGTCGCCGCTGCCTAGACACTTTTTCGCACCTTGTTGCGTCTGTCTTTTTCGCTAACGAACTTTCGATCGCGTCACGCTGACGGCAATTCTGCTTTATACACCAAACATACAAAGATACACTTAACTCTAAATAAGTACGCCATCTCCCCTCAATTTGTACCACACAGAAACATTTCACATTATTCACAAAGCACAAACATTGTATCACAACCATTGTACAAAAAACTGAATTCACACCGTGAACACACATTATATGTTACAGTGAACACACATTATACACTGAATTAAACAGAAACTGAATTAAACAGAATAAACCCTTTATAACGATATACGAACCCCCCGCGTTTTGCATAAATTTCTGACGGAAATATGTATTGGTCCTTCGAGCCGGATAAAGTGGAAATGAGGTAAAGATACGAATAAAAGTGAAAAAAAAACCCCTTGAGAAAAAAAAAATTCAAATAAAAAAAAAATAAAAAGCAACCCACCCGAAGTTAAAGTGCTAAAACTCACATATAAAACAACTTACATACATAGCACAACTCCCAAAAATTAAAGGTTCAATAAGGTGACATTAAAGTGCAACCAAACCGCAGTGCACCAACAAAAAAGGAGTACATAACAAAGAAGACAACGGTCGGACAATTAGCGGGACGTGTGAAACTACAAACATACATACAGTGCACAGCACAGTCAACAACAACCAAAACACCTCTAGCGCCACAACGAACACGGGAAACAAACAACAAGCATAGCATCGACATACAACAAACAACACCTAGCAGTGCAGCCGAGCATCAGCCAGTGGCGGTAGTCCAGCATCGTGGGAAGCAGTGTCCCCCCCCCCAAATAAAAAGTTTTCCCTTAAATTGGATAAAAGCTGTAAGTCATAAAATCTCTATTTATTGCTTGCGGTATCTCTATCATCGAGTTTCTTTGTCGATTCCGGTATTTTTAAATCTCGTTCCGTGAGCTTGCAGTTGTTTGTGGTCCTCATTGGTACAGTGGGGCACTTTGCTTTTTCCGATAAGCAAAATCAGTTGGAATCATTCGAATTATTTTTCGATTCGAAACCAACTAGCTCTCATTTCTATCGATCTCTACGCCCATTTCTCGGGTTTTAACTTCAAATATAAATAGTTTCCGTGGTTTTTCTCAAATTTTAAAGCTTCTCATTAGTGGAGATTATAATCAATCCAAGTGCCTTCTCAAACAAAAAAAAAACCAACAATTTTTTTTCTCATTAAAAGTATTTTGGGGGTTGTTAAAAGTTGCAATCTCTGTGCGCGACTTAATAAAATCGAACGTTGTTTCCAACCACTGTTCTTTATTTTTGATTGGTGTATATTTTCATTGTATTTATTTCCCATTAATAAATTTCTATTTTTTCGCCTCTCTCAATTAATTATTGTTTCATTGGTCTCCAAATTGAATACGGCCTCCCTGGTCCTCCTCAAAATTAAAAAAAAAAAAAAAAACAAAAAAAAATTGTTTTGCACCATCTCGTTGTTCAAATCTCTTTTCTAACCGCATTCTGCCAAGCTTTGAATTTCTGCTTCGTAGTCCAATTTTTTCTCAAAAAACAAAAAAAAAATTTTTCGGATTTTTTTTTTCTCTCACATTGAGCGTTCCCGTTTATTTTCTTAAAATTTTTCTCACGCTCCTTCCCAAAACTTTTTTGAAACCGCTTCTCAGCCGACCCATTACCAGCTTCCGCAATGCCGTACGATAAGACAACTGGTAAGCAACTTGAGGCCATTGAGCCCGTTGAAGATCTCCCCTCTGCTTCAAAAGAAATGAAAACAAGAAGCAAGAAACGTCCACAACCCTATGTTTCCAAATTTATTTTCGAGACCGACAATTTCATGCATCTCTGCACAAGGATCAGGTCCGCCATTCCGGACGATCAAACTGAGTCCTTGTTAAAGGTCACCTGTCAAACTTTTGACAGTAATTGGGAACGGGTGGAGCAAACATATGACAAGACATTTAACGCTGAAGACAGCGATCTGTCCGAAGACGTCAAAGAGTCGGTGAGGCGCAAGTTCCAGGCATGCCTAGAATGTTACCATTCGTGTAAAGCCATGATACTGGACTTGCTGGTTTTGCGGGGTCCCAAGCCCCAAAGCGCAGCTCAGACCAAAGAATCATTTCAACCTCCTGAACAGACAAATAACTCCAACATTTGTCTGCAGATTCCTCCCTGCGATACCGAGTCCTTCTCTGGGGGCCGCATCACGCCAAGGAAGCCAGGCGCGACGCCCAGTGTCCGGACAGCAGACAGGGCCGACACGTCGCTCACGCCCACGGAACCGGCAACCACCCCCAGCGCGTCCCTCTCAGCCACAGACCCAAAGAGCACAAAGCGGCCCATTGGGGCGCCGCGCACGCCACTCTATGACCAGCCGCCACCGCATGGACCACAGCACCAGGGCGCTGCTTCGGACCGCACTGGACACCGTGGGTCGCCTGCATCATGCATTGGATGTTGCACTAATGCAAGGCGGCCCATGATGTTCAGATGAGCAACAGTAGGCGGCGGCGAATCCCATTTCCCCTCATTCAAGTTCTATCCTTTCTTCGGTCTCTCTTCCTCCACCCTCTCCACACTCTCTCTTTTCTTTTCCACTCCTTTCCAATGTCCACTCCTTTCCAATTTTTCTTCCAACCGGCATCATGCGGTCAGTCGCCGCTGCCTAGACACTTTTTCGCACCTTGTTGCGTCTGTCTTTTTCGCTAACGAACTTTCGATCGCGTCACGCCGCCGGCAATTCTGCTTTATACACCAAACATACAAATATACACTTAACTCTAAATAAGTACGCCATCTCCCCTCAATTTGTACCACACAGAAACATTTCACATTATTCACAAAGCACAAACATTGTATCACAACCATTGTACAAAAAACTGAATTCACACCGTGAACACACATTATATGTTACAGTGAACACACATTATACACTGAATTAAACAGAAACTGAATTAAACAGAATAAACCCTTTATAACAATATACGAACCCCCCGCGTTTTGCATAAATTTCTGACGGAAATATTTAGCCTGTTCTTGCTCTTCACTTAACTCGAAGGCTTTATTATTTTTCGTTAGTTTGTGCAAGCTACTGGCTATGTTCGCAAATCGAGGAACGAATTGTCGGTAATATGTGCACAGGTCCAGGAAATTGCGGAGTTCGTGTAGATTGCGTGGTCGGGGCCACACCTTCACCGCCGTGATTTTGCCTTCATCCGTATGTACTCCGCGGGCGGAATCCGTGTGGCCCAGATACTTGATTTCCTTTTAGAACAGTGAGCATTTCTTGATTGAGTTTAAGTCCGGCTTCTTGTATTCGCTCGAATATCTTCTTTAGCTTTTCCAAGTGGTCGTCGAAGCTTCTCCCCATTACGATTACCTGCCAATAGCTGCACAAGTCGAGCGTGAAAAACCACTGTGTGCCTGACAGTGTATCCAGGGTGTCATCGATCCGAGGTAGTGGATAACTGTCCTTCTTGGTCACGTCGTTGAGCTTTCGATAGTCCAAACAAAATCGGTTACTGCCCTCCTTTTTCTTCACTAACACGACCGGTGAGCACCAAGGGTCTGACGAGGGCTCTATGACCTTTTGTTTCCGCATGTTTTCGATCAAATTTGTGACTTCTTCCGTTTTGGCCAGAGGAACTCGTCTTGGCGATACTTCTGGTGTCGGTGTTGTGCTTCACTATGGCTGTTCTTCCGCCTGCTTCTGCTGCAAATATTGACCCATAGCGCTGCAGGAATGACCTCGCCTTCTGTTTCTGCTTTGCTGTTAATTCGCTGCTAAACTGGTTCTCCTGCGGTATGGCGTCCATGTTAAAACCACATTTCTTTCTTTTTCGAGTGGGCTACTCTCGCAATTGACAACTGCTACAGCCTCTCTACACTCGCAAATTACCGCGTCTTTTTCGATGTATCTGAGTGCATTAAGCGGGTTCAGTATTCTGACTAGTATTTTGCCATTTTTGGGTTCCATTAGTGCACTCAGAAAAAAAATCGTGTTAATTTAACCAATTTTTAACCAATTTTGTGGTTAATATTTTTCAACACGATCTATCGTGTAATTAGCTTACATGAACCATTTTTTTAACATGATTCGTTATTGTTGATTTAAAATGATATTGAATGTCAATTTAACGTTGAAAGTCTGTTCAAATTAACAAAGCGCATAGTTAAATTAACACTATAATTAACAAGGAAGTACTGGTTATATTAACATGGTTAATGTTGAGATAACATTATGCCATCGTGTCAAAACAACATGGTGTTCTGTTTAATATATCATTGTCCATTGTTGTTCTATCCGTTTTACCCGTATGAAATGAAACCTTATTTTATTTTTTTTAATGGAAATTTTATTCATTCGAAATAGGTACATGAGATCATATATAATAATAATACACAGAAAACTTAAATATATACACTTAGTTTGTATGAACACATTGCTTATGAATAAATGCTTAAATTATGCTTAAATACTTTTCAAACGAATAGCTTTTTGATTGTTTCGCAGCAAGTGAATATGTAAGGGTGGAGAGTGTATTTGGCTTGCACTTATAAAGCTGTAATTACAAAATTTTTCACCCACCACATAGGACAGCGTATGTGAGTTAAAATTAATAATTTCGTACTGAAAACATATAAAGAACAGTTTGTGCATCGAGTTAACTAAAATGTCTTCGATTTGAAACAAGGACATAGTACTGCGATTTTCAACAACAAAATAACCCTTTTTGAAATCGAATCCTTTAAAAGTAATTTTAGAATAAAATTTATATTTCGTCAATTCAAATTCTTTTTGAAAGTCAGAACTATATTTAAAAGAAGTGTTACTGGGTAATAAATATTTAATACTAACGTTTAAGTCCGGCTGGAAAAAGTTTTCGTTCGTCAGGTTATATGCGAATTTCAAAGCTGCTTTCAATGAAAGGCTCCATGGTATATTAACCCTAGAATTCATTGCATTCGCATAAGTTTTAAATGTTTTGTGAACTGATTCAAACCTCATGCACCATACATTTTTAATGGTCCACATTTCTTTATGGAAGAAACATAATGGACTAAAAAATGAAATTTCGGCTTTAATTGTTTTTTAAACAATGACATATATAATAAATTATGTTCCTCAATTAGCAGCTTCAATGAATTTAAGGAAGTTTCGTCTATTTCAGTCAACATTAATATATCAATAATTTCTAACAGTAACAAAAAAAGCTTCCACACTTCATCTGCTTCAGGCACTAAGTCACCAATAATCAATGAGAGGTGATGTACGAAGCACATCATTTCTCTAGCTGACATTCGAAAGTTAGATGTTTTTAAATTAATTAAACTTATAGGAGGAGAAATGTTGCCAATTTCTGTTTCACCGTACTGAAACATTTGCTTTCGGTAGTTGAGTGTTTCAAGGCTAAACAACTTTTTGGTTTCAATAAAATTTAAAAGAATTTCCGAAATATCGTACTTGCATACGCCCCACAGTGTTGCGAGTTCATATAGCGGAGTGACAAAAATAGAAGGAGTGGCCGTACCTAATATGATTGAATTTGGTACACAGTTATTGTATGAGTAGAGAACTTACTGTGCAAAATTTCAATGAAATCGGACCAAAACTTCGACCACCTCCCATACAAACGGATTTGAAAAAACTTCATATTAACAATGAAAGTTATCTTAGTTCATAAAAATTACATTCAAAATATTTGTATTTTAATATAAATTTATTTATAAATGTGTATATAGATAAAATGCGCTTTTTTCAAAAGTGATTACAAATAAAATCTCGATAAATTGCTCCACAGCTGCTCAGAAGTTGCTCTTAGAGGTTTAAAATATTGGACTGATCCCCACTAATTTTTCTTCCTGAATATTTCCCCCTATCTCCAACCTTTAATGAGGCTCCCATACAAAATCATCGTTTTTAGAAAGTGGGCTCCCGCTGCTCTCAGGTTGATCCCAGACGTACATATGTAAGACTGACCCCTATTTATTTTTCCTTCCGAATGTTTTTTCTATACACACCTAACCGCTATATCCAACTCTTAAGGTGGCTGCTCAACGTTCCTGAGTGCTAAAAATACAAAATTAATTCAAGTTCAAAAATTCACCACCAGAGGGCGCCTCCCATACAAGTGAAGTAATTAGGTTGTCAACTTTTGGGTTTATTCGAAGCAAAAATCAAAGTGTATTGTCGAAACTTCATTAACCCTTCTATTTCTAATATAATAGTAATCGTAATTGATTTTCCAAAGCTTTTTCAACAAATTTTTCCATCAACAACAGAGCATTAGCTGACCGGTAGCTCTTGGCAGTCAACCAAACGGTGAAAATATCGCGAATTTGAACTCAGGTCTTCACCGAAAAATGCTAATAACTTGCATTCGCGCAAATATGCGCAGCTGAAAATTGTACAGCATAATGTACATACTTGCCAAAACAAAATATCAAAAAATTGCGAAAGTGTTTTTTGACGTATTTTTTTAAATCGCTTTTAAAGTTGGAACTCACTTTTTATTCACTCGTTTTCTTTACTTCATTTTCATCATAACGGTACTGCTCATAAGTGAGAGTAATCAGCAAAATTTTGGTCTTGCCAGACCTAAATTATATAAAACTTACGATAATAGTAACTTTTAGGGACCTGCTCATAATTTATTTTGAAATATTCAACCTCAAAGTCAAAGCAACAATTTGCTGTTTTCACACAATTTTTTTTCAACGCTGGAAGAGCGTACTTTAAGAGCTCATAACTTCTATGTTATCCAATATTTTTTCATAAAACTTCGGATTTCTCTTAATTGAAGTATTTCCAACCAAACCTCATACTCAGATTTTTGCGCTTATACATTTGCATTTTGGCATTTTTGTCACTACTCGCAACACTGTGCGCCCTCAAAAATATCGTGCATTAAGTCGAAATAGAAATTGTCAACAGTATGAAAGCTTTTTATTTCATGAAAAATACAAAGTTCTTTAATACCTGTTAATTGATCGTTTTTAAGAGCACAATCAGAAGCGTAAGATTGTCTATTTCGTAAACAATTTGCATATTCTGTTACATCCGATTGCAAATCAACTTTATGTCTTTTACAACTTCGGCAATAAAAATTTGAATTAAAACTAGTCGTAAATCCCAAAATAGAGTTCAAACCTAAATTATCGCCAATAATCAACGCAAGAACAAAATAAATATGGAATTCACCTTCTGAAGTCGTTAAAACTATTCCTTCTGTTTCTAATTGCTGAATAACTTTAAGTAGAGGCTTAAATGCATATATATTTCCATGTTCTTTTCGATGCCGAGATTTAAAAAAACCGGCAACAAACATATTTTCCAATGTTGACAAATGATGTTTTGGAATTGTAGGAAAGTTGTAATAAATACCACAAATGGTTTGATCCGAAGCATGAGGACCGAGAGGATTGTCAATTCCAAACTCATCGTAATATATTATAAAAGGAATAACAAGCTTATTTGGAAAACTTAACATTTTGTTCTTCCAAGTTTCTCCATGAATTATATTTGCATACTTTTGTTCATTTGACTTTAGGTCTTGCATATAAGTTAATGTTTCCTTTAAGTTATTTTTTGTTTCAAAATATTTTTGAATTTGAAATTGTATTGGCATCAACACTCCTACAACTTTATTTGAATTTAATCCAGGATTATTGCTAATTACTATTTCAGAAATTTCTTCATTTATTATGTATGAAATGGGAAATTGAAAAATTTGTTCCTTTTCTAATGATTTAAAAAAACTGTATTCACTTTTACTATTTTCAAAAGGAGAAAATATGTCAAGGAAGTTATTTTTTGCGGATATTCTGTTGCTTAAGTCTTCTATTAATGGTAACATAGATTTCAAAACATGTTCTTGTATTGGCCTTAAAAATTTTCATTAATTTCTTGTACAGAGAGTGCGTCCTTTCTAGTAAAATTATTTTTGTTATGTAAGGACAACACAAATTTATTTAAATTTAAATTGTTTGTTTCGGTGTTACCAAAGAAAATAAACATACAGAATGCGCATGTCATACAAGCAAAAATTTTGTATGGCGGGTTCTAACATTGGAACCCGCGCTCTGCTCGCACAGATCACGTATGTGGTGAGAGCGTTGCTTTACAAGCGAGAACGTAGTTTTATGTGTTGCGCTCTTTGGTTGCGCTCACTGCAGCGAGTCTGCTTTAGCACTCTGCTGCGGCGTGGGAAGATTCGGAGATGAAGACAATGTGCTGTTGTTGTTGTTGTTGCGCTGGCGAAAAGCTGAAATTGTAAAACTATTTCTATTTTCTGGCTGGCTTCTGTTCTTCTTCTATAAGCCTGCACGGCGTCGCATATTGCTCCTGAACTCATTGCCGACTGTAGTGTGCGCAAAACCATAGAAAAGAAAATAAAATATGGTTGGCATGGCGACTTATATGATCGCTATAAACAAAGTTCCTAAAGAATTTATCAAAAAAGTAGACCCAATATTTGATTGCATGAATAGGGCAATCGGATAATTTATTTATTTAATTTATTTAGATCGGCTTTACAATTAAATAATGAGTCGTACAAATTTATAAAGACTTTTTGAAATTATTTGAAAGATGTTAAATGTATGGATGATAAATGTCTTTTTTAGAACAAAAATCTGTTTTTTAATCACTGATGAAATTAAGCAAAATAAATAAATACATAAATACATACAATACATAAATTTCGTATAACAAATAAGTTTTTTAACCAAGATAAACTAGAAAATACTTTTGCAATTTTGGGACAAAATTAAAATATCACTCGGTCAAGTGTAGCAACTAATTTCGAAAATACACAGGATTCTATGGATCAACTCCTATTACATGCTGAGACAGACGAAACTGTCTTTTGTATTATTTTATTTCAGCAGTAATGATTACGCAAAATATTTTGTAGATAAGAAATATTAAATTATTAATGAAATAATTAAAAAATTAATTGTGGCATCTGTTTCCAAAAACTAAGATATGATGACGTTTTCACTGCGCTAAGTGAAACATGTTCCATAAAAATTGTAATAAAAATTATCAATCGATTAGAGACTTTTGTTATAACCTATTTGCTCCTTCAGATTCCCTGATGAATGCTGTGACAGTAAATACAAAAAGGAAGTTCCAAACGATACAAAATATAAACAATAAAAAAACAACAAAGGAAGAGCTGTTTTATTGACCCGAAATAATTTTTAACTTCCGTTGTTTGGAGCTTCCTTTTTTTATGGCCCACATACAATGTTTGCGTAAAAGAACTAAAATAAGAAAATCTAGGATTTTCAATTTATTGTCACAGCATTCATCACTGAACCATTCGGGAGTAGAATTCTTGCATAAGTCGGATATATATGCCTTAATACCAATTTTTTCAGGCTCCGACTCAACAATTTTGTGTTTTTGCTTGCTTCCATTAGGGAATCCGAAGGAGCTAATAGGTTACCAAAGTCTGTAACCGATTGATAATTTTTATGGAAAATAAATATTTCACTTGGCGCAGTTAAAACTTCATCTTCCTTTCTAAAGTTTTGGAAACATTTGTCACAATTCATTTTTCAGAGAATTTTGATTTGATTGATAATGGCAGTAAACATTCTGTTCAATATTGCCGTCACATTTTTCTCGAACTGTGTTGCAAAACCAATCGCCAACACAAAAAAGCATACACACAAAAACTACAACAACAAAAAGCGTCGTTGAAACGACGATCATTGCGCTGGCTGATGTGTTGCTGTGAGAAATTTGCACAAAAAATGATTGAGATACCAAAACAACCACCAACACCTCAAAGTACACATGAGAAGCGGTACTTTCACTTCATGTATGTTTGTGGTGGCGTGTGCTTCAGTTCGCACAGTCAATGAGCGTAAACTGAAGCGCTTGCTCTCCTTGCACCGCTCTCTCCCTTTTGTGGCTTCCCCCCGCTCTCTGAAGCTCGCAAACAAAAGTTTGAATTTTTGAGCTCAGATGCGCCTTCTATACACTTCATATTCTTTGGTGTTACCTAAATATGGAATTACCTCATTTCTTTGATCGTTGGTTGGTAAGTTAGTCTCATCAGAAACAAGCACTTGCTTACGTTTACTATGTGAAATAGGTACAGAAATATGAACTCTTCTTAAATGACTTTGAAAAGCATATACGTTTGAAAAGCATTGACCACATTTAGTTACAGTACAAATAAATTTTACTATTTTGTGATATACATGGAACGATTTCAAATGGTTGATTAATTGTTTTGAGGTAGACGTAAAAAAGTTACAAATGAAGCATACAAACATTTTACTTCAGTTATTTTTTGGATTCTTTTAAATAATTGCTTAGTACAATAATATTGGGGTTTGGTGAGCATTCGATTTTGAAAAAATAATATTCAATAAAGTTATACAAGTACTTCGCTTCTCTCGGGTATTCGAAGTTTAAAACATGAAATAGTTTAAATACAATGTCCAGCGCCTTTATAAAAGTAGGTACCTTGTAAAGTATATTATCAAAGAGAACATAGAAGCATTCCAAATTTGTTAGCTCCTGGCCAGTCACCAAAATTAATGGTTGTAGTGGATGGTTTTTCTCTATAGCTTTAGACTTTAATTCATTGTACATTCTTTGGTAGTCATTTACGCACTCACAGTGAAGTACAGTGGCGTTTTGTGCATCGCAAATCGATGGCTTCCATTTCAGTCGTTTTTCTCCAGAAATTTGCTCAATTGAAATAAGTGGCGGCTTGAATATTGCATGTAGCAGAAGAGTTAAAATGCAATCAATTGAATCTGCGTACATAAAACAGTGCTAATTTCAAATATAGAAAATTTACCCGAATTGACATTTTCATCAATTTGTTTTAGCATGTTGATGGATGTCCTATCTTTAATTTTAGATTTCATGTAGGGTATTATGGTCTTTCTGAAATGCGGCCATTCATTAAGTAAAATTTGCGAAGTGTTTGGAAATTTTGCTTCGAAGTCAATTTCGATCTATAACAAAGAAAACTAAGTAAGCGTAAAAACGTGGAAAAAAAGGTCTCACTAAGCAATATCCAAGGGAGTGTTTGAGCAATGGCCAATCAGCAACGATGTTGCTTTCCTTATTTGCAATGTCAGCGCTTCTTAGAGTAAAAGTGTCTTTCCATTTTTCTAACACCTCGCTCCAAGGCTCCATATTATTTGAAAGCCACACCTTGTTGGCTAAAGCACTCTCGCCTACAAATTAGAAACATCAGTTAATTAAATTTTACATGGTATCAAAATCGTTTCGAATGAAGGTGCTGCACTTAACGGTTGGTGTGCGACCGCGGTATGTTTGGCTTGGTAACGAGCGATTCTTTTGTTACATCTTTCTTCTTCTTGTCAATCTTTCTGCGAACATTTGTTGCCTTATCGTACAGTTTCCCAGTGGGGTTTTTGCCGTTTCGGCGGTTGCAGTAATAACGCTGTGAAAAATTACAGATAAATAGATTAGATAACTAGCAAATTAATAAGTGTTTATATGCACGCCTTACCACGTCCTCAGTTGGGAATAAACAAATTAGTTGGTCTGCAAAATGGACAATATCTTTCATCGCCATAGGCAGCGACCGCTCTGCGAAATAGTCCACGATGGTATTCACTAAAATTTCCCTGTGCGTATCCAACAATACTGAATGTTCTTTGTATTGTTGCAGAACGTGTTGGCCTCTTGGGGTAGCACTAAGAACTGCATCCAAAGACTTGATAGGTGTGTTTCCCGCAGAGCTTGGGTATTCACTCGAATTGGAGTTCACCCAACTGGAACACAATCCTAAAGAAAGAGTGTCCGCCTACAAAAATATTATTTAATTATAAAAAAAATGTTTTTTATGAGCTGTCAAGCTCACATCATTTTGGCGCCAATGTGCTAGTCTTTCTTTGAACTTAATGCGAGTTCCAAGCATTGGGAGAGGGAAAAGTTCGTTTATGTCCTCGTCTTTAATTAAGTAGAGACTCTCTACATCCATGCCGCAGTCTGTGAATGTAAACTACTGTAAACTGCTATATACTAGGCTAGTCTCTTATATATGGGCAGTGAGCTAGCGCACTGAAATTTTTATGGTAGGTAGTATTCACTAATAAACGAGTAATTTTAAATTTTTAGTCGTCGGAGTTGTCTAGTTTATAAGTTATTAATTTTTAAAAATCACAGAAATCGTCTCGCAAATTGACACTTCTTCTTCCACTCCATACAACTGGCATTCACAATTTGACACTTCTTCTTCCACTCCATACAACTGGCATTCACAATAGCAAAAAATCTGAAGTAATATCGACAGCATTGCCATATTGAAGTTTTTAAATTCAGTATAAATGTACATTTAATTCGAGTTTTAGCCACATTTAAAGCAATTCAACATGTTTATAAAATTTAATTATTTGCATGCAGAAATACAGTTAGCACTTTACTGATGCCTGGCGCACTAGTTGCTCCTATGAGGGTTATTTTTCAAGCGCCCGGCCGAAGGGCCGAGAATTTGAAGCCCTACTTGCACTTAAGAGGGTTATTACCCCTCTCCCCTTCTTTTCCGTCTAAGTGCACCACCTTTTTGGCAGGTAATTACCTCCTCAACTGCCCATATATAAGAGTCCTTCCATATACTATGCCGCTTTTGTTACTTACCTAGTATTCTTTCATATATCTCTTCTGTGAAATTCATTTTCCAACAATTTATTTCTTTTATTTGATCGGGTTGAATGGTCGGGCTCCGCTGCAATCGAGTCTCGACTGCTCGAAGGTCACCGCCAGGAAGAATGAAAAATATTTCTTCCTCTTGGTCGGTTTCTTCCAAACCACTCTCCATTTATGCAGTTATTAGTCACTTAATAATAAATAAATTCACTTCAATTCACTTCACAAAATTCGAGAAAACTGATCACACCCGATGCCTCCGAATGATACGACACGAATGACGCGACAAGAATGACGCGTGCTAATATGTGCAAAATTAGCAAGAAATCACGTGACAAATGACAATAGTAACTGTAAAAACACATTTTCAACACTATTTTCATGTTAATTTGACAGGACATCTTTTTAAATATACCAAAAAATATTCATGTAATTTTAACAGGTTGCTACGTGTTAAAAATGTCGTGTAAATTTTTGAAATTGTTTTTGTTTTGCGTGTTGTTTTTGTATCATGTGGATGTAACATGCATCATGTTATTTAAGTAACGGCCAAATTTCTCTGGGTGTGTACGTCCTATTGTGATGTTGTCATGTCCTTGTTCCGCTGCTTTTACAACCCACAGCCGACTTGTCCCATCGTCCTCGTCCACCTTTGCCCACACATTCACCTCGGAATTCGCTTGTATCTTCTGGTGTTCACACGAGATAACTTTTCTTACCGCCACGCTTCGCTCATAGTCGGTGTGCAGCTGGAATTCAACGTTGGCATACCTCAGCACGTTTTCCTTCAGGTCCAGCATAAATCCGTGTCCTAATCATGAAATCCACGACGATAATCACGTCGTCCATTATATCCGCGACGATGAACTCATGTTCCAGTTTACTGGAGCCGATAGCTATCGTTTTTGTGACTTTTCCTCTTACCGGCGCACGCTCGCCAGTCGCTGTCCTCAGCTGTATGCCATGCAGTGGTTCCCAATTCCTTAGAAGCTTCCTTTTTATGACCTAATATGACGCGCCGGTGTTCAGTGTCAACACAAACAACTTTCCATCTATCTTTCCTTCAATCGTCAAGCTGCTGGGTTGTCGTTTGGGCTGCGAGACGAGGACGGTGGGGCCGCACGTTGTGGGGATCACCTCACGCCCATTTTCGCTGACCATTTCTAGTTTAACACCTCTTCAGCCCCGCGATTGTTGGCTGAGTCTCGATTGCCACGATTACTTGTTTCGGGGGATTGCGACCGAGAACGGAAACGCCACTTTCGTTGACGGCAGTCTCGTGCTATGTGGCCCTGCTTGTCACATAGCCAGTCCGTGGCCTGGCCGGTGTCTCAGAGCTTATGGTCTGGATTGAAATGTCGCTTTCCGGTTCGATTAGGCGATTCTTTGCAAGTGCATACCGAGAGGCCCACTCCATGCCGCCTCATATGTCATCGCGCTGGTCACCGTCTCCTTAAATGTCGGCTTGCTCACCATCAACGCACTGCGACGTGTCTCCGGGTCATGAACACCTTCGATGAACGCCTCGATCTTCGTTGAGAACATCAACGCCGACTTCCGGGTAGGACAACTGTACAAGCCGCTCAATGTCTGCTGCATAGGTCTGTAGCGCCTCGTTGGATCTTTGCCTGCGGTTCTTCAACTCGCAGTAGTACAGCGTTTAGTTGTGCTCGTTGCTGTACTTCGCTGCCAACGCTCTCATGACGGCCTCGTAATCACTTCTTCAACATTCCGGCACTGATTTTCAGCCGCAGGACCTTTAAGAGCCAGTGCCAATCTCCGAACTTTCCTTACATTGGTTCCCTGATTTTCCAGAGCGGCAAGGTCGAATTGCAGTTTGATTGTATCGAATGGCGTAACACCATCATAAATAGGCACTTCTGTTCCGGTGGCAGAACTTTCTCGAACTATCGGCAACTATTCTCACGGCTCGTCGATTTTTCTGTTCTTCGAAGCTTCTAGACTGTCAACTCGTATGTCTGGGGTCACATGTCCATTCGCATTTCTAGGTGCTCAACTTTCACATTCAGTCTGTGGGAAATTTCTTCCACTACCTGCTCCAAGCGTTCAGAATTGTCCTGAAGCTTGCTGGACAACTCGGGATTTGCACTTTCGATTCTTTCCGAATTTTGAACGTGCTTGGTTTCCATTCGCTCTGCCAATTCTCGGTTCGGAATTTCGAATTTCGCCGAAATTTCCTGATTGGTTGTTTCAATTTTTGCTGACAATTCACCTGACAATGTCGCAGAAGTTTCGTGGAACATGCCTTTCATTGCCATAAGTAGCTGGCTCATATTCATTCCTTGCAGTGGCGCGATAACCGCGGCCATGTTTTGCAGCGACGCAACACCACCAGATGATTCCTCCATTTTGACCGATGGCTCTAGCTCCTGTGCTTCGATGCCTCGTGATTCACACGCCTCGCAAGCCCAGCTGCAACCACCTTGCCACCAGCCGTCGTCAAATTCCAGGCAGTCAACTCCTTCTTCAGCTGGTCCACTTTTAGCTGATCGAGTTTGACCATGCCTGCGTTTTAGAATTTTTGTGTTCCCTTTGTTTTAATTTAATTAGCACAATCCCACTTCTAACACCAAATGTTACGAAAATTAGTTCGGCCACCTTAACGCAGGCTCATTCGTTTCTTTGGATTTGGATGACCACACACTATATTTCTTCAACGCAGATCCACAATAGTAGTCACTTTATTTACAATTTCACACTTTACTGCCTCTACACTTGTTACTTATTGGACTGCTCCGTGTTGCACATTTGCTAAAACCAAACTCTTCTCTCTGCGCTGTACGCGGTTGTCTTTGATACTTGTTTGCTTGTCGCACAGATCGTTCTCGTACATTCTAATTGGTCTCGAAATTTCCAGTATCATCGTGAGTCATCTCTGCGAATGTTCTAGCGAAATTATCATACCTCTAACAGTATACCAACGCAAGTTGGTCGTATTCTAAAAGTATGCCTCTAAAAGCGTGCCAAGTAAAAGCATTCCAATATCTTGCAAAGAGACAGCGTGCAGTATCGTCACAATATCCTGATTCATAAAAAACATTAGCCTTTACCGATTTCTCTATGCTAAATTAATTGCTTATCTTGTTTCACAAAAGTTGCAACTCGTGGGTTGGTTTAAGTAGTTTGTAAATGTAAAAAGTTTGAAGTTGTAAATAAAGTGATTGCTGGTTTTTAACTGCGTTTAAGAATTGTATTGTGTTTTATTTTGAAGCACGATCCAGGGAGACGAATACGCATGCAGAACTAATTTTCGTAACATTTGGTGTCAGAAATGGGATTGTACTGATTAAATTAAAAGAAGGAAAAAAATCATAAAACGCAAACATGGTAATACTTGAGCAACTGAATGTGGACCAGCTGAAAAAGGAGGTGGCTGCTTGGACTTTGCCGACTACTGGCGGAAAGGTGGAGTTGCAGTTGAGCTTATGAGAGGCATGTGAGGCACGAGGCGTCGATTGCGCTGTGCACGAGTTCGGAAAGTAGGAGCTAGAGGCGCCGGCCAAAGTAGCGAAATCTTGTGCTGGTGCAGCGTCGCTACAAGTCACGGCTGTGGATGTTGCGGCACTACAAGGAATCGACATGAGCCAGCTACTGGTTGCAATGAAAGGCATGTTCGAGACTACGAATCGAGAAATAGCGAAAAAATTTTGGCGAAGGTGAAAACGGCGAACCGAGAAGTGGTAGAGTGAATGGAATCTAAGCTTTAGGAATATTCGGTGCGCTTGGAAGTGGAGAAGGTGGAAGAAATCTCCGACAAGCTAAATGTGAAGGTGAAGCACCTGGGAACTCGAGTGGAACACTTGTATAAACGAGTTGACGACCTGGATGGTTCCCTGAACAAACGCGTTGACAGTCTGGAATATTCGGTGAGCAGGAAAATTGATGAGCGGCTTAAGAAGGTACAGCCGCGAAAATGGTTGCCGCCAGTTCGAGCACGTTCCGCCATCAGAAAAGACGTGCCTACCTATGATGGTGCTACGCCGTTCGACAATTTCAAACTGCTATTCGACCTGGCTGCTCTGGAGACAAAGTCGACTAATATCAGGAAAGTGCAGTCCTGCGGCTGAAGTAATAAAATCAATTCCGGAATGTTTAAGAAGTGATTACGTGGCCGCCATGAGGGCGCTAGCAGCAAAGTACAGCAACGAGCATAACAAAGTGCTGTACTACTGCGAGCTGAAGAACCGTAGGCAAAGGGCCAACGCGGCGCTGAAGACATATGCAGCAGACATTGAGCAGCTTGTGCAAGTGTCCTACCCGGAAATCGGCGCTGATGTTCTCGAGAGAATGAATATTGAAGGGTTTATTGAAAGTGTTCATGACCCGGAGACACCTCGCAGTGCATTGATGATGAGAAAGCCGACATTTAAGTAGACGGTGACCAGCGCGATGACGTATGAGGCGGCATGAATTGGGGGCTCTCGGTATGCACCTGCAAAGATACACTGAATTCAACCGGAAAGCGACATCTCGATCCAGACTATAAGGTCTAAGTCACCGGCCAGGCAACGGGCGGCCTCCTCTAAAGTTGTTTGCTGGCTATGTGATAAGCAGGGTCACATAGTACGAGACTAACATCGACGAAAGAAGCGATGTTGTTGATCGCAATCGCCCGAAGCGAGGAATATTAACAATCGAGACTCAGCCAACAATTGCATTTCCGCTGCACACCGGGTATGAGCGAAGCGTAGCGGTAACAAAAGTTATCTCTTGTCAACACCAGAAGATACCAGCGAATTCCGAAGCGATTGTGTGAGCAAAGGTGGGCGAGGACGATGAGAAAAGTCGGCTGAGGGTTGTAGAAGCAAAATAACAAGTGAAAGCATGCTACAGCAAAATTTTGTTGAAAACTGTACGCAACTACTGTGTAACACGGAGAGAACTTCTGCCAGTATTAGAATATGTAAAACACTTCCACCAATACCTGTATGGTCGAAAGATTCGCCTGCGCACAGATCGTGCGGCATTGAAATGGCTACCGAACTTTAAAAATCCTCAAGGCCAATTGGTGCGGTGGATCGAGCGCTGCAGAGCTATGACTACACAGTAAAACATCGCGGAGGCAGTAGCCATGGAAATGCCGATGCCTTCTCACGCCATCTGTGCAAAACCGAATGCATGTATTGTTCACGGGCCGAAAGCAAAGAGCAGATATGTAGTGGACATCCGATTGGTAAGCTTTATGCAAGAAGAAGATAGGTCTGCGGAGAGGCTACAAAAGGACCAGCGCGAGGATGCGGATCTTGTACAAATCGTCGAAGGCAAGGAGCAAGGCGCACGTCCGGACTGGTAGGAGATGGCTGGCGAAAGCCCGATCGCGAAGGCTAACTGGGCGCAGTGGCAAAGTCTGCGGCTAAAGGATGGCTGCCTGTACCGCGAATGGGAGAGTGAGGATGGTCGGACCAGCAACTCCCTAATGGTAGCCCCGAAATGCAGAATTAACGAGGTCATCGAGACATACCATAACGACTCCAGTGGAGGGCACCTAGGCATCACCAAAACTGTCGCCAAAATAAAAACACTATTCTACTGGGTAGGATGCCAGGAGTCTGTAGCCGATTGGATTAGAGCTGTGATCGACGTTCGGCTGCGAAAGGGCCGACAAGATCTCGGGGCCGCATGCAGCAGTACAACGTGGGATCGCCCTTCGAGCGGATAACCGTGGACGTCGCCGGTGCATTCCCAATTGGCACTCAAAGAAACAAATATGTGCTGATGGTAATGGATTATTTAAGCAAGTGGCCCGAAGTGTATCCTATTCCTAACCAGGAGGCCACTACGGTCGCGGGAATACTGGTAAACAACTGGGTGGCCAGCTTCAGAGTTCCGTTAGGGTTGCACTCGGATCAAGGCCGGAATTTCGAATCTGCGGTTTTCAAGGAAGTGTGTGAGCTGGGAAGGAAAACTCGTACCACTGCTTTGCATCCACAGTCCAACAGCATGGTGAAACGATTTAATCGGACACTGGAAGAGTATCTGCGGAAAGTGGTAGGCAGGAATCAAAAGGATTGGGACACGCATATCCCTCTGTTCCTGATGGCGCATAGGTCAGCCCCGCACAGCACGACGTCACTCACTATAGCCCGAGCAGTCTTTGGCAGAGAGTTGAGGTTGCCCGCTGTCTGGAAGTTCGGAGTGGTCAGCACGATGGAAGGCAGTATGACTGACTACGTGGTCAATAAGCGGTCGGAACTGGAAGAAATTCACCAGTTTATAAGGAGCCAAACCCAACTGGTCAGCGATAAGATGAAAGCCAGATATGATCTACGGGCTAACACAGCAGGGTTCCAAGAAGGCGAGAAGGCTAAAGCTCTACAACCCGCAACAGAAGAAAGGGTTGTCTCCGAAACTTCAAACGTCATGGGAAGGGCCGTGCAATGTCGCGACCTGGATTAATGACATGGTATACAGGATTCAATGTTGCAGAAATAGAGGCGCTAGGCTGAAGGTAGTCCATTTGGAGCGCCTGGTGTCTTACTACGGCGGAGCCTCGGCACTTGTTCGGGACGAACAAGTCCAAGTGGTGGGCAGTGTGACGATAATGTACGCTGTCGCTGTGCAAGGCACTGGAATGCTTTTGCTTGGCAAGTTAAGGTATCAGTACCCGAAATTCTACCACCACGAGTAGTGCAACATAAGCACTTCCCACATTCGTCTGGGTAAGGGAAACATGATGCGTTCCCACAACGTGACTGCATTTTCGCTTATCAGCTTTTTGGCAATTCAACGTGATAGGGAACCGTAATTATGCTTTCGCGCCGATTAGTGGAGTTAGTCTTTAATTTACCACCTAAGCGAGCGGAATAAAAGGAAATAAATTTTTTTAATAAAATTCACAGACTGAATTTTTAATTGGCGCCCAACGTGGGGCAGCTTCCGAAAAAATATCCTGAAAACAACAAGTAAGGATCGGTCGCGGTAGTCCCGGAAAAAAATAAGTACCCTAGCGAAAGGGGAAAAAATTTAAAAAAGTATCCCAATAAAGGAGAAACAAAAAAAAACGTAACAATCGTGTGAACAATGAGAAGTCAACATTTACAGTGCGTTCCAAAATAAAGTGCTGATAATAAAACTTATAAAGGAAGGCTCGCAAAAGCATAAAACCGAGAAGCGAACACTTACAGTGAACCAGTTACTGACACCAGGAAGAGCAGCAGTAAAGTGAAAAGGCGACACCAACCAGGAAGATATTAACCGAAAACCCGAGAAGCACCAAGCAAGCCGATCTAGCAAGTAATACTTTTCCTATGTTTAGCCATTAGATATAAAGATTAAAACTAGAATAAACAAAAATATAGGAGTATTCATAGTATAGAATAAAATTTAATACATTTTTTTTTTACATATAATAAATAAAGCTGGACACAAGTAATGCCATTAATGATTTGACGGTTTGTTCAGTTCCCTATCAGTAAAAATGGCAACCGCAGATCAAATTAAGGGATTTATAGAGGCGCAAACGGGCCCTTTAGTTAAGAAAATAGAAGAATTAACTAGGAGCTTGCAACACTTGACTAACACTAATACAGTTACAGAATATTTATTAGCCCGAAAAAATAGATGAAGGGATCCGTTGCGAGGAATCGTTAGATATAATCAAATCCTTACCGCCTTTTAATGGCAAAAATTCATACGTTAGTTGGCGAGAAGCCGCTGGCAACTCCGATATCAGAAGGGAAGTCGCAGGTACTACGCTGCATTGACGATACTAAGGAACAAAATAACCGATGACGCAAACGACATACTAACGAACCACGGTACCGTGCTAAATTTTGATGCTATCCTTAGTCGCTTAGATTTCGCATACGCGGACAAAAGACCGTTGCACATTATAGAAGAAGAACTTAGCATTATGCGCCAGGGCTCCTTCAGCATAATAGACTATTATAGCGAGGTCAACAAAAAAATAACAGCCTTAATCAATAAAACAATAATGACTCACGGTTCGAACGCAGAACTAACGAACGAGCTGAATAAGAAAAATAGACAATACGCCTTGCGAATTTTTATAACAGGATCAAATCCACCTCTAGCAAATATCATATTCTCATTATCACCAAATGACCTCCCAAATGCCTTGGCAAAGACCCAGGAATTAGAGTCCAACAATATACGAGCTAATTTTGCACTTCAGTTCAACCGAGCCCGCAATTCCAATTCTGGCAATAATAGTAATCAAAAACCGCATAATTTTTTACGATTCCCACGACGTAATCAAGGGGACTTCCGAAACAACTTCCAAAATAGCCAAACGCAACCCAAACCCGAACCAATGGAATTAGGTAGTTCAGCTAATGTATCGCGAAGATTTTTTTACAACACAAATTATAACCATCAAGAAACCCCTCGACCAAATGTTAGCAATGGTAACAATAATAATTTCCCGCGAGGACCAAACCAAAATAACTACCAAGGACATCAGGAGAATCCTGCAAGATTTGGCAATTTCCAGCAAGCTCTTAAACGCAACCTCCCGAGCGCTCAAGTTAGTTCTCAGCCGCAATATAAGGCACCACGAATAACAATTTAAATGAGGACAATTTTTTAGAAACAGACCCGGATTGCCCTACATCCTTAAACGAGGGACATCCGGAAGAAAATATAGAATATTAATCGACAGCGGTGCCACTAACTGCTACTGCAGCCCAAATAGTAAAGAATTAGAGAATTAGAATTAGGAAATAGTAAAGAATTAGTTATCAGTAAAAACAATAAATGGGTTTACCATAATTGAACATTATTGCGAGGCAACGCTATTTGGAATCAGAGAAAGATTCTACGAGATCTCTAACCTCGAAGCTGATATTTTAATAGGCTATAATTTTATGAAAAAGCAAACATTGTGCTGAGTTTTGAAAAAGGAACCTTGGAGTGTGGAAAGCACTGTGAGAGATTTCTAAACTTTAACAAGGAAGAGCAAGATGATGAAGAGGTCGATTCCGTAAATGAAAACACGTTAGAAAATATTAATCACATAAGGAAACATGATGAAATTGAATATCTAAGACGCGAAGTCATTCAAGAAGTAGAACAGCTTCATTCCCAAATAAACATGAGGCTGCCATTTAGGACAGACGTACGAGCAGAAATTCGTATTAAAGCATTGCAAATTTTCCCATCAATCATTGCTAAGATTGAATTATGCTTAACTTATATACGGGTTTCCCCATTTGAACAACGGTATTAACGAGTTGTTTTATTTCTTCTTCAACTCTATTCTTTTCGTTTTTAGAAACTTGTAATGTTTCTTTAATAAATTGAATTTTCAAGGGTCTGCACAGGCTCGTAGAAGCAGGGCGAGGATTTTGCCAAATTATTTTCTCACCGCAAACTATCCTAAGAGGCACAATAGTTGTAATAAAAACCGATGAATCGTTCGATTCATTATTATAAAAAGCTTGTTTATAAGGAGTGTGGCCCGAACTGCCATCAAAACCCTATTTTAAATGCAAACAAAGTTTTAACAAATCGTCGGTGCTTAAGGTGTCAATAACGCATTTTTGTACTTCAATTAGCCGTTCAACTGTATGATCAAGAAGGGATTGTAAACTAACTTCTGCTGAAGTTTCACTTATTTTAATGCAGGCTTGTTTGGGGTAAAGATCTTTTTTTGCCGATTGAATAACTTTGTACGAAGGAAATTTCTCTGGAGCAGCACTTCTGATAATGTTGTACTGTTCTCGAGTTAGTTTAGCATCAACAAAAACAGCCAGTGCTTCTTCTTTACTTAGCATTGACTTTTTTTTATTTACCATTCCTGATGGAGTTGCGGTTGCTATATTTTCAATTAATTTTGATGCCTGAACTTGGCCTGCTGCTCTTAAACTCATTCGAGTAGCATACGTCAGCATAGGAAGAGACGCATGATTTCTCAAATCTTTTATTTTTTTGCGTTTACTTCCTTCGCTTGATTCTTCAAATGGAATCTCTTTCCTACCGCGTTTCATATGCATTGAAGAAGGAATCGAAATCGATTCATCAAGCCAATTTTTGTTCCATTTTAGGAATCTATTTTCGTTTCTGCAAGACCTCTGCCATTTGCTCTTGAACTGGGTGCTAAAATTGCTTCTGATTTTCTTAAAATTGGCTTTTTCGTTCTCTGAAGGAGTGGCCCGTCTTCTTATTTCTGCTTCAAGAAAATTAAATTTTTCTTTAAAGTTTTGACAATTTGAGTTTTTCATAATGTCATACATCTCTTGTCGGGAAATCAATAAACACGTTTCTAAGGAAAAGTGAATTGTGTTAAAATCAAAATAATTATTATTTATTATTCCTTTCTAACGTGTTAACTTTTTTACACATCACTAACATAATATTTAATTATTAACACATCACTATTATAACAGTTTGACATTGAACAAAACACAAACGATGAAAACCTATCAACAACAAAGACAAATGCAAAAACTTAAACGGAATGCAAATAACAACATCACCAACTGCTGCCTGTGTCTTAATGTGCAAATTCTTTATTATTTTAAAATCACATGTCACGAGTATAACACTTTGATAATGAGCATAACACAATCGATGAAAACCTACCAACAACAAGTACAAACGCAGTAAGTAAAAGGAAATGCAAATAATAACGGCACTAAACGCTTCACATTTTGCCTATGACTTCAAACACAAAATTTCTATTATTTTCAAATAGAGCAAAGTGGCGCAAGATTTATTTTAACAATATGTTAGCTGAATATCTGTAGTTTCACATGATATACGTCTTATCGCTAAGCAAGGCTTAGTTCACAACTATATGTCTACATATATACTCCAAAAACCTCAAATTTAAGATATTTTTTATACAAAATTAGTAAAAAAAACTAATGATTTTTTTAAACTTTTTTTTCAAGACTAGTTTCAAAATACCTGAAGTTGAAGATTCCATCATAAATTTAACATATAATTTAAACTTTCACACTGAAATTTGCCTACGAAAATCACTAAAAATTCGCTTTTTGCACTTTCCACAAGATCACAACAGAAAAAGGTTAACTTTGACAAGGCACGGAAGGAAAACCAAAGCACAGAAAGCAATAGTTTATTCACCAGTGATGTAAAATTTAATTTTCTTTAAAATGGCATCAAAATGTTTGAGATTGTCTAACATTTCATTTTTGAATTAATCGCACGTTTTCGGGTTTTGGCCCCACTGTGCGACGCATCGAACGTCGCAATAGGCGCGGTATTAAGTCAAAATGGGAAACCTGTCACATTCATCTCTAAAACCCTTAACTCCACTGAAAGAAATTACGCTACGAATGAAAAAGAACTATATGCCATAGTGTGGGCTCTGAAAACACTTCGGAACTATTTATATGGTGTATCAGATTTGGAAATTCATACCGATCACCAACCTTTAACATTCGTGTCCGCTGGAAATCCAAATGCCAAAATGAAAGGATGGCATGCTTTTATCGAAGAATTTGCACCAAAATTTGTATACAAACCCGGAACACAAAACGTAGTTGCTGATGCGCTCTCCAGACAATTTTTAAACAATATCCCCGATAATGAATCAGTACTCAGCACTCCGTTGAAAGTAGTTATGAATATACTATTCCTGAATCCCTCAAACCCTTAAATGAATTTAAGCAACAAATCCTTTTGAGCAAGGCAAACTTTACAATACATGAATCATTAGTAAATTTCGGTAAAACTAGGCATATCATTGAATATGACACTAAGGAAAATTTGAAAACAATCCTTTTAGAATTCCTTCAGCCTAAATTAGTGACCGCAATACATTGCACCGCGGAAGACCTTCTTGACTTCAAAGAAACAGGGGTGTTTTCACAAATAAATTCCTATACACGCGAATATTCCCCATTGACGTACTAAATCGCAATGACCAAGAAGCAATAATACGAGTACAACAAACACATATTCGCGCCCACAGGAAATGTAAGGAATATTATAAACAAGTTTATAAGGAATACTACTGGCCTAAAATGTTGAATCATTTTAAAGAATACATTAGACGCTGTGAAATCTGCAACAAAACCAAGTGCAATAGGCATCCGCAAAAAATTGACATCGGTGTGGCTCCGATTCCCAACAAGGAGGGGGAATACCTTAACCTCGACATTTCCACGCTCAAAATCTTAAATTTATAACTTGTATCGATGCCTATTCAAAATTTTTAGTTATAAAACAGATAGATAACAAAACCAATTTAGCAGAAAAAGTTCTTGATGTTTTACAAAGTTTTCCAGAAGCAAAAAAACTCACTCTCGATAACGAACCAGGATTTACAACACCCCAGTTTAAAGCTTTAATGCAACGATTACGAATTGACAGTGTTGTGACTAATATATTAAAGTAGTGTAACTAATTACGTAGTATATTACTTTTGCTTTAAAAATGTAGTGTAACTAGTTACTTTTCCCATAAGTAATCACCTTCAGTAATATTACTACTTTTTTTCAAGTTACTTATTACAATATTACTTTTTAGCCAACAAAGTTCTAATTTTCATGTAAAACAGCAGCACTGATAACATGATTAAGATCTATTACAATTATACAACGCTGCACTTGTTCATACTAAACATAGCTCGCGTGTTTCATTTCCAACTGAGTTTGATAGTGGAGAAAAAAATTAACATTTGCAAGCAAATTCAAGCGGTTTTAACAAAAAAGGTAACGAAATTCAAATTGTAATTCAAAATGAAATAATCATTTAACCTGATTGTTTTTTTGCAGAATGACTACTTTTAATAGCTGGAAATTCCGCAAATATTTCGATTTGTTGACGGAAGCAACCGACTTGCAAACTGCTGCAGTCAAAAATATAAAAGTACGCTGCAAATTGTGTGAGCCAGAAAACGTGACCCTATCTACCTCAAAGATAATTTTTTTTTTTTTAATAACTAAACAAGTGCCTGAAGTTTTACAAAATAAATATCAAATATGTAAAAAAAATCTTCGTTTATTTTTTTGGAAAAAGTCTGTAGAAATCATGTATTTTTAAAATACTTAACTACTTAACTTTAACTTACGACTTAGTTACCTGGCGTCATCCGGGAGGGTATTGGCACAGAATAAACAGTATACAGAAGGCGCATCTGAAATAATTTTGCGATTTCATTTCAGACGCGGGCGGGAGCAGCAAAGATGAGGAAAATGTAAGTTAACGCTGCCGCCAGGCAGCGTACAAAATAATTTAATTTGCCGCGAACCACGGCGGCATACTTACAATATTTATGGTTTCTCCAATCCTCGTCCAAATGAAAGTCAATTATCGGATTCACGAACAATGTATTTTTCTGAGTTACTCCGTTCAAGTCTGGCAAAAGACTGCCTTACAAATTCTTAGTCTAAGCCCTAATTCCCTAAAAATGCCTACGTCGGCATTCCCTGGCCGCGGTACGTTCCCACGCTGCGAAGGTATTACACCAGGCGCTGCATCAGCAGATTTGCTGCAGTCACGTTGCGCTTGCACGCGCTCGTGTTCAGGTGCAAAGACAGCAGCGGTCGCGGGTGCGCTAACTCCTCCCACCTCAAAAATCTGCGTCCCGCAGATCGACATAGGTCATCCCGAGAACCTCATTGGTTTTTGTTGGAGAAGGAGCGTCCTGCCTGGTTGTTGTCTCTTGATGCATGCCAGGGATTGTAATGCTTGTGGTTATTCTTTTCCAGATCACGTAGCAGGCTATGGCTAAGGTAAGGAATATTGCAGCTTCCACCGCCGTCGAAACGTAGAATTTGCCGTCGAGCTTGCTGAGGCGATTGATATTTTGGATGCTAAGGCCGTGGACGTACTCCAGATTTACCTTGAGGCCCTCATAGGTTATGTTGGTCAGCACCGATGGCAGAGCCTGGAGATTTCTGGCCTTCGTGCTGACAAATGTTCGATTTCCAATTCGTACCGTCTCGTTGCTGAATTGTATGAGGAAGGAGCCCTGTAGGTTTCTTGTCTCCTTTTCACCACAGACGGTCCCATTAAAGCGTGTCAGGAAGATAGTGTTTTCATCAATCATCTCCACGACCTCATCGTTGTTCGTTTCAAAGCGACACTTCGCATCGCCGCCCTTGAGCAATTTTGGCAAACATTCCTCCTCCGGTAGCTTTTTTATCAGGCTCTCTTCACAAATGGTCGCGTTGCTGATAGAGAGGCAATCACCAGTAATATCATACCATAAGTTTCTTCAGTGTTCATCATCAACTTATTGTACAGGACATCGACACGTTTGCCTCCCGATGAGGTGCTCCTCACCAGAATTAGACGATACCTCTCGGGCTTGACTTTTGGCACAGAGAGCACATACACGAGTAAAGTTCCATTCGTATATATAGACGGTTTGGCGTATTCCATGGCTTCTACCAAATTTTGATAAGGTAGAGCTTCTTCTTCAGAAATGACCTGCCCGACCTCAGCTTGGTCTAAAAGGTTGGTATTAACAATCCCAGTTTTCGCCAACTGGCATGCTCGCACTATTTCGGAAATTTGCTCTTTCAGCACGAGAACCTTGTTAGCCAACAGGACCTCAAGTTTTCCCGCGTTAAAGTTTTTGTCAACACCATTGGCAAAATCCACCACGCTGTTAACTCTTTTTAGGGCCTCCTGCGTCGCATTGAAAAGTTTCTTGTTAATGGAAAACTGGTTGTTGTTGTTATCGATCAGTTATTTTTGACTTTGCAGAACCCAATCCCAATCCGTGGCGTCAGGAGAGCCTGCCAACCATTTCCACGCTGATCCGATCCAATTTATGGAACGGGGTTTCCTAGATTTGCTGTTTCGTAATTCTTCCAGACGCATTTTCGCCTGGCTGAGATGAAGTTCAATGATTGTTGTCATCGGGGTTAAGTCTAGTTCGTGTTGGACTACTTCTGTCAGCTCCGAAATGATTCCATCGAATTGAGTAAGGTCTATGATGTGCAACAGCTTGAAATGGCCATTGATTATCCATCCACTTCCACGTTCAATTGTCACCAGTGGGGACTCGTAGTTGAAGACGTTGAACCCGCAGGCACAGGGAATTATGAGCAATCTAGCTTGACAAAATTTTGGATACAATTCACATATAATGATTTTAACATAACATGATTTAAATCAAAACATTTTATTCTTACTTAATCTAATTCTATTTTACTTTATTTTTCCTTTTCATGTAATTAATATTTATTAGTTAATATTTCCTTAACATATAATAATTTTAACATAAAATGATTTAAATCAAAACATTTTATTCTTATTTAATCCAATTCCATTTTACTTCATTTTTTCTTTTCTGTAATTAATATTTATTAGTTAATCAATTTCTCAGTTTGGCAGTTTGTTCTGCCTTGTTTCCTTCTGAGCTGCGAAGGAAGGAGGGGTTAGGTTCAACAATCGTCTCCCTATACATTTTTAATTTGAGCCTTATGGATCCTTTTCCCATCGTTCGTGGTTACCGTGAGTCTGTTGTCGCTACCAATAACCTCTTTCTTATAAAGGGGGCGTTGTTTTGTTTTGATTTGCTTGTTTCTCACGTATACCACGTCTCCCGGTGCGTATTTCCTAGGGTCATGCCTTCTTTCATTTAGTCGGGTATTTCGCACCTCCTGATTTTTCTTCATGCGGTCCCTAACTTCACTGAAAACCTTATCTCGAAAATCTGTCAATTCCTGATAGTTAATTCTTTGTATCCTGTTGAAAAATATGTCGCTTGGCTTATGTTTGGTTACGGAATGAATTGTATTATTATATCGATCGACAGCTATGTACAACAACTCTTTCGGGGATGTGTTTGGTATTTCCTTCTGCAGGCACCGGTATATTTCGATAACAGTGGAGTGAAGCCGCTCAACTTGCCCATTTACCTCGCTTCTTTGGATAGGAGTTTGATAAACTTTAATTCCTAATCCTCTAACATAATTGGAGACTAGGGGACTGACAAAGCCTCTTTCGTTATCGGTGACTATCATTCGAGGGACGGTAAAATAGTGAATTATTTTGGCAAATTTTTTGCGTAACAGAATAGCGGACTTATCTTTTATATGAAAAAACTTCACGAATTTCGAGAATTTGTCTAGACAACTGAGGAACCTTTCCCCACCTATTTTGAAAATGTCAATGTGTAGGATGTCGCACGGGTGTTTGGGGATAGGAGAATCTTTTAATTTTGGCACGAAGGGATGCCTGTCGTATTTGTTAACCCGGCATATTTCACAAGCCTTCGTGAAATGCTTTATCAATTTCGCCATTTTAGGGAAGTAGTAACGCTCTAAAATTTGCCCTTTATTTTCCACAGGGTTCCTATGGGCCCTCTTGTGCTCTTCCTCAATTATCCTGCATATTCTTTCTTCATTTCTCACATCCTCTACTAATCTCTGCGTAATTCTGATTTTGTAATAAACGAAATGTTCGAGGTACACCTCTTGGAGGAGCTGAAGTCTATTCTCTGGAATTTTGATACCGTTAATTACAGCTGGGTTTAGTCGTTCCTTCAATACCTTCGTAAGTACGTCGCGGTCAATGTTATCTAGGGTCACATAGTGGCGGGTGTACCCATCGTGAGGATTCTCAACACTAAAGAGTTCTCGTCCTTCTCTGGTCACGATCTGATTTCTGAACACGTTCAAGGGTGCCTCAACGTGAATTATAAGGTCAGAAGCGTCTTGTTCCGCACTATGAACGGTTTCGATTTCGCTAGCGGTTTCCGTCGTCGAGCCTCTGATACGGTCAGAGTCCTCGATGAGTCACTTGCTCCTTTACTAGCAGTTTCAGTAGTCGAGCCGTCGTCATGCCTCGTATTTATCGCATGAAGTTCTGTCTGGTTTCCTGTCTGACATTTCATCCTCGATAAGGCATCAGCCACATAAGTAGTTGTATTTACCAGGAGTGTAAATCAGCTCGTGGTTGTATTCCTCTATACGTGCCTTCCATCTCTTTAACTTTGCATTATGGTTACGGTTCCCAAGCGCAAAGGTGAGGGGTTGGTGGTCGGTGTAAATTTTGATATTTTTCGCGCCATACAGATACGAGCGCAAATTATCCAATGCCCACACAATGGCTAACATTTCCTTCTCGTTGGTGGCATAATTCTCCTCTGTCTTACTCAATGAGCGGGAAATGTATGCGATTGGCCTATCCTTGCCAATCTCACCTTGAGACAGAACGGCCCCTATCGCGAAATTGGACGCATCTGTGGTTAAGTTGAAAGGTTTCTGGAAATCTGGGAAGGCTAAAATTTCGGATGACACAAGGAGTTCCTTCAGGTCGGCGAACGCTTTCAGGCGGCAGAATCAAGCTCTATTCTTACTTTTTTCGATTGGTTAGCTTTCACCTGCGCGTTTTCCCCACGAGTTAGATTAGTTAGGGGTTTGGCCACCTTGGCATAGTCTCGAATGAATTTCCTGTAATACGATGTCGTTCCTAGGAAGCGCTTTAGATCCTTCAACGTTTCGGGTGGTTCTAGGCCTTGAATAGCGCTCACTTTCTTCGTGTCGGGCTTAATACCGTCTGGAGTGATGACATATCCGAGGAATTCCACACTAGTTTGCATGAATTGGGTCTTTTCAAGATTAACCTTCAAATTTGCCTTCAACAAGGTTGCAAATACTGTGCGCACGTTTTGCAGATGCTCCTCCTCACTTTTTCCGAAGACGATTATGTCATCAATGTAGACGTAGCAGATTCTCCCTATATGTTCCTTGAGCACGTCGTCTATCATGCGTTGAAAGATGGCGGGAGCGTTCTTCAAGCCAAACGGAAGCCTTAAAAATTCGTATTTCCCATTCATCGTCGAGAAAGCCGTTTTGGGAATATCTGACTCTTTCATCGGAACTTGATGGAATCCAGAGGTCAAATCGATCGGCGTAAAATATTTTGCAGAACCTAGGCTGGCAAGTGTGCTATTTATGTCAGGGATTGGGTAGGTATCGGGTACGGTTACAGCGTTCAAACGTTTAAAATCTATAACCATTCTATATTGTTTTTCCCCAGTAGGTTTTGGCTTCTTAGGGACTATCCAGATTGGGGAATTATAAGGACGTTTTGAAGGGCGTATGACGCCTTCCTCAAGCAATTCTCCAATCTGCCTCTCGACCTCCTCCCTCATGCAGGCGGGATAAGGATAACTTTTCGTATAAATCGCTTCCTTTGTCGTAGTCCTGATTTCTGCCTTCACCGTAGTATCAATTATTTGTTTATCGCTTATTGGGTCAAAAAGTTGTATATGATCTTCAATTATTCGCTGGAGTTCTTCTATGACATTTTCGGACAGACTGTTATTCAAAATTGGATTCACCTGTTTAGATACTTTTTCTAAGAGGGGAATTTTGATGTTTGTGCTAAGGGTCAACACGTTTTTTTTTCGGTCTATTACAGCCTCTAGTTCTTTCAAGGTATCATCGCCGATGATCCCATCAAAGGACTCGAGGCCTGGCAGTACATAGAATGTTAACACCGTATCATTGCCGACACGCCTAAAAAACCTACCACTAACCTCCTCGGTGATTCGGATGCGTCCTCCCGCCGAATTCCCAAAGAATGGCCTTGGGAGTTCCCGGCTGTTCTGGGAAAGGGATGTGTTTATGAAATTTTTATTCGCTCCTGTGTCTACCAGAAATTTCAACACAGTGCCCTGGCTACCCACGTATTCTATGTAAGGTACGCTGGATAGGCTCCTGTCATAAAATTCACCTGATCTTCCGACTCTTCCTCAGCCAAGTTCGCGTAATTTTCATTCACTGCTTCCATATAGAACATCCTCTGCTGCTTATGGCGGAAGTTGTCCGAGCCGAACTTCCTTTTGAATGGAAATCCCTGTTGGGGTCTGTTCATGAAATTTGTTCGCCGCGTCTGTGTGGAAGGGTCCACTGCCATTTTTTCTACAGGTCTATCTGTCCTTTGGGTAAAATTACGATTTTGGAAAGAGCCGCCCTGCGGCTTAAATCCATATCTAAGATTCGTTCCGGAGGGCGGAGAATTATTGTTAAACTTTGAGAACGAAGCACGAGGATTAGTATCTTTATTCATTTCATTTATAGGCACAGTCACATTGGTTCTGTTTATTCCGCCGTGCACAGGATCGTTTCTAAAATTGAGATTTTGAATGTCCAGGCAGGCCGTGTAGGCCTCAGGTAGCGATTTCGGTCTTTGCACAATAATCATGCGGGAGAGACCGCCGCTCAGTCCTCTTACGAAGACATCCAGCGCCCTATTCCTGTATGTCGCCATCAGGGCATCAATCGTTTCAGTGGAGTAGCTTTCAGTTTTCACTTTATTTGCTATCAGAGAAAATTGATGATTCATACGGGCGTAGAACTCATCCAATTTGCCGTTCCCCTGGGTTAGTTGCCCCAGCTGGTGTTCCAGGGTACGTATGTCCCTTTTGTCGGCATAATGCAGCGACAAGCAAGCTTTTATTCCTGGCCAGTCGGTCTCACACACATTATGGGAAATCAGAGCAGAGTCAGCATTACCTCTGACTTTTCCCCTGATGCTCTTGAGAATTGCCCTATAAAGCGGTTTCGTCCTGACAATCTTATAGTCGTCTAGAATCCCTTCAACAGAAGTCACCCAGGAGACGTACTGTGCTGGGTTACCCTCAAATGGCTGTAGGTCCCTAACTGAATCTGGCAACCTGCCTATTTCCCTCAAATCTTCCTCGGTCACTGGCCCACGCAATGGGATTTCAGATTGACTAACTACAGGAGCATTAGCCTGCTCTAGCTGACGAATGCGGCTTTCCGCCTTCTTCAATTCGGCCATAAGCGCGCCCACAGAGCCATTCAGCTCGGTAACCGAACGTGTCAAGGAATCCATAACGATTTAATTAAAAATTTGTTTTTACAAAATTTATTTATTTCTTCCTTCACTCACCAATTAAAACTTGAGTTTTATCTTAATTCTCCTCTTCCTCCGTAGCTCAGGCCTCTATTTATTTTTCAGTTATTCTAGTTTTTGGAATTATGCAGCGTTGATGTCACTTAGGGCGCTGTTATGCAGACGGTCAAATGACCGTCGGTCACGATACTTTTTACGCTCTCGTTTTGTTTTTTCTACTCTGTGCCAAAACCCTGTTATGCAGACGGTCATTTGATCGCCGGTCACCAGTACACTAAACAAACGATGAGGGTTGCTACGAACCATTTTTTCCGTCATTAGATACATATTTTCGCGACAAGTGTGCCATTTTGCTCCGAAAACACATGTGTTGTGAATAATTTCACAACGCAACACTGTTTTGATCGCATTATTTTGCATCGAGAGCCTCATCATTTTTGACCGACGCGGTCAAATTTTACTCTCCCGCTCTCTCTCTCAATTTTTCATTTTACATTGAAGCAACAACAACTATCGTGACCGACGGTCATTTGACCGTCTGCATAACAGCGCTCTTACAGTAAGTACATCGCCCTTGTCTGGACTCTTTCTGGTGTGATACCTGTAATGGAAAAATGCTTTATTTAATTGCTCAAAACACCTTGATTCGCTTTTTCTCTTCTTTCTTTAATTTTCCTTATTTTGTCACAATTCGAATTGAAAAACCAGGTTTCAGCTACGGGAGGGACGCGTGACTCCCGTTTAGTCACTCGTAATTGGATTACGGACAACCTACTAGGGACATTTCCTCCACTACAGTACCTCACAGCATTCAGCGACTTGTCACCGCCGTCAAGAAATGGTTGCCGTGTTCTCATGGGTACGACAACGTGCACCCGAATAGGGCGTATCTGACGACTTGGGGACTGCCGCTTCAGCATCGGTGGCTGCTAGTCGAAATCAGGAATTTCCTCACGATTGATTCGACAACTCTTGCACAACAATGTACCTTGGTTGCGCCCTTTTTGGCAGGGAGTCGAACCCCGGTGCCGCGTGCGAGATGTGACACCCACCAATTCGCCAGGGATCGCACGCCGTTGCACATTTCACACAATTTTATTTACATCACATGATTTCACATTATCGTTTTCTTACGCTTACTCCCCATTCACTTGGTTCCACTGGCATTAATCCTGGCACGGAGTCGAACCGCAAGCGCAGCGTGTCGCACACACTTCCACCAATTTCGTCGCCGGATTAATTCAGTCAGGAATTTTCGTGAAAGGAGCGAAATCGTCCGTTTCCGTACAAATATCTTAATTGCTCATACCATTTTCATTATCGTTTCATTGACTCTTGTGCCTGACCGGTTTATAAACAGTGGAGAATCTGCACGTGTGATTTCACAATTCCACGAGGGGTTTCCGTCATTATACTTTGATGCCTTCTGGACACACTTTTTTACAGGTTGGAGGGTCCGGAGTTCGGAATCGCAACCTGCTGCCAACTTCGCTGAAGAAGGCATATTCTCCCAGAGGCATTTCGCACAAATTTAATTGGAGACTGAGGGGCTACGGGGTCGCAGTGCTCCTTTTTTTTCTATTATATCCTGGAGGGTCCCGTAGGAATCGCAGGATTAAGACGTATTTCTTCACACTATTATTATTCACATTATTTTCACTGTGTCACCACGTTGCAGATATGCTTTTCCACAAATTTCACTGTTCACCGGCCGGCCACCAAAATTGCCGTTAAAAGCAAATCACTAATCACGAGGCCCAACAAGGCTTCACCAGAATTTTCCATTTCCCCGAAGGGCCATCCAATGCATTTCATGCAGGTCCCTGCTCGGGCGCCAGTTAACGCTGCCGCCAGGCAGCGTACAAAAAAATTTAATTTGCCGCGAACCACGGCGGCATACTTACAATATTTATGGTTTCTCCAATCCTCGTCCAAATGAAAGTCAATTATCGGATTCACGAACAATGTATTTTTCTGAGTTACTCCGTTCAAGTCTGGCAAAAGACTGCCTTACAAATTCTTAGTCTAAGCCCTAATTCCCTAAAAATGCCTACGTCGGCATTCCCTGGCCGCGGTACGTTCCCACGCTGCGAAGGTATTGCACCGGATACGCGTGCAAAGGCCCAGGCGCTGCATCAGCAGATTTGCTGCAGTCACGTTGCGCTTGCACGCGCTCGTGTTCAGGTGCAAAGACAGCAGCGGTCGCGGGTGCGCTAACTTGTATATGGAACCGAGAGAGTAAGCGCAAGCGAGCGGAGAGCTGCTTTGCGATCCTCTCTTGCATTCTCGCATTTATTCGATGGATTGGTTTATTCTCATTTCGACAACAACACGCAATGTTGTTGTTTTCCGCAGCAAGCCAGCTTGGCTTTACTCGGGCACTTTGAAATGGTGGCTGTTTTGGCAAAGCGATCGCCAGTCACTTTTTCCTATGCAAATTTTGCCTGTCCGCTTTTTGTTCTTGTTTGTAAAAAAGCAAACGCAGAGCGAGCACGTGCCGGCGAATTTGTTTATTGTCATTATCAATCGAATCTTAGAGCTGAATGGTCGTTTTTTGTTCATGCTGCGCTTAGATTAATTGATATTAAATTTTGCAAATATTGATGGTTGATCCAAAATAAAAATTTTTACAAATATATTTACAAGGCTAGTTCCAAGTATAATTATTTGTCTAAATTTTGACGTGGTTGATTCCAATTTTGAATTTTTTGCAATTGTTTTCGACGTGGTTGATCCAAATTTAAAATTTTTACAGATATATTTACTAGGCTACTTCCAAGTATAATTATTTGTCTAAATTTTGACGTGGTTGATTCCAATTTTGAATTTTTTGCTATTTTTTTGGCGTGGTTGATCCAAATTAAAATTTTTTACAGATATTTGATCCTTTCTGGTCATTATATTACCTTTGATTTGCCATGTTCATTGACTTTACTAGTATACGAAAAATGGATACGGCTCCGAGTAAAAATTTACTACCCCGGGTGGGTAAAAATTTAATAAAGTCAGGGCTTCAATGCTGCATAACATGTTGCCGAAAATCTAGACGGGATGATGAAAAACTTAAAATGTTTAAATTTCCGCCCTATGACTCAGCTATGGGCCAAATTTGGCGAGAAAAATGTAGCATTAAAACGAAAGAATGCACCAAACCATTATTTATATGCGTTAATCACTTCTCAAGGTCTGACATTGGGAACAAATATTTAAAATATGGAGCAGTTCCTGTATTTAATTTGGAAAATGTTGAAGAAACTTACGAGATTTCAGAGCCCGATTGTTCAACTAAAAAGAGACGAAAAAGTGAGTCCGTAGATGGGTATTGTAATAATTGCGAATCATATGCTAAATCCGTAAATTTTTACAGGAAGAAATATTACATTTTGGCAAAATACAGAAACATTAAAAACCAGAAGAAATTACCAAAAAAGTCAGATGTGCTCCAACGTATCGACTCTTATAATAACGTGAGCAAAGAATCAAAGGTATTTTGTAAGCTTCTTCTTAGTTCCCGTCCTAAAGAATATACGGAAGATGTAAAAGATTTGGCTCAAAATATTTATTATGTCTCGCAGTCGACATATCAATTTTTAAGAAATAAACTAAATCTAACTTTGCCACATATCTGGACTGTTAATCGATGGGCCCCTGTTAAGTTCCTGCAGCCAGATTTTAAGAACTCTGCTTTTGAGGTTATAAGAAAACGGTGCTTGGATTTGACCCAGAGCCAAAAAGACAACATGATTCTATTAATGGATTAAATGGCAATTAGAAAGGAATTACGATATAATCCTAAATTAGATTTGGTTGATGGGTATGAAGAAAATGGGGTTGAAAGGACAAGCCAAATAGGAAAACAATTATGTGTTTTTATGGTCAAATCAATGTTTTCTAACTGGTCATTGGTACTAAATTACTTTGTTTCCAAAAACGGACTTTCTGCAAATATGTTAAAAAATATAATTCTGGAAAATTTAAAAATTCCTAATAGTTTTGGCATCGCAGTAAAAGTTATAACTTGTGACCAAGGGTCTTCCAATAGGAAGTTCTATTCGGATATGGGTGTAACTTTGGAATGGCCTTTTTTCATGTATAATGATGGAAAAGTGTTCTGTATATATGATTTCCCGCACCTTGTTAAATCAGTGAGAAATGGCTGGCTCAAATGCGACTTAGCTACACAAAATGGAATTGCTAGTTTTAGGGTAGTTCAGGAACTATTTGAAATGGAACTTAAATCAACAACAAAAATGTGTCCTAAACTAACCAGCTAACAAATTTTCCCAAATTCTTTCGAGAAAATGAAATTAAAACTGGCAACCCAAATTTTCAGCAGTACTGTTCAAGTTGCTATTAGGACAACTGCTGAAACTATAGGTTTCAAAAGTTGCTCTAAAGAATTGGCTTTATCTACGGCCAGCTTTATAGAAAATATTGACAAAATATTTAATTGCCTAAACAGTGGATCGTTATATTCCAAAAATTTTTACAGATCTGCGATTCAACTCAACAGCTTATCACATGAGTATATAAAATTCTTCCTTAAACACCTGGATGAAATCTCATTTGTTGACAAAAAGAAAAAAGTATTTTTTCTAGATGGGATGAAACTTACTCTAAAATCTGTTTTGCTATTAGTAGACGAGCCCTTTGAGAACAAATCCGAAATTTGTTTTTTGATGACAAGGACATTAAACCAAGACAAACTTGAAAATATATTTTCTATACTACGTCAAAAAGGTGGTAATAATATAAATCCATCAGTGGCTGATATTAATAATATATTAGCACGCTTAATGGCCGCCAAAATTGTGCAATTGAGTTCCCACAGCAATTGTGAAGAATTAAATGATACTACGCTTGAAACGCTTTCTAATATCGTATTAAATCTCGACTCAGCTCCTGAACATAACGAAGAAACTAGTCAAACCGATGATTTCGAAGTGGATAATAATACAGCCATCCTTGCCGATTTCATATTAAATAATTTTCAGAACTGTTCTGAATTTACCATTGATTTAGCGTCTTTAAGATATTTTTTTGGGTTATGTTGTTTACAAAATACTTCCCAAAATAAACTGTGAAACATGTGCAGGTGAATTGAGAAAAGAAGATGAGGTACTAACAGTTCCTAGTGAACTTTTCATATTTCACAAAAACTTTAACTCTCTCAAAGATTTCGGCAATCTTATTAGTCCATCGCGAATTCTATTAGAGATAAGCAAAGTACACATTTCAATTTTCCGCAGCATTTTTGAAAAACAGCCACAAATTGTAGGCATAACAAATGTAATAAAAGTTAAATGTCAAAATGCTACACTACAATGGTTTTCCACATGTCCTGATCATACAAACACAATTTTGGATTTTATGATCTTAGTTCTTCTCAGGAAGCATTGTTCATGGGCCTCAGAAAAGAAAAATGTAACTAAACCCCGAAAACTTAAAATCCTAAAATCGTAAAAACCTCTGGTTATTTTGACCAAACTTATTCCCTGACTTATTCCCACAATTGGCGGTTTTTTATCGTAGTATTGTGAGTCGCTGTGCTCCTTAGAGAAATCAGCCAAAGCAAAAATTTATTCTAACGTCAGTTGTTAGCCAGCAACAACAACAACCACAGGCTGTCGCCTTTCCCCTGTACGCGTTTCCTCCATCACTATGCATGCGGCACATCGCTTTGTTGGCCAACAACAACAACCACATATATGGTGCGTTATGGGCCAGTTACTCATGACATAACTTAGTTTTACTTGTCAGGTAGCACGACCTGGCATACCCGAAAGCTGTACAACTGGTTACCCGAGACATAGAACATAAACTTAGAACTTAACCGTAAACTTAGAAATCTGTTTCGTTTTGGTTTCTAAGTTTATGTTTACGGAAAACGCAAAAAATGTTGCCACTCTCTTCGGAATAAATTGAAAAGTAAACAAATTAAAATAATTTGTAAAATATACAAAATGGATTGCAATTTTTATTAGTTTCGTAAATATATTAATAATTTTAGTCGTTGGATGCTCAAACATTTAATAATAGCAAGTAAAAAAATGTCGCGAAAAGTTTGAATTTGATTGTTCACGAGATGGAGAAATCGAAGTGGCAATATTGTCTGTTTTATTTTCCTTTTGTCAAAAAGGAAAATCAGCTGATTTTTAAGTTTATGTTTACGGAAATAAAGTTTTGAGTAATCGCTCAAATTTTCTAAGTTTATGTTTATGGTTAAGTTTATGTTCTGTGTCATGAGTAACTGGCCCATTACTGTTTTGTACACCGGCATGCGTTCAATACTTTTATCTGGTTGCTCTCCGAACATTCGATTTTGCGCTCTCACAGCTTCTCATTCTACGCTCTCGCGCTCTGTGCGTTCTCGTCCCCTTTACTTCTTCCCCCCGCATCCACAAACGGGTCCTACTGCTGGAACCCGCAAAGAAAATTTTCTTTACACCAGATGCGCATTCTGTATATTGTTTGTTCTGTGGTATTGGTCAAGGACGAATACAATAATCTTTTGTAAGGCGAAGGCTAAGCATCACAATAACATAAATTTATTGCATTTTAACTGAACATTTGGCTATCGAAAGACGGCATCTCATCGTTAGACACTTGTAACTGATTTTTGGACTAAAAGTCAAATTTTAACCATCAACCACTCCTCGTTTTCACGTGATGCGGCATCGTGCGACTTTCACCTTATAAAAAAATGCATTTACCGATCAAACAAAGGCGTTTTGAGGACGTAGAAGCCATCCAAAAGGCTTGAACCGACATCCTGAAGGACATTCCAGCCGACGATCTAAAGCACTAATTAGACATGCTTTAGATCATGCAAATAGCTGTACTGAGCCTGAAGGGGACTATTTAAAAAAACCATACCACTTTTACCCAAAAAATTTTTTATTATTCTTTAAAATGTCTAATGGTGAAAAGACCTTTTTGCTAATGTGGGAGCGTGCATACCATGAAAAGTGATTGAAAATTTTAAATAATTATAGGCCTTGGGTGGGAACTGACACTCAAACCCCCCCTCCCCCCTTTGGCTACGCCCCTGATGGGAGTGCACTGAAAAGGAGCATAAATGAAGAGTGAAGATATACACTCCTTGTATAAAATCAAGATATAATGTGAACAAAATGAATTTTTAATTTGGCTGTAAAATCCTTATCCCCGAAATTAGTTATCTCCACGTTGAATATTATTTATACCCCAAATGAATGAAATGTTTCTTAAATATTTTATTTATATGTCCACTTACCTACAAGATCAAGGTGTGCCTGTGTTACAATTCTTTCATAGCGAACAGTTGGAACATCTTTTATTTCAATTTCTGTAAAAAGAAATCCTTCGCGTGATACGCTTTGCACCTCTCTGGATCTAAATTGTAAGCAATATATTCAAAACTCTGATTAAGTATTTCAGAAATATTGAAAATCGAAATAAGTAATAATCTGGTCAAGTATACATACTAACTGATTCATCATCGCTCACACCAAAGCGCTAAAGCTACTAATATGAAAAGTGAACTGTATGTACTTCTTGAAAAATGAACCTCTGCCAAAACGGGATTCGGGGTCTAAAGATTTCAAAACTGTTGATTTAAAACATGATGAAAATACTAATTCTACACGTATTTTGCAATTTTTCTAAAATTTTTATTTATTTATTTATTGTATTTATTTAATTATCCATGCCATAAGTTGATAACAAGGAAAACTTATTAATTAACAATTGATTAGCTCAACAAATAACGATTGATTAACAACAATTGATTACACTGTGCGTGGAATTTACCCTCAAAAATTCAGACATGGGGGCCCTACTGAGCGACTTTTCTATAGGTATAGTTTAAGAGAAATCCGACTTTGAAGTTTGCTCATTTTAGTCGAGTTCGTCGCTTAAATCTTCGAACGTGTAAATGCTAATAGGTCCTAAATCGTTCCGAATATCGCCTGACTCTCTTCGGCAAGTTTGTATATATTTTAACGACCAACAAATTTACTTCAGACACCAATCCAAAAAAAATACATTCAAACTGTATTTTCGACAAAAATGTCCCAAAAACCCCACTTTCGTCGAGGCATAAAAACAATATGGCGAACCCTCGTGAAAAAAATAAATGAGTATGCTTTTATATAGAGGGTTGGCTCCTGCATCTAACAAACTAAAAATTTTGCCTGGGAAACGCCCATAAAAGGCGTGGCTCGACGTCAAATTTCAAAGTTTTTATCAAAAAACTCAATTAATCTCCAACTGATTTACACGATATGGGTATCAAACGAAAGGTATTTTTCATACCTTTCTTTTGATGTGCAACATTAGATACGTAAGATGTACTAATAAAAAGTTTTAAGCGAACGCAAATGACACCATATGACAACCCGTTCTCATTTAACTGACTACAAATGACACCATATATGACATAGTCAGAACGGGGCATTAGTTTCATCGGTAGGTACGTCTTCTGTTGCATCTAATTGATCTACGTATTCATTTAGTGCCTGTTCGTAATTGTAGTCTTCTTCGTCTTGGTGTTGTTGTGACTGCGTTTCCTCGGTGTTAATATGGAAATCTTGTGTAGTACTGTGGGTACATGTGTCGGATGGCCTCACTCTTTTCCGTTTTCCTTTTCCCAAAATAACTTTCTGTCGAATGGCCTCACTCTTTTTAAAATAACTTTCTTTATTGAGAATGGACTGTTAGAACAAAAATGTTTTACAAAAATAAATTTAGGACCGCGTTCACTCGCGCACCTGTCAGCCTTCACCTCCACGACGCAACTGTCGTTTTACTCCGCAGCCCGCTCGCATGGTTGCACGCGAGCTCGGAGTGTGCCAGGGTTCTCGTTACAACTCGGCCCATCCTGCTCTGGCATCGTCCCGATGGCCTCTTGCTCGTCTTCGTCGCCGCTGTCGAACGCGTCCAAATCTGGCGGTAGTGCACACCATGGCTTCATTCGATCGGATGAGTAGACCGAACAAAATCTCTTCTGCTTTACCTGCATACCCTGGATGTCCTCAAGGAGATATCGATCCTTGCCCAGCACCTTAGTTACAACATAGGGCCCACGATATCGCGGCTCAAGTTTTCTGGATTCGCCGGTTGCTTGGAAATCGTTTTGGATCACGACTAAATCGTCCACGCGGTATTCCGCTGGTTGCTTGTGACGTTTTTCATACTGCTGCTTCCATTTCTCGCGCTGTTCTTGGATGTTATGTAGTGCTAAGGAACGCTTTTCCTCCATGGTGGTGTCGTCGTTATCATCAATTGTGGCTGCTAGTAGTCTATTGCGGATAACAACACGCAACTTGAAGTCGAAGAGCAACTGATTCGGACTGAATCCCGTCGTGCTGTTTTTCTGCGAATTGATGCTCCACTGCAAGTCGAGAAGCTGGTCGTCCCATGCTTTCGCGTGAGAACCTGATGTTCGTAAAAAGTCGAGGATAGTACGATTGGCTCGCTCCACTTGGCCATTCGCCCGAGGAGTTCGTACCGCGGTTTTGATATGTTGTATATCATTCTGCTCACAATACGTCGTGAATTGTTTGGACGTAAAGGCGGTACCCCTGTCCGTCACGATTCGTCTGGGTAGCCCGAAATAGCTACTGATGTCGGATAGCGCCTGAACCACCGGTTGTGTCTTCGTGTTGCGTGTCGGTTTCACTATCAAATACTTCGTGAAGGCGTCACTGATAGCGAGAATGTATATGTGGCCCTTTTTGCTTTTAACAAAGGGGCCCAAGTGATCAATGTGCAAGAGTTGAAACGGGAACGGCTCCATAGCGTCGATGTACAACGTCCCTTCAGGCTTGCCACCCTTGCATTTGTTGTAGCAACATTCGATGCATGCAGAGATGTAGTCTTTCACATATTTGCGCATCCGCGAGAACCAAAAATGTTCCAGAACTCGCTGCACCGTTTTCTCTATACCAAAATGGCCCATATCGTCGTGGCAATATTTAACCACCCGCCATCGGATTGATTTCGGTACCACATACAAAAACTTGCCATTATAGCACCGATACAATCTGTTGTTTTGCATCGTATAGCCCCTTTTGAACTGTTTGGTTCTGATTTTCGCACTCCATTGAGTATCTCGATTACACCGCGGATTTGATCGTCTTGTAGCTGCATCGTCAGTAACCAGTCGCCGTCGTTTGTAAATACCTGTGATATCTGCACCGGTACGGGTTCAGCAGGGGCGCGACTGAGGGCATCAACGTGACTCATGCGTGTGCCTGGTCGATGCACACGTTCAAAATCATACTCCAACAGCTGCATCCACCATCGAGCTATTCGTGGAATTAATTGTGATTTGTCCTTTACGCTGGTTATTGCTGAGCAGTCCTTTACGACCTTGAACGGTTTTCCCAAGAGGTAAATACGAAACCGACGAAGAGCTTCGACCACCGCCATCACCTCAAGCTCGTAACTGTGGTAGCGCGATTCAACTTCTGTGCAGCTCCTGCTGAAATACATAACCGCTTGGCATGTGTTGCTGTCGTTCGTTGATTGAAGAAGCACCGCTGCCAGGCCTACACTGCTGGCGTCGGTATGAACCTCGTGTCGGGCATTAAAGTTGAATAAGGTCAGGACTGGTTCGCTGCACAGCGCCGTGATCAGAGTGTTGTATGCATCCTTTTGGGCATCCCCCCACACAAAGTTTTGGGCGGCCGCGTTCGTTGTCAGTTGGGTTAACGGCTTCGCAATCAGTGAGTATTGCTTGACAAATTTCCGAAAAAACCCTGTTAATCCCAAAAACCGTCTGACCTCAGTGGCGTTTGTCGGCGTTTTAAAATCTCTAATTGCACTGACCTTCGACGCACCCGGCGTTATACCGCGCTTATTAATTCGATGTCCCAAAAAATCAATTTCTTCCGCCAAAAATTGACACTTATCGAGGCGCAAGGTCAATCCGCTCTCTCTCAGAAGAGTTAAAAACCGGTCAAGTGCGGTTAACCCTTCCGCCACGGTGCGGCTAGGAATAATTACGTCGTCCAAATACGCAATAGCAACACACGGCTTCATTTTTTCGGTCAGTTTATTCATCATCTGTTGGAATACTGCCGGCGCGTTAACCAACCCGAATGGCATTCTATTGTACTCATAGTGCCCATTGCTCGTCACGAACGCGGTGTATTGCTTTGATTGTTCTTCAAGTTCAATTTGATGGTAGCCCATCTTGAAATCGAGCGTCGTGAAAAACACATTCCCGGCGAGTACTGCGAAAAGCTCATCCATTATGGGCATCGGAAATGGCAATTTTTCAGTAACTCGATTCAACCGCCGGTAATCTACGCACATTCGAAACTCTTTATTCTTCTTCTCAACAAGCACTATCGGCGACGCATAGGCTGAATCCGATACGCGAATAATGTTATTTTTCAACAAGTCTTGAACGATTGCATCTGCGATAGGTCGACGCGCGAAAGGTAGCCTATACGGTTTTATGTTTATCGGGATGTCCGTCGAAAGTTTTATGTTCATTTTCAAAATATTTGTTTTACCGATATTGGCTGTATCGCTGCCAAATCGATCTTCATACTCTTTTAACATTTTGTTAAGCTTTGCACATTCACTTTGCGGTAAAATCGTTGAGATAACATTAACACATTTCGGTTGCATCCAACACTTTTCGCCTTCGATTACAAGTCGTTTACCTCCGGCACAGAGTACATCTCTACCGAGCAATACATCACACGTAATCTCACTATCGTCCACAATTAGCATAACAGCGTTACACGGAACACTATCAATCAATACATTGACTTTTAACTTTTCAAAACATTCATGTTGTCCGCCACCGAAACCATTTAAGCGAACGTAGCACTTCTCTGCAGGACCGAATTGTGCAGCAAATGTTTTCCGAATGAGTGACCGTGAACTTCCCGAATCCACGAACGCGTTAGTCATCACACCATTCACGTCAATTGTTTTGTACATAATTTCTTCCGACACCTCAGCGATCGTATTGCATTGGGCTTTGGATGCACTCCCTTTGCATTCGTTTTCACTGCGTCCCTTTTTGTTACACTTCCGAGAAATGTGTCCAAAGTCACCGCAATTGAAACACTTTGTTCCTTTGTCCTTATGTTTGCACGTGTCACTTTTGTGCCCTTTTTCGCCACAGTTGAAACATCTTTGCACTTTCTGTTCATTGTTGTGGTTGTTGTTTCTATTGTCGTTAGCTGTTTCGTTCTTTTTCTCGAATCTTTCTATTTCCGCGGTTGGCTTACGCTTGCCTCGCACTATGTCATACACCTTCAATTTCTCCTTAAAGTCTTTCAAATTTTTGCTTCCGTATAACACTGTCTTATTCGCACCCGTATCAGAGATACCATCTATCACGTACTGCATAAGCGCACTGTCTTCTATATTTCCCCGCGATGCCATCTCTTTTACACTCAAAAAATATTCCAGCGTGCTTTCGTCTTTTTTAATTTTTCGCTCACTCAATTGCTTGTGCAATTGCGCGCTGTTCACCGTCGTTTCAAACTCTTCTAACAAAATTTTCTTCAACTTTCCCCAGGATGTTACCCCTCTTTCGCTTTGAACAAACAACTTTGCCAGGCCACGAAGGGACTTTTTCGCAAATAGAAATTTTTGAAGCTCATCCCATTGCATGAGTTCCGCTGTGTCTTCAAAATCGCTTAGCCACACCTCGACTGGCAGATTATCAGACCCGTCAAACACACGTATCGAATCTTCGATGTCTCGAAAATTTAAGGCAAATCGCGAACTGCGCACGGGAGTTGAATTGTTGTTATCAAATGATAAAAATCGATCATCACTGCGGTTGCGCGCCGCCATATCGTCGCTTCGTCGTCTTTGTTGTTGCGCGTTTTGTGTACTCCTCGCAGCGCCATCATTTTGCACGTCGTCGTTGTGCTCGTCGTCGTTGTGCTCGCCGTCGTTGTGCTCGTTGTATTCATCGTCGTCTTCGTCTTCCGTATCGCTGCCTTCATCGTCAGTTGCGTCTGCGCACAGCAGACTTCCTCGGCGCAAATTCCGAAAAATGTAACGCGTCGCATTCTCCACCCTGCAATTTAACCCCAGTAAGTTGCAGACCGCGTTTACGCTCGTTGCCGACAAATGCTGCTCGACGTATGCAGCTTTTGCCGCGTACTCCTCCGAGTTTTCGTCGTACACGAACCCCTCAAATTCGCGGAGTCGCTGGCGATTATGCCTGTCGCCTTCGAATTCGAAAATGAAGCGGTGAAGCGCCGTTATATGTTCTTTGCGACCGCGACGAATGTTTTCGCGAATGTGCGCGAACTTTTGCAAACCATCCATTCTCAACGCTTCGCACGTACAGTTTTCGGGTGATACAAAACACGTCTTCCTGCTTAACCGGCGGCAGGAATTCTTTATCCCACTTCTGAACTGTCGGATGGCCTCACTCTTTTCCGTTTTCCTTTTCCCAAAATAACTTTCTGTCGAATGGCCTCACTCTTTTTAAAATAACTTTCTTTATTGAGAATGGACTGTTAGAACAAAAATGTTTTACAAAAATAAATTTAGGACCGCGTTCACTCGCGCACCTGTCAGCCTTCACCTCCACGACGCAACTGTCGTTTTACTCCGCAGCCCGCTCGCATGGTTGCACGCGAGCTCGGAGTGTGCCAGGGTTCTCGTTACACATGGTTGTATGCATTTCCCTGTGTGGGTCTCTTTCCTGCATATTTGAATGGTGTGGGCCTATTTGCATAATTCACGTTTGCGGTTTTCATACTTTCGTCCACCTCCATTGGTTGGGGTGGTTTTGGTTGATGTGGTCTGGGTGGTGGAAATTGGGAATGATTATTTCCATATTGTGGTTGAAAATTTATCTGTGGCTGATAGTAGTAAGAGTTGTTAAATGGTCGGGGGTATTGTAAATTTCCTTGTCTGGATTGCGGCAAATAGGCTAATTGTGGGAAAGAGTGTTTTTGTTGTGTATTGGGATAAGGTTTGCGTGGAATTGGTGGTGGTATGTTCATGTCCATACCCCTGTTGGTCCCACCAGTATTCTTGGTAATGGTGAGCTCGGTAATTCAGCTTTGTACAGAGATGAAGAGCTTGCGGTAGATCGACAGGCTCTTTCATTCCGAGCAGAAGAGGCAAGTCGCCCCTGAGGCCTCTTATGAACGTGTCGAGGGCCTTATGGGCCAGTTACTCATGACATAACTTAGTTTTACTTGTCAGCTAGCACGACCTGGCATACCCGAAAGCTGTACAACTAGTTACCCGAGACATAGAACATAAACTTAGAACTTAACCGTAAACTTAGAAATCTGTTTCGTTTTGGTTTCTAAGTTTATGTTTACGGAAAACGCAAAAAATGTTGCCACTCTCTTCGGAATGAATTAAAAAGTAAACAAATGAAAATAATTTGTAAAATATACAAAATGGATTGCAATTTTTATTAGTTTCGTAAATATATTAATAATTTTAGTAGTTGGATGCTCAAACATTTAATAATTGCAAGTAAAAAATGTCGCGAAAAGTTTGAATTTGATGGTTCACGAGATGGAGAAATCGAAGTGGCAATATTGTTTGTTTTATTTTCCTTTTGTCAAAAAGGAAAATCAGCTGATTTTTAAGTTTATGTTTACGGAAATAAAGTTTTGAGTAATCGCTCAAATTTTCTAAGTTTATGTTTATGGTTAAGTTTATGTTCTGTGTCATGAGTAACTGGCCCATTATCCCTGTAGTTTTTTGTTAGGACATTCATGGATTCGGTATATTTTTAAAATTCGTTCCACGCTCTTTTTCCAAGAGCTATACTCAATGGGGTTGCCTGAGAACTCCCTTAGGCATCGCACCACATCTGGCACTTTATCAAGTTCGTCGATATTGTTTCTATTTTCGATGTGTATTTCTTCGTCCGTATTGTTAAACAAATTTGCGTTTGGATTTCTTATGGAGTCAATAATTGTCTGGCGTTCTGAAATGCAAACTCTATTAACTATTCTGGTTATGATGGCCTCTAATTCGGGAGTTGCGTTTACTTGTGGGGGATTGGCAGAAAGAGCCGGTGAGGGATTGGGAGGGGTCCCGGAGGGAAGATTTAGAACAGAGGGGCGAATGAGATTATTGGGGTTTGACATCTTGTTGTATAAAAATTCACCTATTTGCTTATATGTATTTGTATGTCTTAAAGTTTACTTTTTATTCAGTTTATTCAATTTTTGTTTCTCTTAATTCTTTTATTTATCGTTAATGTAACCTCTCCTATTGAGAGGGTCCTTTTTGCTCCGGAGGGTCCCGTAGGAATCTCGGAGCTAGGCGCAATTTATAGGCTGGAGGGACTCGTAAGTGTCGCAGCCTTAGTGATATTAGGTTATAATTCTCCGTTGATTGTTATTAAAAAAAAAAATGTCTTTTTCGGATAGTTCGTATTTTGTTTCAATATCTAGGATTCTAATTTTATTTAGAATGATTTCGAGAGCACTAGAGTTTTAATTTATTTCTTTATTGAGTTTCTTAACTTCTTAATTTAATTAAATTTTTAACCTTTGCGTTTTGTTACACGGATTTACTTTCCGGTTCTTATCATAACATTTCTTTTAGTTTTGCTTATATTTATAACTTCACTTTTACATTTACAATATCTGTTGTATTCTAAGTATTAAAAAAAATGTTATTATGTATAAGATTCACCTTTTTGCTTATATTTGTATGTCTTAAAGTTTACTTTTTTCAGTTGTTTAAATTTTTTTTTCTCTTAATTCTTTTATTAATCGTTAATGTAACCTCTCCTATAGGGATCTCTGCTGTCCAGCCATTTTAACCTAACTTAAGCTCTCCTATGGAGAGGGTCCTTTTTGCTCCGGAGGGTCCCGTAGGAATCTCGGAGCTAGGCGCAATTTATAGGCTGGAGGGACTCGTAAGTGTCGCAGCCTTAGTGATAATGAGTTATAATTCCACATTGATTGTTATTAAAAAAAAGTATTTTTCGGATAGTTCGTATTGTAACGATTAGGCATTCTGTCGCTGTGCTATGCATGAATGCTTTTACGGGCATACTTTTAGGCATGCACTTTAAAGTTCGGCCAGCTTGCTATAACTTCGATATGGCAAGGATGGCTCGCGATGATAATGGGATGTGCGAGAACGATCGAGAGATAGGCCAATTGAATGTGCGAGAACGATCGAGAGATAGTCCAACTGGAATGTGCAAGAATAATCGGCGCGATAACCAGACAAGTATAAAAGTCAGCCGGGTGCAGCGCAGAGGGACGAGTCTTATTTGAAAGAGCAAAGTAGTAACAAGTGTAAAGATAAGCAAAGTGTGAATCTGTAAAAAAAAGTGATTGCTGGTTTCTGACTGCGTTTTGCGCTGAGCAATTGAAGTGTGGTTTCTTTTTCAAGCACAATCCAGAGATTAAAGAACTCATTTTCGTAACATTGGTGTCAGAAGTGGGATTGTGCTACTGAAAATAAACAAACACAAAAACAAAATTATAAAACGAAGACATGGTTAAATTCGAGCTGCTGAAGGTAGACCAGCTGAAGAAGGAGCTGGCTGCCTGGAATTTGCCGGCTGCTGACGGAAATGTGGAGTTGCAGCTGCGCTTGCGGGAGGCGTTGGACATGAGCCAGCTAATGGTTGCAATGAAAGGCATGTTCGAGACTTCCAACCGTGAAAATCGCGAAATGTCGGCGCAAATGGCAGCGAAACTGGAAACTACGAATCGGGAAATAGCTAAAATGGAAACGGCGAATCGAGAAATGGCAGCGAAACTGGAAACTACGAATCAAGAAATGGCTAAAATGGAAGCGGCGACCCATGAAATATCGACGCAGGTGTCAGCGAAACTCGAAAGCGCAAATTGCGAGCTGTCCACCAAGCTTCAGGAAAATTCTGCGCGTTTGGAGCAGAAAGTGGAAGAAATCTCCAACAAGCTAAATGTGAAGGTGGTGCACCTGGGAGCTCAAGTGGAACACTTGGATAAACGAGTCGACGGCCTGGATGATTCCCTGAACAGACGAGTTGAACACCTGGATGAGCCCTGCTTTGGAAAATCAGTGGACCGATGTCAGGAAAGGTCGGAGATTGGCACTGGCACTTAAAGGTCCTGCGGCTGAGGTAATAAAATCAGTTCCGGAATGTTCGAGAGCGTTGGCAGCGAAGTACAGCAACGAGCACAACAAAACGCTGTACTACTGTGAGCTGAAGAACCGCAGGCAAAGAGCCAACGGGGCACTGCAGACATATGCAACAGACATTGAGCGGCTCGCACAGTTGTGCTAGCCGGACTTCGGCGCTGATGTTCTCGAGAGGATGAAGATTGAGGTGTTTATTGAAGGTCTTCATGACCCGGAGACACGTCGCAGTGTGTTGATGATGGCAAGCCGACATTTAAGGAGACGGTGACCAGCGCGATGACATATGGGGCGACATGGATTGGGGGTACTCGGTATGCACCCGCAAGGATACGCCAAATCCAGCCGGACAGCGACATTCCGATCCAGGCCATAAGCTCTGAGACACCGGTCAGGCCACAGGTGGTCTCCTCTAAAGTTGTTTGCTGGATATGTGGCAAGCAGGGTCACTTAGCACGAGACTGCCGTCAACGAAAGAGGCGTTCCCGTTCTCGATCACAATCGCCTGAAGTGAGGAATACTGACAATCGAGGCTCAGCCAACAAACGCAGGGCTGAGGACGAGGAGTCGTTAAACTAAAAACGGTCAGCCCAAAGGGGGCGTGAGCTGATCCCCACAACCTGCTGCCCCACCATCCTTGTCTCGCAGTTGAAACAACAACCCAGCAGCTTGACGATTGAAGGAAAGATAGATGGAAAGTTTTTCGTGTTGACACTGGATACTGGAGCGTCATATTCGATCATAAAAAGGAAGCTTCTGAAGAACTGGGAACCACTGCATGGCATACAGCTGAGGACTGCGACTGGCGAGCGTGCGCCGGTAAAAGGGAAAGTAACAAAAACAATTGCTGTCGGCACCAGCAGCCTGGAACATGAGTTCATCGTCGCGGATATAATGGACGACGTGATTATCGGCGTGGATTTCATGATTAGGCACGGTTTTACGCTGGATCTGAAAGAAAATGTGCTGAGGTATGCCAACGTTGAATTCCCGCTGCACACCGGCTATGAGCGAAGCGTGGCGGTAAGGAAGGTTGTCTCGTGTCAACACCAGAGGATACCAGCGAATTCCAAGGCGATTGTGTGGGCAAAGGTGGACGAGGACGATGGAACAAGTCGGCTGTGGGTTGTAGAGGCACCAAAACAGGGATATGACAACATAATTATCGGACGTACATTAGTGGAACCCAAAAATGGCAAGATACCAGTCAGGATACTCAACCCACTTAACACACCCAGTAGAGCTGTGAAACTATCGATAGTCGGCACCATCGATAGTTTCGATAGGATAGTTTAAACTATCGATACATCGACGATAGTATCGAAGTTCATAAGGATCCATTAAAATTTATATTGACCAGTACCCATACCTCTCTTCTAATACGAATTTTTCATAAAATCAAAAACGATAATTTTTATTCATAAATTTTATACATTTGTAATCATAAAAAATATTGATAACATACATTTTAATTGTAAAATTAAAATTGAGATAATTTTATTTTAACCAATTCATATATGTTATGTATTTAAAATACAAAAATAACGAAAATTTTTTTTTAAGAATAAACTTTGAGATCACTTATATTTTAGAATCATTTCCACATGTTTTAGTTGCAGTGCACATCTCCTATTGCCATGTACACAAAAATTTGTGCAAAAAGTTTAATGAGCATGTTTCACTTTATTTGGTAACTGTTACTTACCATTGAACATTTCCAAGTATTTCTCCATTGCTGCAGAACCATCAACACCAACACCACCTATACAGGCCTAAAAATATCAAAAAACAACGTTTAGTTACGAAAAAAACAAAAATTTATTTTACTTACTCGACTTTACAATTTCGTCAGAAAATTAGTGATGAGCAAGCGGCACACAAATAGATAGTCGATAGTCTCACTATCTATCGATAGTAAAAAAAAAATTAAACTATCGATACTATCGATAGTGCCATCGATAGTTTCACAGCTCTAACACCCAGATATGTCGGAAAAGATGCGGTCGTTGGCGAGTGTAGAGAGGCTGAAGCAGTTGTCAATTGCGAAAGCAGTCCACCCGGAGGAAGTAAGAAAAGCGGTTCTAACATGGACGCCATACCGCAGGAGAACCAGTGGAGCAGCGAATTGACAGCTGAGCAGAAACAGAAGGCGCGGTCACTCCTGCAGCACTATGGGTCAATATTTGCAGCCATAGTGAAGCACAACATCGACACCGGACGTGCGAAACCGATCCACCAACCGCCAAGACGAGTGCCTCTGGCCAGGAGGGAAGAGGTTACAACTTTAATCGAAAACATGCGTAAAGAAAAGGTCATAGAGCCTTCGTCAGGCCCTTGGTGTTCGCCGATCGTGCTAGTCAAGAAAAAGGATGGCAGTACCAGTGGCGGCTTAAGGTGCTCGGGGGCCCGGGGTGGCGACGGCTGAGGGGCCCCCACAAACGGTGCAGAATAAGTTTGCGTACAAAACTAATAACTGGAATTTCCGGTTATGCTTTTTATTTTTTTTTTTGAAAATTTGTATTCCATTGAACAGTAAATGGACAGTAAAGGGACGAATTATTTTTAAACGTATATGTGCTTGAAATTTTATAGAAAGCAATAGAATCCCAGAGAAAAAAATGAAAAATCGATAAAAGGATAATCTTACTAAATCTTTCCAAATTTGATAAAAACTTTCGTGAAATTAGGAAAACTTTTGGGAGAGCAAACTCGTCATTTCAAAAAGCCATCTTAAAACTAAAAAAATAACAGAAAATCTTGCTTCGTTACTACGATCTAGCCATTATTTTAAGCAACCCGAGCAGCAGGATTAGATTGTTTTGCGATCAGTGCAACATTACACTACTCGACAAAATGGGCCAATCGCGTGCATAGATAAAGTGTTTTCTATACTAACTTTGGCCGCTGAACACGAAACTGAAATAAACACATTTTTTTAAGAAGCGTTTTCAAAAAATCTTCGAAAAACGAGTTTTTTTTCCTGTTGTTTCAGTTATGAGCACATATCTCCTGAAAGAATTTTCCGATTAACACGAGCTGTCCGTCGTTCCAGAAGAAGATAATACCTTAGCCTTTTTAGTGATATATAGATTGTTCAAATCAGATGAGATTTGGGGAAGTTACTGACAAGTAACTTCCGCAAAGGAAAGTTGTAACAAATTGAGTTTTTCGACCAAAAAATCATAAATTTTCGAATATTTTTTTATGGATAAAAAAAGGAGCTCCCCTAGTTTTAAAATCTAAGATGAAAAATATATTATTATTATATATTTTTTGAGCAAATATATTACTTGAGCAAATATTAAGCCTAACATCAATAGAATTGAAAGAAAAATGACAAAAATGCCGAAACGGTGGTTGCGCGGCTGACGGCCAAACATTCATCTTCTGAACACGAGACGATCAGCGAGCGTAACACACAACAATCAACCACTGACACCTTACACAGAGCAATTATACACTCATCACACAAATAAACATTTATCACAACATTTTTGAACTAAACCCTCAAAACCACACACTTTTACATACTATACATACATACATCCATTGTTCACATTTACATATTGTACATACACCACATTGTTTTCACATATAAAACCTCACCGCATAACATTGTAACATTGGAATACACCACCGAAATAAACCTTTATAACGTTTAAAACCACATTACGTCTATATTATTTAGTGCGCGATCGCCATTTCCATCGTGACGTAAATATTGGTCCTTCGAGCCACTCAAAAAGACCCGGCGGGAAACAAAATCAGTGCACATTTATGGTGTTCACAGTTCAGTCAAAGACAATTAAACAATAAGATGTCTTACGGCCATACAACCGAATGGCATAGGGCGAGCTCGAATTTGCAAAATTTTCATTATCGAGAGCAAGCAAGCGTCGGTACAGTGAGAGCGTAATAATATTAGCGCTCTTTGTTTTGCTCACACAAAGCACAACGGCTTTGATCGCTGCCAAGCAAAAGCAAAATTGTGTGCGCTCACTTTACATGCGTTGAAGTCAGTGGCGCAAGCAGGACTTCTTTTTGGAGGGATCTTTCACTACTAATTTTTGTATTTGAGGGTGTTTGAATCCCCAAAGTTCCCGTCCCGTGTGCGCTACTGATTAAAACAATCAACCACCAAAAAAATTAACACAAGAGCACATAGAGATCACACGCATATTCATATCTCTGCCGACTGCAAGCAGAGAGAGTTGCTTGCGTGGCTTCATCGTTGCGCAGAGAGAGTTGCTTGCGTGGCTTCATCGTTGTTCTCCGGATGTGGCGCTGCTGTAAAAACCACTCTCACGTGGCTTTATTGAAAAAGCCACGGCAAATTTTTGAAGCGCCACTGATTTGTATGAACGTAAGACATCTTATAGTTTAATTGTCTTTGGTTCAGCGGTATCTAGCATGTTAAATTTCCCACCTGGCAATTTTCCCGAATTTTCCCATATGGTATCTCAATTGTTTTTGCTTTGCATGAAAAACAGAGATACCGGTAGTTTCAAAATTTGCCGCACTGCTGAGCATGTTTATTGAAATAGTCAAAAAACAAAGTCAAATGAATTTTTTGACACAATCTCCGGATCAAATTTTTTTGAGTACTTTATGCCACTATCGGGACGATTTCTTTATTTGATGTTCAACGCTTATTTGCCATTTGAGCAAGGCATTTTTATTTTGAAAATTTTTCCACAATTGTTTCAAAGATATACAATGGGGTGCTCACAGTTAGATCGTTATTTTTTAGGGAAAGTTGCCCGAAATATATTTTCCCACAAACTGTGAATACCATAAAAGTCAAATGAATTTTTTGACACAATCTCCGGATCGAATTTTTTTGGGGACTTTGTGCCACTATCGGGACGATTTATTTATTTGATGTTCAACGCTTGTTTGCCATTTGAGCAAGGCATTTTTATTTTGAAAAAATTTCCACAATTGTTTGAAAGATATACAATGGGGTGCTCACAGTTAGATTGTTATTTTTTAGGGAAAGTTGCCCGAAATAAATTTTCCCACAAACTGTGAAAGAACATAAGGTAAAGTGAAAAACAACAAAAATGTGCACATACTTACCAAACCTAAAAACAAAGCAAAAAGTGACTAAAAGTGATAAGCAAGAAATCTGAAAAATAAAAGAAAGAAGTTATAAGAAAGCGAAATTAAAAGTAATAAAGCAAAAACCAAAGAATAAGTGAAAAGAAAAACGAATCAGAGCTGAAAACTGCGAATAAATACCAAAACCCACTTACCTACAGTGTTACCCCAAAAAGAAAACGATAAGTGAAAAAAGGCAACAAGTGATTGAAAGTGTTGAACAGGAAATCTGAAAAGAAAATAAATTATATACAAAGTGCAATGAACCGAAGAATACCTAAACAAGTGGAATTTTAATACAAAAAAAAACAAGAATACTTACCCAAGTGGAATTTTAAAACCTGAAAAAAGGACATGAAAAATAAAAACGAAAACACCAAGTAAAAGTTACTTACCACAGTGAAAGAGGAAAATTGGAAAGTGCAAAACCTATAAAACAAAAGCCCTTACCCAAAATTAAACAAATCAGGAAAAATTACCCCTAAAAAATTACCTGAAAAAAGAAAGGAAAAATAAAGCACAAATTAAAAGAAAAAGGGTGAGATAAAGTGTGTGCCAAGAGCGAAACAGTGTAAGTGCAAGTGCGAAAAACTCAAGCGCGCGCACCAACAACAACAGCAGCGAAGATCACCAGGGCCAGCTGGTACATAAGCAGTACAACAACCACACAGCAGTACATTGGCGCAGACACATAGCAGTGGGGCAGCAGCATTGACGACAGTAGCGAGCACTACGCGGGAGCACCATTATACATTGCCTACCCCCTAGGCAATTGCGTGAGTCGTTCCAATTTTTACATAATTTATATTAAAAGACGGTTGGAAAAATTTCTTTCTCTCTGTATATCATCTATATACAGAGCCAACCCGTCATACTTGCATAGCGGTATTGTGTATGTACATAGCACTTATGTACATAGGCAACCGGTGCTAGGGCTAGTGCCCTACCAGTCCAGCAATACAGACTCACAGTGGTACTATATAACCCCTTTATGGTACACTGTGGATAAAAATAAAGGCTGCTGGTATACTTAAAATCCATAAGTATATTACATAAATTAATTCCAAACTCTTTGGAAAGTTTTTATTTATAAATAATAACAAATAAAAAATTAATTAAAATAAAAATTTCTTTTTTGAATTTACATTCGTAAATTTCGATTGCGGCTTTTATTTATTGTACTGTGACCCTTTGTTTTTCTTTCGTGCTTTTTCCCACTTTTCGAAATTCTTTTTTTTCTCGTTGATCAAACTTGCGTGGTCACTTTTTGGGATATCTCGCGCGGTAGATTTTGCGTGTTCGAAACTCGTTCGATTATCACGTTATTTACTTGTTTTTCGTGGACTGTTAACTATCGTTTATCTTTTTCACAAAAAACAACAAGCCAGTGAACAGGTCTCCCGACAGATCCACCAGCAATAAAGCTGAGTCGGATCCCCTCTCGGTCCCGTCAGCGCCGTCTGCTAAATTCGTTCGGACGGCTGACACCGAGTCGGAAGGCTTCAGTTCAGACCAAAAAACGCACCACAAGGGCACAGACAGTAGAGATTCGAAAATCTCAAAAGGAAGTGGCTCATGATCCCTCCATGAGTGCCTTCATTTTCGAAGCGGACAACCCTGTCCACTTTTGCACCCAATTCTCCTCGCGTGCAATCGAAGATTTTACTGTGCCCATGCTCAAGGCAGCTTTAGCCGATTTGAACGGCTATTATGAAGATGTGAAGGCAGCATATAGGAAAGTCGGCGTCACCCCTGATGACGACCTGCCAAGCAACTTCAAGCTTCTTGCTCGAAGCAAGTTGGAGCTATGCCGAGAACGAGCATACCAGACAATCGCCCAGATCTCAGATCTGATGGACGTTCAGCAACCTCTCCCCGCTGAAACAGCACGTAAAGCTGAAATTTCTGCAAATTCAGAATCTGAGCAGGCAAATAATTCTATTTGCCTGAATGTGCCACCATGCGACACAGAAATTTTCTCCGGTGGGTACGAAGAGTGGCCGTCCTTCCGTGATATGTTTACGGCGGTCTACATAAACCACCCTAAACTCACTTCTGCCCAGAAACTGTATCACCTCAGATACAAGACAGCCGGAAAAGCTGGTGCGATTGTGAAGCAGTACGCATTAAGCGATGCTAACTTTGAACTGGCATGGAATTCGCTGACATCACGATTCGAAAATCGCCGCATTCTAGTTGACAAACAAGTCAAGACGCTCTTGAGCCTCCCTCAAGTAGCAACTAAAAATAGTGAAGCGCTCCAAAGGCTTCAATCGACCATCAACAATTATCTGTCCGTTTTAGCATTTCAAGGCGTCTCGACAGAGAGTTGGGATCCAATACTGGTATACATTTGCTCCACAAAACTTCCAGAGGAGCCTTTATCTCTATGGGAACAATCCCTCAGTTCCCGTAAAGACCTCCCCACTTGGGAGCAAATGGATGACTTCCTTACCAGAAGATATGAGGTCGTGGAACGGCTCAACACCGTTAAACCAATCAAGTCCGGGTTGCTTCCGAACCGGGGTTTCAACAAAACACAGAATTTTTTGGTGGAAAGTGAGCGGACTTTTTCATGTCCGATTTGCGGCGCTCCTCGCGCGCTCAAATGCTGCGCCACCTTCAAAAAAATGTCTGTTCGAGGCCGAGTGAAGGCAGTGCGAACACACAACTTGTGCGAAAACTGCCTGTCATACACTCACTTGAAGCAGGATTGTACGAGTCAATTCACTTGCTCACACTGTCAGAGAAAGAATCATTCGCTGCTTCACATTTCGGCTGACAACAACACGCCTCGGCAACGAAACATAGTTGCTCAAATCTCCACGACCCAGCCTCACAGTCCACAAACGCGAAAGTCCCCCGTAAGAACGGCCCGGAGTTCTAGGGATGAGTCAAGTTCTGATGAACAGTCCCGCTCATCACGAACATCAAAGAATCGGCCAGTGCAGTCTCTTAGCACTACGGTCGAAGAAAAAACGCTTCTCCCCACTGCTCTTGTTTCTTTAGAGCATCTTGGCGAATATCATAAGGTTCGAGCCCTTATCGATCAAGGTTCGCAACGGACATTTATCTCGTCCAAAGTGCAGAATCGACTGACAATCCCTACGCAGAGGACTCAGATCGAAATATCTGGAATGGGTGGAAAGACCATCCAAAACTCAAACCAGATCTGCAGCATAACGCTAGTCGCAACTAGAACTGGCACGAAACTCACCACACAGGCAATTGTACTCCCACAGTTGACCAAACTTCTTCCCACTTTCAATGTGGGCCTAAAGGAGTGGAAACACGTTGCCATGCTGGACCTAGCAGATTCCAACTGCTTCAAACAGGCCCAAATCGACATGGTCATCGGAAGCGATTTACTTCCTCAAATCCTTCTCGATGGAATCCACCGGAATATGTGTGGCAGCCTCCTTGCCCAAAACACTATATTCGGCTGGATCATAAGTGGGCCACTCCCCAGAAAGTGTCAACATTTTCGACACAAGTGGAAGAAGTTTCCAATGAACTCCTAAGTTCCCAGCTCAAACGCTTTTGGGAACAAGAGGAAATTCCACAGCCTTCTCCAATTTCCGAAGAGGATCGGTTTTGCGAAGACCTCTATCAAAAGACCACATCCCGGCGGTCGGATGGTAGATACGTCGTCCGACTCCCCTTCAAGTCAAGTTTTCCCAGTCAACTGGTTTTAGGTCAATCCCGTACCACAGCCTTCTCTCAATATCTCAGCATGGAAAGGACTCTAGCAAAGAAAGGCAATCTCCAAGCCACATATGATGAGGTCCTCAAAGAGTATCTCATTCTCAATCATATGGAGCCAACTCAGTCCAACGAGATCATCTCTGATGGCAAATACTTTTCATTTTATCTGCCTCACCATGCTGTATAAAGCCGGAAAAGACCACTTCCAAGGTCCGCGTTGTCTTCAACGCATCTAGAACAACCGGCTCTGGATATTCACTTAATGATATCCTGCATATTGGTCCCACATTACAGAACGACCTGATGACCCTCATTTTAAGATGGCGGCTGTACCAATTTGTATTTAATGGAGATGTGGAAAAAATGTATAGACAAATTCTTGTCCACCAACACGATCAAGAGTTTCAGCGAATCCTCTTTCGTGAGTCTCAAAATTCCCCCATTCGAGACTTTAGGCTCAAGACAGTGACGTTTGGTGTGAACTGTGCTTTTTTTCTTAGCCATTCGAACCCTTCGACAACTGGCTGAAGATTCAAAGGACAAATTCCCGTTAGCGGAGACAGTCCTTCTCAAGGAGACTTATGTTGATGACATTTTGTCCGGTGCTCATTCCATTTCCGAGGCAGTCGACTCACTGACACAAGTGATTAATGCCCTTATATCCGCAGGATTTCCTCTCAGGAACATTACTTCTAATCATCCGAGGATCTTGGAAAACATTCCCACCTCGGCACTTCTCGACTCAGACTGCCTCAAGTTCGAAAGTGCCAGCTCTACAAAAACACTTGGCATGAGATGGAACGCTCTGTCGGATACTTTCTCGTATTCAATCGTTGCCATCTCCGAAACGAGTTCTGCCACGAAGCAACAGATTCTCTCTGCGGTCGCAAAACTTTTTGACCCGGCAGGATGGCTCTCGCCCATTATAACTCAAGCCAAGTTACTCCTTCAAGAGCTTTGGTTGGAGGGCACGGACTGGGACGAATGCGTAAAGCCCGGTTCCCTTATAAACTGGAATCAATTCATCAAGAATTTGTCGTCCATCAGCGAGATCGAGATCTCCCGATGGGTACAGTTCTCACCTCTGAAGCGAATCCAACTTCACGGATTTTGCGATGCTTCAGAAAAGGCATATTGCGCAACTCTGTATTTGCGCGAGTTAACAAACGATATGTCAATGTTTGTGTTTTTGTTCAGCACATGCGTGCTGCGTTTATTGAGTCTGATCTTAAACTGAATACATGTTACTCTTAATGTTACTTACGATACCTAATACATTTTCTTTCGTTATTGGTTTTGCCTGCTATCAGGTAGCAGATGTTATTAGTTAGTTTAGTGTGCTGACAGATAAGGATATTTTGGGTTAGTTTCGTTTGTTCTATTTGTTTGCATATACGAATATTGTTTGTTGCTGGCTGATATGATGTTTTGATGTATTTTGGTTTTTGGTGCGTCGATGCGATAAGGAATACATTCCTTAACTCTCTTCTGCGTTAAAATGAAATGTCCTCATTTCGAAACATCTAGGCTTGAAGTCGGCGTAGTTTCGTATGCTGCTTTGAATCTCCTGCACTGTCTGATGCTTCCTTGTATCTGTCGATATATATATATTTTTACACATGAACGTATAATTAAGATTAAGGCTATAATTGTCAAAATAAGATAAAGTGTGAACTTCCAAGGATGTTCCTCAATTGGTATTAGGAATTTGTACATCTCTTGTATGTTACTAAACTTATAACTAGATTCCGAACTTAAAATCTCTAAAACTTTAACCTGGTCGTTTTGATGAGCATGAATTAAATTTTTTATTTCTTGCTCATGATTTACATATATCTTATCATCTATTGTGGTACTTTGATTATATTGAATTAGATGTGGACCATTTATTTTCTGTCCATTCCATGTATGTTCATTGTCCACTATAATATTACCATGATCTAAGATTTGTAAGGGAGCATTATTTTCTTGAATAATGTTACATTGCGCTTTTTGTTTTAATAACAAGGGAATAGTACATTTATCTGTTTGTTCTTGTTTATAAATATTTGTTCCTATATAATTCTTACATTTCGATAAATTAATAAACTCGTTATTACATTTAGCAACCTTTTTTGTAAGCTCAAACTTTCCGTGTTTAAATGATAAAGGGATTAAAGTATACATTTGACATTTGTTTGTGATAATTGGGTATTTATAGATTGTTATAACTGCACTGTTGAACATACATACATGGACATCGGAATATTCTAATATATTTATTATTGGGATATCGTATGATTCATTGTGAATAACTTCGGCTATATTTTCGAGATTAAGTGTTCCAGATAAGAAATTTCCTGTTTTCGCAAAGTTAATTGTGTTTGTGATTGCCTCTAGTTCTTTATACACTTCTGTAATTACTAATTCCTCGGTTATTGATTGTGGGTCTAAAGTTTCTAATATTTTTTCGAATTGTGAGTTTATTTTCCTTTGGTGATTGTTATTTTCAATTAGTTGATTAAGTCCTGTCTTTATTTCTATCAAGTCATCGTGATCTGGCGTTCCCGTTATAAATTTTAAAGTAGATCCTAAAAAATTAAGGGCGCGTTTTGCCCGATGCTCGGATGGTATCAACTGAGTTTTAAGAATTTCAATTTTATTTATGAGAATGTTTTCCTTTTGGGTTTCTATTGTACTATAATGAGTTCTCATTATAGTTTCGTACGGTGCTAGTATTTTCGAGAGATTCACTACGTGGTAAAGGTAAGCTGAGTTGTTGTAGATATACACATCGTCTGTCTCCGTTAGGACATATTTCTGTCCGGTTAGATCTGTAATTCTATCGGAAACTCCGAGTGCAAATAACAACAACATTGTGAATTCTGCTCCTGTGAAGTGCATTGTATGCTTTGTTTCCGTATGCTGTCTTTATGTATAACTCTCCCCCTCACTGTTAAAATCGTGTCCCCGCGATCTTCTTTTACTTTATGTTTATTGTACTTCGTTGCGAGTTTATTCCGGCGGTCCGTTCGGCTATATATTATGTCCCCTGGTTTATATGTTATGACCTTCCTATTTTTATTATGATATTGAAGTATTTTATCTTGATTTTCTTCAAGTATATCCTTGATGTCAAGATATTTTTCGCGGTTAAAAAATACGTCTTCCGGTTTGTATCCTGTGGAGGAGTGGATAGTCTTATTATATTGGCGAACAGCGTTAAAAATTTCCTCACCGGGTGCGGTTTTGTTTTCAGCAGCTAAACTCTGTGTCAGTTCAATAAGTGTGCTGTGCAATCGTTCGACCTGAGCGTTGGACGTTGAGTGGTGTACTGGTGTCACCGAATGCGTTATTCCCAGTCGGCTGTACAAAAATTTTACAATGTTCGCGTTAAATATACTTTCGTTATCAGTCATAAGATATTTCGCGTTTGGGTATACTTGTGTAAGTACCTCTTCTATGGATTCGTGGCAATTTATCTTTGTGTCAAGTTTGCGTAGGAAACAGTATTTAGAGTATCTATCTACAGAGCTGAGGTACTGCATGTTATTAATATGGAATACGTCCATTTGTATGTACTCTCCTACCCGTGTTGGTATTGGGGGTTTTCCTAAAGGTTGTTTATTTGGGTGTCGTTCGTACTTGTGTTGTAGACATATTTCACAACATATTGCCTCTTGTGTACACATTTTCCTTATGTCAGGCCAAAAATGTGTCAACAATATTTCTTGTGTGTTATTCTTATAGTTTCTATGTGCACGTTTATGTACCTGCGTAACTATTTCTTTTTGTTCGTTTACAGAAGTAACGTCCGTCAGTTGGTTCTGAGCTAATACAAAGGTGCTATTTGGGAAGGTAGTGATAATTGCATCTTTTAACCCTCTAGCGGGCAAGCCCGCCTCCCGGCGGGGTACACCAAAATGCGTTTGCTGAGTAGGCGACGAACTTTATTTATTTAAATATGGCTGATAATTATTTGGAAAAGTTCCCTTTAACTAACGGTATAAATTTTGTGACCATAAGTGAGCTACTTTTGGTTTTAAACCCATTTGAAGTGAGAATTTGTCGAATTCGGACGAAAATAATTATTTTCGCGAGTATGAGGTTTTCATTTAATAAAAAGACTAATAAATCTTGGAGATTGAAGCTGCAGAAAATTTCAGTAAGCAAACCAATATTTGTATTTGTATATAATTGATTTTGTTTATGAGAATTATCATTGGGAGACCTACAGCCACCCCCTAAAGCAACACCGCCTGCAGGCGGGGTTGCCGTTTTACGTCATGTTGCACAGCGCCTGCAGGCGGTCTTGCCGGTTTACGTCAACTTTGTTTATAGCTTGAACTGAGATGCTTAGGATGTATTTACTTTGTCTTAGAGATTATAATACTCTAAAGTGGACGGATTTTGATAATTTTTTTTTTAAATGTGTGTAAATGTTGTCGCTATCGTTCGGTACAAGATGAGCTTCCAATTGTTATAAACAAATAATAAAAAAATTGTTTTTATCTGCTTAAAAAACCGAAAAACGAGATTTGTTTTCATGATCCGCCATTTTGACAATTGTAAAGATAATTATGTGAATTATTACCGTACGATAGCGGCAAGTCTGCAGATTGTAAAAAACCTTTCCTTTTGTGTTTCATACGAACAGTTTTTGCAAAATCGTGTGTACCATCAACCCACATACTTTTGGAAGGCCTTATTCGCAGGGGTGCTGTGGCTACAGCATAACACTTATTTCTTAAACTTCGTTTTTTTTATTATACTAAAAGGACCAATAAAAATGTAAAAAAAACCGCATGGAAAATATTGAATACTTTTCCTTCTGCAAGATCCCAAAAAACGCCTCGAAAAACGGCGTTTACATGGTAGGACCCCCTTAAATGCAACTTATATTTGTGTTTCAGCAACACCAAAGACTGTTTTTTACTTTTCACAAAAAAATAAATAACATTGTCAAACATTTACCATCACTTCTTTTGATTTTCCTACCTTCTCATCACTTGCGTCTATGCACCTGAATATGCTGTATTTTCGGCAGCCCCGCCTGGAGGCGGGCTACCTTTAAACACACCTAGCGACGAAACTATTCGCCTGAGACAAAAGTTAATATCATTTTCGTCTTTCTCATGACGAAATTAACCAACTGTAATTTTTTTACAGCAATACAAAATTGGCCTGCTAGAGGGTTAATTGGAAAATTATTTCTTCTGTTATTTTCAGCGCATTAGTGACATTTTGTCTAACGACATCTCTTAGTTTTGTTAACAAGTCCGGTGTGTCCTTAAAAAATATTGTGTGTCTAAATCGGCCGGGAAATACTGTTTCGGTTAATGCTTCGTCTCGTTCGTTATCCTGTATTAAAATTATTTGATTCTTGAATGAATTAAGTGGCTGCTTAACGTTTTTAATAATATTGTTTGGCGAGCTTTTTTGTGAATGATCTGAACAATTTGTAGTGTTATTAATTTGCTGACGTGATAGTGCATCTGCTACAACATTCTGGTGTCCAGGTTTATAAACTAATTTGGCACCATATTCTTCAATTAAATTTTTCCAACGTTTTAATTTTGCATTTGGGTTTTTCTCAGAGATAGAAAAAATTAATGATTGGTGATCCGTGTAAATTGTTAAGTCTGCTACGCCATATAAATAATTCCTGAGTTTTTGTAAGGACCATACGATTGCTAACAACTCTTTCTCATTGGTACTATAATTTTGTTCTGTTTTGTTTAATGTACGTGATATAAATGCAATTGGTTGACGATTCTGTGCTAGAACTGTCCCAATAGCCACATTGCTTGCATCTGTTGTCAAACTAAAGGGTTTGGAGAAATCTGGTTGGTAAAGTTCAACCTGTTCCTGTAATGCGTTTTTTATTTTTTCTAGAGCTTCTACTGCTGCTGCGTCTAGATGTATGAGTGTCTTGGCACTTTGATTTTTCGTAATCATTCCTAATTCTCCTCTCAAATGAATGGTTAATGGTTTTGTAATTTTAGCAAAATCTTTTATAAATTTCCTAGAAGATCTTAGCTCTTTTAAATTTTTGGGTTGTGGGTAGTTCTTTATAGTTTCAACTTTTTTAGGATCAACCGTTATCCTGTTGTGTTTAACAATATGTCCAAGGTATTCAACTGAATCCTGGAAAAAATTTGACTTTTCGTCAGAAATTTTCATGTTAGCATTGTGCAACGCATTGATTATAATATTAAGATGTTCCATATGTTCTTCGAGTGTAGAAGAATATATTAACACGTCGTCTATATAAACATATGCGAATTTTCCAATGTATTCTCTAAGAATGTCGTCGATGCATCGTTGAAAAATGGATGGGGCATTCTTTAATCCGGCATCCTAATAAATTCATACTTCGCACCGTTGACAGAGAATGCTGTCTTTTCTCGATCAGATTCCTTAATTAATATTTGGTGGAAGCCTGATTCTAAATCAATTGTGGAAAAAATTTTTGCTTTTCCTAAGTTCTGTATAGTCATATTGACATCTGGAATAGGATATCTGTCAGTAATCGTATGAGCGTTAATTTTCTGGAAGTCAACAACCATCCGTCTTTTGGGTCTACCTTGGTCATCGGTGCCCTTTTTTGGAACAGTCCATATAGGTGAATTATATGGGCTTTTGCTAGGTTGAATAGTGCCAACATTTAACAATTTCTCAATCTCTTTCCTGACAAAGTCGTGATCAGACATGGGATATGGATATTGCTTTGTCCATATCGGATCTTCCGATTCAGTCCTAATTGATGCTTGTACAGTGGTTGTAAAAGGAAATGTTTCACTAATACAATTATTTCTTTTCATTAGTTCATGTACTTCGTCCTTAAATTTATCATTATTAATTGTATAATTAATCTTTGGTTCAACTTTTGGAACGTTCTTCTTCTGGTATTTTAAGCAATAATTAAATAAATTTACTTCTGCTTTCATTTGGCGTAATCCTTGTTCTCCATGAATCATGTCAAATTCGCTAAGCTCATTAATTTCAAAAAAAGTTAAATGATGACCATACATGGTAATAATTTTTTTAGAATATATGACTGAGTAGCCATGTAAAGTCTTTGTTTTAAATGGTTTTATTTTCACAGATTTACCAATTTCACATTTTATATTGATATAGTTATTAGTAGATCCTGTGTCTACTAAAAGGGTAACGGGCGTGCCAGTAAGACCGCCCTTTGTTTGAATGCAAGGCAGCCCGTTTATTCGCCTAAAAAAGTACTGCCTGACTCATATTGTTCTTCATACAGTACATTCCGTTTAGCTGCCTATTCGCTTAGGTGCATTTTCTGCTTAGCTGCATTATTTGGCCAAAATACTACTTCGTAAACCGAATTTTCTTTGACAATTTCACATTTAGCTGCATTTCACTTAGCTGCACTATTCCGTTTAACAGCCCTGTTTTTGAGCAAGTTTTCTTTGATTTGTATGAAAAATACTTCGTTTAGCAGCACTTGAAAATTTCGAAAAGTTTTTTTGGAAAATAGTATCGAAACAAATTTCCACATTTTCGAAATGGAGGCAATAGTTGTGAAATTGTCAAAAAAGAAATATTCGCAGGGTAAAATTACCGATTATTTTACATAAAAGCATATCAGTAAGAATATGTATATAAATATTTTCATTATATCCAGTGTATACATACATATTAGGTATGCATAAGCATCTATAAGATAGCGGTTAATTTGCTAATAAAAATTTGTTCAGTCTTACACTGGTGTAATCTTTTCAAGAATTAAATAGATTCGTTCATGCAAAATTTTGATATATATAATATATCAATATTGATATAATATATATATATATATAATATATATTTTGATATTTTTATATAGGTGCGCCAAGGATCTACTTTAAAAAAAATTTTGCTGTTTCCAAAAACTTTTCTAGATATTCCGCTTAGCTGCATTTTTCGCTTAAGTGCCCATGTGAATGCACATGATTGGAAAAATGTACTGATTCTAAATCTTCTTGTTTAGTTTGATTAATTTGCATTCTATTTTGTGGTGTAGCCACATTCTGATTGCTAGGTATCTTATCTCTTCTATACATATCATTTGCATTGTTATAATTACCATTTACGGCATTGTTGTTCCTGGTTGTTCGTAAGAACTGCCTGGAATTATCTACGTCCATTGGGATTGGTGCAGGTTGCCGCTGTTGTGGTTGGTTGTTAAAACTTCTTGGTTGAAATGTTGGTTGCTGGAGTTCGCTTCTCTGCATCCTTATATTTGGTCTATACTGTTGCTGCTGTCTGTCCTCTTGGTGTGGGTGTTTTAACATTATCGTTGAAGCGTCCGTATCCTGGACCGTTGTTGAATCTCACTGGAGTTGCTTGGATCTCGAACTGATGATTCAGGTTGTCATGGTGAATTGTACAGGCTATGGCATATGCAGATTCCAAATTTTTCGGATTGTTGCTGTATAATGTTCCGCTGGTAAATTTGGAGCTTAGCCCGAGGATAAACGTTCGCACTGCTTCCTGGTTGGCATAGTCCTTTATTGCTTCATTGTTTTGTTCCGCGGACATCTCAATTTTTGATAGTGCCAAATTGAGTGCTTTGGACACCTCGCTGTGAAATTCTGCAAGTGTTTTCCTGCCTTGCATGATCTTCCTCATCTCATCCAGCAAAACGTATAAAGGCCGTTGGTCCGCAAAGGTGTAATCCAACCGACTTTCCGTCGAAGCTTGGCAGAGATTTAAATAAATCGAGATCAATTTCTCTCGGATCACTAGTATTCAATTGAACGTCCTCGTGTTCACTTATTGTTGTTGCCTGTGGAGAATTGTGTCGTTCCACTGATTCCAATCGTTGAGTAAAGTTATCCTGCTGCTCTTGCATGGCCGCGATCATTGAAGTAATTTGTGCGGTGAGTTGGGCCATTCTCTGCTCCATTTTTGTTTTTTGGCCGGATTATTCTTTAATAGTTGTCGATAACGTCGAAGTCCGTCTGCTCAGTGATGGATCGAAGTTTCTGCTTAGGTTATCGAAACCTTGCTGATGAGTTACTTGTCCAATATTTCAGGATCTCTTAATTTTCCAAAGGTATTATCCGCTGTTTCAGGATTTATACCTTGGTGTTTTGTTTATTATTTAAGCACTTTTTTCAAACACTAGTGCTGGAAGTCATACTTCCCGTGGAATTTTGTAATTTTATTTTATCTTTTTTCGTCACCGTAAGATAAAAATGGCTTAACGACCGGCTTGAGCCCCCAGTTAATAAACGATATGTCGATGTTTGTGTTTTTGTTCAGCACATGCGTGCTGCGTTTATTGAGTCTGATCTTAAACTGAATACATGTTACTCTTAATGTTACTTACGATACCTAATACATTTTCTTTCGTTATTGGTTTTGCCTGCTATCAGGTAGCAGATGTTATTTAGTTTAGTTAGTTTAGTGTGCTGACAGATAAGGATATTTTGGGTTAGTTTCGTTTGTTCTATTTGTTTGCATATAAGAATATTGTTTGTTGCTGGCTGATATGATGTTTTGATGTATTTTGGTTTTTGGTGCGTCGATGCGATAAGGAATACATTCCTTAACTCGCGCCACTGACAGCGATGGCAATATCTCTTGGTAAAGTTGCACCTCTGCAGATGGGTAGCCTGCCGCGATTAGAATTGTGCGGCGCCGTTTTACTTTCTCAATTATCCAAATGCCTTACAGAAAATCTCGATGTGAACCCCGAAGACACCTTCTTCTGGTCGGATTCACAAATAGTTCTCGCCTGGCTAGAAAAACCTCCAAGTACTTGGAAGACGTACGTAGCCAACCGCACACCCCAGATTTTGAAAAATGTCGGCAATGCCATTTGGCGTCACGTTATCAGCCGTGACAATCCCGCCGACCTGGGCACTCGCGGGTGCAAGCCCCAAGAACTTGCAGCAAACCCGCTGTGGTGGAATGGTCCCAACTGGCTTCAGTCACCTGAAGAAGCCTGGCCCAAATCAACTCCCTCCAATGTTGCTCCACCTGAGCAGCGGAAGGTCGAAGTTCATCTCGCGCTGGAGGAACCATCAGACATCCTCGATCGGTTCTCCTCCTATTCTCGCGCGCTACGTGTCCTTGCATAGGCGTTCCGTTTTGACCATAACGGACTCGCCAAGAGAAGCAACTCTCCCCTCAACTTGAATCCATTCGTTTCCCAGAATGAGATTCAGTTTGTCAAGACGAGACTCCTCTCGTTAGCCCAGACACGTTTCCACCACCCCGAACTTACCGCGTTGTCCAACAAGACCCTCTTCCCCGAAAAAGCACGATCCTGACTCTCAATCCGTTCCTCGATAAGGACGGCCTGATGAGAGTTGATGGTAGATTGGCCCAGGCGGCGCTATGTTACAATGAGCGCCATCCTATAATCCTACCAGAGGCATCTCGGTTCTGCACGTTGTATCTTGAGTTCCTCCCTACTCTTCTCCTACACGCAGAACTTCGGCTCATGTTCAGAATGGCTCGTCAGGAGTTTTACATTCCCCGTCTAAAGCCTCAGATCAAGAAATGCATTCGCCTATGCAAGGTCTGCACGGTTCAGAGACAAAAGGTCCGATCACAAATAATGGCAGCTCTTCCGCCAGAGTGTTGCACCCTGTCAATCTCATTTTCGACGACAGGTGTTGATTTTGCGAGCCCATTTCAGATTAAAGCATCTCAGCTCCGAACGGCAACCTTCCTCAAAGGTTATGTCGCGGTGTTCGTCTGCTTTTCAACCAAGGCCATTCACTTGGAACTGTGTTCTGCCCTCACCACAGAGACATTCCGCGCGGCATTTTCCAGATTCGTTGGCAGACGAGGCCTCCCCCGCAAGATCATGTCGGACAATGGCACCACATTCGTTGGCACAGAGCTATGAGCCGAGAGTTCCTCAAATTCTCCAAAGAAGTATCCCACGACATCCTGAAGAAATATTCCACTCAAGAAGTCGATTGGGTTTTCATTCCCAGTGCATCTCACATGGGCGGGTTGTGGGAATCTGCAGTCAAGAGTTTCAAAACTCATCTCGAGAAGACTGCCGGCCATCACAAATTCAACTTCGAAGAGTTCACCACTCTTCTTGCTAGAATTGAGGCCGTCCTGAATTCCTGACCACTATCACCTCTATCGCAAGATCCATTTGATCTCTTAGCGCTTACTCCAGGTCACTTCCTGCGAGGCGCCCCTCTCCTGTCACCTCCCGAACCCAATTCGGAAGATCTATCCCTGCTCAACCGATGGGAGAAGCTGAAGGCTCTTCATCATGAGTTCAGCCGGAGATGGAAAACTGAATATCTCCACGAGCTGCAGAAAAGACAAAAGTGGCGCCATCCCCAACAGGAGCTAGAACTGGACCAGTTAGTCGTCATCAAGGACGAGCTGCTGCCCCCCACCGAATGGAGATTAGGACGGATCATCGCCTTACATCGAGGACCCGACGGCTACGTCCGAGTAGCCGATGTCCGCACACAATCCGGCACACTCACACGGTCGCTCTGAGAGTGACTTTTGAGTAAGACGTGTTTATAGCGCTCCGCGATAAGTATCGTTTTTTTTCAAAGTGCAAAGTATAAACCATCCCAAATTCGTGCGCGAATGCTCAAAGAGAGCCAGTAGTGTTCGGGCGAAATCAAATAATTGGTCGTAGTGTTTAGTGTGTGTCTCTGGTCTGTTTTTGCATTCGGTGTCTCAGTCGTACCAATCTCGGGAAAACAGGAGAAGGCTGCAAACACCGAGAATGGCTGTGTAGGCCCGAAGCAGCAATAAACAAACGGGAGAGAGTGGTGAAAACTGAACGACGAAAGTGCGAGGGAGTAGAGCAGCAAAGCAACCATAGCCAACTTCGCACTGCTCTAACCCGTGCCGCAACATCTGTTTACGTCTATCGTCCGTTCTAAACTTGAGTATGCCTCTGTAATCTGGAACCCACTGTATACTTTACACTCTTCCCGTCTTGAAAGAATTCAGCGTAGGTTTCTTCGTTTTGCCCTACACCCACTCCATTTCTCTGAACCTTTTCCTTCATATAGTGCTCGTCTAATGTTGATTAATTTGCAGTCTCTAGAGGTTAGAAGATTCGTTAAATCTGTAATGTTCGTCTTTGATCTCGTCTCCAATGCCATTGATTGCCCTTGTCTTCTTGAGAAAATCCTGTTTAATGTGTCCTGTAAATCCCTGCGTTACTCTCCGCCTTTTTATGTTAAAACTGTTAAAACTAATTACCTCCTTGCAGCACATACAACACGGGCTATGTGTGACTTTAATAAGTTATCCAAATCAATCCTCTTGGATCTGTCTTTCACTAGATCATGTTTCAAAGGGCAGCTCGATAAAGTAAATCTTCTGGCACCTTAGTCATTTTTGTTTTTGTATTGAATTTGTTATATATTTATGCTGTTATTCTGATTTAATTTTAAGTGTTTTGTTTACATTCTCTATATTATTATTATTGTAAATTCTAGTCAGTATGACTTTGTTTCTATTTGACTAAACTATTAATAAACTAAACTAAACTAAACTAAACACAGCTAAAAAGCTCTCCGCCGGTTTAGGCTCCGCCTATAGTCTCCGGCTCTAGCAGGTACGCAAACCGTTTGGTGAGCATCGACAAGCAGCGCACACAGGTATGTGACTTATTATATACAATGCCAAATAAGTCTCCAACCAAACCTAACAAGAGTGGAGAAGGTGAAAATGTGGCGCGGGAAACTGCTAATGTGCAATGCACGAAAGCAGCAGTGGGAAGCGAGGGGCCCGTAAACCCATTCAAGGGTAACAAACTGGCCAGATCGCCGGTTAAGGCCACAAGCAGCGCGCTCGGAACCAAAGTGGCAGCAGCGAGCGAGTCTAGCACTCCACGCGGTCGCGAGCCAACTAATTCAACACCAAACTCGAGCGCAAAGTGTCCAACACCTATGCAGTCAGGTCAGAGCGGCACTGGTGTGTCACTGAGCAGCGGCGAATTCAGAGCCACGCTCACGACAACGAGCCGAAAAATTCAAGAGCTCACGGGTATGATGGAGAGCTAACGGCATATCACTCAGCCTATTAGGCTTATGCTGAGCAGCATTGCAGAGCTTTGCAAGCGTGCGTTAGTGGAGAGCGGCAACAACAACAAGGCAGTAGCCAGCACCAAAGCTACGCAGACCGAGGGACTGCAAGTAGAAGTGGCTAGTGGCAAACGGGCGAGAGCATCCAATGATGAGGTATGCAGAGCGACGGAAAATTCGCCGCAGCCTATCAATAAGCGCACACGGATACTCTCTCCGAAAGCGAAGCAGCCTAAGCAGAGGGAGCGAGTAGCGCAGCTCGATGTTCAACGGCGCAACTGGCAGCAATCCCAGCATCTGCAGGCCAACGGCTCGGTATCAGCCAATGACGTGCAAACGCAGCTTCAAACGCCGGCGCCGCAGCATGATAAAGTGTGGACAAAGGTTCAAGCCATTCAGAAGCCGAGAAGAAGATCGGCCAGACCTGATGCGCTGGTGGTTAAGGCGACTGGGCAATTCACCTATGCAGATATGTTGCGGAAAATAAAAGCCGCGCCGGAACTTACGAAGCTCAGTGAAAATGTAAAGCACGTTAGGAAAACGACGAAAGGCGAACTGATGTTTGAGCTTAGCAATGCGGCGAGCTCTGAAACCAAAAATTTTCAACAAGCGATGGGCAAGCTGTTGGAGTGCGAGGCGGAAGTCCGAGCACTGACGCAAATGTCGACAATTGTCATATACGATCTAGACGAGGTAACCACCGAGGAGAAGGTGATTTCTGCACTGCGCCAACAATTCCCAGTGGTGGCAAGCTTGACAATAGCAGCGCTTAAGTCGCTACGACCAAGTTTTGCTGGTACGCAATCTGCAGAACTGGTTTTACCATTGAATATGGCAAGCGCTGTGCAAGCGGTGGGTAAAGTGCGAATCGGCTGGGGAAGGTGCCGCATCAAAGAGAAAATGCAGCTGCGGCCTTGTTTTAAATGCTTCGGGTTTGGGCATCTGGCCAAAGACTGCAAAAGCGCAGTTGATCTGGCCGAGCACTGCCTGAAATGCGGTGAAAAAGGCCATAAAATTAAGGAGTGTGCCGCGCAGCCAAAATGCATGCACTGCGCCGCTACGCAGCTCGACACGAGCCATGTCACGGGCAGCTTTAAATGCCCGACATATAAACTAGCGGCTCAAAAAGCGCAGCGAAAATGAAGTTTGTCCAAATTAACCTTAATCACTGCGAGGCAGCGCAGGATATTCTTGCGCAAGCGGTGCGAGAAGGTAATGCGGATATAGCGCTCCTCAGTGAGCCGTATGAGCAGCGCAGTGAGGGTGTGTGGGCAGCAGATGAGGCTGGTAAGGCAGCCATTTGGATATGCGGCCAAGGTCCAATGGAGGAGCGTGCGCGAGTAGCCAGAGGGTTCGTCCGAACAAAAGTTGCGGGAATATTTCTCTACAGCTGTTACGCGCCGCCCAGTATGATATTAGAGGAATATGGCAACATGCTGGACGAAAGTGTTGAGGACGCAGTAGACAGATCCCCAAAAATGATCGGGCGATTTTAACGCGTGGGCAACCGATTGGGGCTCTACAAAAACAAATACAAGGGGCAGCATTCTTTTAGAAGCGTTTGCATCCCTTGACATCGACCCGCTGAACAATGGTGGCAAACCGACGTTCAGCAAAAATGGAAGAACGTCGTGCATTGACTTGACGTTCGTCAGCCCTGTTCTTGCGCCAACTGCCACATGGGTAGTCAGCGAGGACTACACGCACAGCGACCACCAGGCCATATGGGGGAGCGTCGCACACACACACACGCGGCCAGCAACAACTCTGCGTAGAACGGTGCTGCATGGCTGGAAGCAGGACACCTTCGACAAGGATGTGTTCCAGTTGGCCTTAGACGACTCGCCGTTGTTCGGTTCAGCAGCAGAGATGGCAAAGCAGCTGATGACGAGAGTTACGCGAGCGTGCGACTCCTCGATGCGCAGACGTGTCGGCCGGAGGCACAGAGCACCTGTCTACTGGTGGAATGAGCAGATCGCCGAGCTGCGGGCAGCATGCAATCGAGCGAGGCGGCAGCACCAGCGCGCTCGTGACGTAGCTAGCAGGCTTAGCACACACGCCGCGTACCGGAACGCCCGAAAAGCGCTTAAGGTTGCCATAACCAAGAGCAAGAAGGCGTGCTTTCAGGACTTGCTGAGCGTGGTTGACGAAAACTCATGGGGCAAAGCCTATCAAATCGTCATGAAGCGACTTGCAACGTTTTCCCCACCAGCACCGGTCTCAGCCACATTTTTGGAAAAAATAGTCCACTGCCTATTTCCAAATCAGCAGCGTCTAGCGGCCAGTGACGGCGCCGCGTTAGCAGTGAATGAGGAGGTGCAGCAGGTGACTGCGGACGAAATTTAAAAGGCGTGCGGAAGTCAGTGAGTGTAAGTGTGATAGGCCACACGATAGCGTCGAAACCGGAAATCCGGTACCTGGGCGTCATATTAGATGCCAGGCTGTGCTTCAAGCAGCACATACAGCACGCTGGCGAGCGAGCAGCGAAGGCAGTAGCCGCGCTGGCGAGGCTCATGCCGAACTTCGGCCCCAAGCAATCGACGAGGCTGTTACTAGCGAGAGTTGCGACCTCCATCATACTTTACGGGGCGCAAATCTGGGCCCCCGCCATGCACGTTAAGGCGTACAGGAGGAAGGTCGAGGGCATATACAGGTTAAGTGCACTGAGGGTGTCCTGCGCATTTCGCACAACATCCTATGAGGCGGCGTGTGTGGTAGCAGGAACCATACCTGTAGACATCCTAGCGCAAGAGGCCCACAGGAAGTTTAGCGACCCAATTGGGCAGCACCGTAGCCAGCTGCATAGGCAGCAAAGCCTGACTGAGTGGCAAAGAAGGTGGGACAACACGCCTAAGGGTAGGTGGACCCATCGGCTAATACCGGAAGTAGGTAGCTGGTACAACCGGAAGCACGGCGAGGTCACACACTACCTAACGCAGATGCTGACAGGTCACGACTGCTTTAGAGCATATTTGCACCGTTTCGGCCATGAAAACAGACCGTGTTGTTCGGAGTGTTTTGGCGAGGACGAGGACGCCGAGCACGTCATGTTTACGTGCCCCCGCTACAACCTTGAGAGGGAGCAGCTAGAGGCTGAAATGGACCACCCCGTTAGGGCGAACACTATCGTCCAGCATATGCTCGACGATGCCGACAACTGGGTCGCGGTCTGCAATTTCGCAGCCGCGGTGATGACGGAGCAACGACGCCAAGAACGCGCACGAAGGGCACAGGAAGCCAGCAGCAGTGTAGCGCCGCACTAAGGCCAAAACCCGCCCGGCGACGCAATGCTGATCGGCAGTTCCGCCAGGGCTACGGGTAGGAGAGAGGGGGTGGGTTTTAGTCGGTAAGAATCCGGCATACTGTCGAACTCGGGTCCGGCTGTATCTTTCGAAGATTTTCCACCTCCTCCGTAAAAAAAAACACGCCCGATTGTGAAACTGTGTGTTCTACCCACCGTGTAGAACACCCTATGCTTATTATAAATATCTTTATAATTATTCGCGGGCATCGCTGCCCCCTACCAATATAAGGCACTAAAGTCTGGTTCTTCTATTCTTTCTCCACAGCTCCACCATGGAAGATATGCACCGCTGCCAAATCTGCCATCGCCCTCATCCCTTGAGGTTCTGCCGAGGGTTCATGGCAACCAACGCGACGATGTCGTGCACGCGCACGGCTACTGCCGCAACTGTTTGGCCCGGTCCCACGACACGGGGGCTTGCGACTCGCCAAACAGTTGCAAGGAGTGTGGGTTGGCAGATCACACAATGCTGCATCCCACCGACATCCTGCAGCGGACGACACACTCAGGACGACGACAGCAAGGTGCCCGACCGGCGAAGCAGTCCTCAACCGGACGCAAGGCCACCGCCGCCGCGATCCTCCCACCACGGCGCAGTCCTCGCGCCAACGTCCACGCCCCCCTCCTCCTAAGGTGCGGTCATCGCGCAATAATCAGAGACCGACCCGTTCCAGGGTGCGGACCGCGCCCATGCGTCAGACGTCCACCAGCGCCGCCAGCGTACCAGCGCGTCGCCAGCATCGTTCGGCCGACCATGTGCGACAAGGGATAACTACGAGCCAATTACGGGGACGAAAGGCTCGGACGGTGCTGACGCAGGCTATTAAGTCCCTGACGGAGTTTAGGAGGGTCGTTTAAATGCACGAGTGCATCCGGCCCCAGGATGTTCACGTCGTTGCCTGCCGTCACCGCGCATCACCTAATAAATAATAAATGATAACTAATGAGCAGTACATATCCTCTCCCACCTCTTTTACTTACCTTCTCCCTATATACTTACCCTTATATACTCACCATTTGTGCATGTCCGCTATTCCTTATCCGCTATCCTCACTTCATACATACCTTGTATACTTTCCTTATGTACTTGCCGACGGCTTCCCTCGCTGTCCGAAACGGTGGTTGCGCGGCTGACGGCCAAACATTCATCTTCTGAACACCGGCGTGAACACGAGACGATCAGCGAGCGTAACACACAACAATCAACCACTGACACCTTACACAGAGCAATTATACACTCATCACACAAATAAACATTTATCACAACATTTTTGAACTAAACCCTCAAAACCACACACTTTTACATACTATACATACATACATCCATTGTTCACATTTACATATTGTACATACACCACATTGTTTTCACATATAAAACCTCACCGCATAACATTGTAACATTGGAATACACCACCGAAATAAACCTTTATAACGTTTAAAACCACATTACGTCTATATTATTTAGTGCGCGATCGCCATTTCCATCGTGACGTAAATAAACATAGTCAACGAAAAAGTTCCCGAAGACATCAACGAAGCACTCTCAAGCAAAAACCGTGATGCATGGAAGAAAGCAATGGCTAATGAATTTGCCGCGTTAACGAAAAATAGGACCTGGGAAGTTGTCGATCTACCACCAAGCAAGATACCGACCAAAAGCAAATGGGGTTTCGCATTAAAGCGGAATACGAATGGCGAAATAGAGCGCTATAAGGCAAGGCTCGTAGCTAAAGGATGTGAACAACGATTTGGCATTGACTATACTCAGACGTTTTCTCCCGTCGTCCGTTATGCTACAATCAGAATGCTATTGGCGATTGCTGTTGAAGAGAAAATGCACCTACACCAAATGGATGTCAGCACAGCCTACCTGAACAGCGAGTTGGAAGAAGACATTTACATGCAGCAAGCTGAATGTTTTGTCGACGAGGCACGGAAAGTTCTCAAACTGCAGAAGGCAATTTATGGCCTAAAGCAATAGGGAAGACAATGGAATTTCAAATTCGACGAGGCGCTGAAGCAAATTGGGTTTGAGGCGTGCCAGAATGAATCATGTTTGTACAAAATGGAATCGGGCAACGAGTTGGTGCTGTTGGCGATATACGTGGCCGACATAATAATCGCTTGCAGAGACAAATCGAAACTGTTTAACCCTTGTGTGCGCACCCAGGTCTGGCCAGACCATATTGAACTTTGGGCCCACTTTTAGTAAGGTTGTAGTAAAGCTATCGGGTTCATATTTCATGATATCCTCAACTGATCCTTTCTAAGCACAAAAACCAATACATGAACAAAATTTTTACAAAAACAAGGCGAGAATCGTGCAAAACGTATTTATACCCCTTAGTTGAACCCCCCATGGTCTGGCCAGACCATGGTGTATTTTCATACAAATTTGCCAGTTATTTTCAGTTTTTTTGTTATTTTCGACGTAATTATTATCAGAGTTGTTTATAAATTTTTTTTTCGTTTGTTCTTTATCCAGTCCCCTACGGAGCATAGGGCTTCAACTAGACTTTTTCATCTGACCCGATTTGGAGCCCTTTTTCCGTGCCATTCCGTTAATTGTGGCATAAGTTAGTTGGCGCAAAATTTACGTGGTCCAAGTGATTTTCATTCACTTTGGCCTTTATTTTCTTTTGGGTTAGTAAATTATAATTTTTGTTGGAAAAGAATGTGTGAACATAGTTAAAATTAATATTTATCCATTGTATTTGTGGTTGTATCCGTGTTTTTGGTGTCAATTCAATTACATTTCTGAAGCGAAGGAAGTATTTGTGCTCTGGTCGTGTCTGATTTTTTATCAATTGGATTGTATGTTTTCTGTGACAGAGATGGAAGGAAGCAAATGCTATTTTGAGGATAAGGTGTACATTATTTTTGAACTTCAACGCTGGAGTTAAATCAGAGAGGACGATTTCTCTAAAAAAATAGTCTAAGCAGTAGCGAAAACCAATGCTTTGGAGCAGAAGAATTAAGATATTTATTTATTTATTTATTCTGTCTAAGTCATTAATTAAATAGTTTGAATAAGCTCAACTTAAATGTTGAATACTTATCACTAAAGTTTTACTCGGAAGCATACAAATTGCACAAGCAAATAATTCTCGCAATTGGCTCATTGAATGAATACGTAGTTCTGTGGGATGATTTAATGAACCATCTGTACTTTCTAAAGTTTATGGAGGATTCGTTTGCTGCTGGAGGTAATAATAACGGTGCTGCAAATTATCTTTTGGACCCTGAACAAACCGAAGCCGAAACCGAAGAGATAGCGATGACGAAGGCGATATCCGACCAGTTCAGCATTAACAATTACATGTTGAGCTTATTATGCTTGAACGGAATGTTTTTGTTTCTTGGACAGATGGAACTAAGTGGCCAATAGAAGATCTGTTTTGTTATTTATAGCATTTTCTTATTTATTCCAAGTGTTCTGTTTTAATCAGCTACCTTTTCGACTTCAAAGCATAATTGCCAGAAATAATAATAGATACTTATATGTATCTTAAAATACGATTTGTATGTGTCCAATGCAAAATCTCAATCTGTTTGAGTCATTAATCTGCATTATATCGTTGCAACCACTGCATTCAAGCAGTTGAAGCATATCCATAAACGACGAATTTTACGTTTTTAAATTTTTTTATTTTTTTCCCTTACTGTCGTATATTTTTAATTTCAAAATGTATTTATGGAAGTTGAAATTCGGCATGTATTTTATAAATGAAGTATATTTTTACCTTTTTACCTAAATAAGAAGTAAGCAAGCAAGAGAAATTATTGTGTTCACACTTACTATTTTTTTTTGACAGGCTTACACACACAAACATACACATACAAACACTCACACATACTCAGATATATATAATCTCATTAACAAAAATGTAAAAAAATTATATTAACTAGCACTATTCTCGAATATCCTCTTTTTTGCACCATGGTCTGGCCAGACCATGGGGGGTTCAACTATGAGGTTTCAAGTGGGTGCGCACACAAGGGTTAAGGTTAAAGAGCAGATTCGGAACAATTCGACGTCGTTGACAAAGGCGCATTGCATCATTTTCTTGGGACCGAGGTGGAGCGTGAAGGTGAAGTTGGCTGTATTACTTTGAGTCAAACCAACGAACATGAAGTAATATACATATATTAGAACGCGCATCTCATACAAGCAAACGCGTTGTATGGCGGGTACTGCTGGTAGTACCCTCTGTTATTGGCAGCAGAACCCTCTGTTACTAACAGCAGAATTCTATGTAACTTCAGCGTAACATGTGAGCAGAAGGAAAGAAAATAAACATACAGAAGGCTTGCTTTACAAGCGAGAACGTAGTTTTATGTGTTGCGCTCTTTGGCTGCGCTCACTGCAGCGAGTCTGCGTTAGCACACTGCTGCGGCGTGGGATGATTGGGAGGTGAAGACGATGTGCTGTTGTTGTTGCGCTGGCGAAAAGCTGAAATTGTAAAACAATTTCTATTTTCTGGCTGGCTTTTGTTCTTCTATAAGCCTGCACGGCGTCTCATATTGCTCCCGAACTTACTGCGACTGTAGTGTGCTCAAAATCATAGAAAAGAAAATAAAATATGGTTGGCATGGCGACTTACTATATATGATCGCTACAAGCAATAAAAAATAAATAATAATAAGTAATCAATAAAGACAATTAAAAAGGGAAATGGAAAGAAAGGAACAACTTTTTTATTAGCCCTCAAGAATTTTTAAAGTCCCGATGTTTGGAACTTTGTTTACGCCCCCACATATAAAGCTTGTTTAAAAGAACTAAAATAAGAAAATCTAGGATTTTAAATTTACTGTCCCAGTATTCGTCACTGAACCATTCTGAAGTAAATTTCTTGCATTAGGCGGATATATGTATGTACATATATGCCTCAATACTAGTGTCCGACCGAATATTCGGTTTCGGCCCAAATAAGTGGTTTCGGTTTCAATTTCGGCCGAATAGCCGAAACCGAAACTTTCTAGAATATTTTTTACATTTTATTGTGTAGCAGATAAATAGTGAAAGGAGGAGTAATTTAGATGCCAGCAATGTAAATAAACTTCTTTTTTTAGCATATAATATTAAATTATTTAATTTTGAATATTAGCGAGTAAGCTACGAAAAAGTGATTTTTTCATGTTTACGTTTTTAAAAAATGAATAAATTGTTTTTATTAATAAGTATTTATTTATTTATGCTATGTTTGATTGTTTATTCTTTATATACTTAATGTAAAATTCGTTTGTTGAAAAATGTGGTTGATATGGTGATTTTTATTTCAACTAGAAAGTTTCGGTTTCAGTTTCGGCCGAATATTAAAAAAAACCGAATATTCGGTTTCGGCCAAAAAAAGTGGTTTCGACACTACTCAAGTGTCCTCAATTGAGGACACTACTCAATACCAAGTTTTAGGGCATAGAAGGGCACGCTGCTACTCGCAAGCAGCGTTGCCACAAGAAAAAAAAATGTTTAACCAGGAACAAAAATAAAAATAACCAAAGTGTAACAAAAATAACCAAAATGTTAATTATTCGACATAAACAAAATAAATAACTCATATACACTATGATCAATAAGTACCGGGACTGTGTCCAAAAACAAAATTGTTTTATTCTTCTGGTAAATTTATTTTATCCCTTCAAAATAAGCCCCATCTGAAGCAATACACATATGCCAACGCTTAATCCCATCGTCCATGCACTTCTGGTAAGCCGAAGCAGGTATGGCCTTCAGCTCTCGCGTCGCATTTTCTTTTATGACCTCTATGGACTCAAATCTCTTTCCACGAAGCGATAACTTGAGTCGGGAGAACAGGAAAAAGTCACATGGTGCCATATCTGGAGAATAGGGAGCCTGATCGATGATATTCACACTGTGTTTGTTCAAATAATCGCGAATAATGTGTGCTTTTTGGACGAAATTCAAGTCTTGAGGAACAAGCCGTGCGGCGACGCGTTTCATGCGCAAAATATCAACAACAATGTGTTGTGCGCTTCCATAAGAGATGTTAAGATCGTTAGAAATCTCTCTGAGGCTCAGATGACGATTTTCAAGAACGATTTTCTTCACAATTTCAACATTTTCGTCGGTATTCGATGTTGAAGGACGTCCAGAACGAGGAAAGTCTTCGACCACTTCACGACCACTTTTGAACATTTTATACCACTCGAACGCTCTGGTTCTTGATAGAGCAGACTCCCCAAATGCTTTCTGCAACATTTTAAGCGCATTGGCACAAGAAATTTCGTTCTTAAGACAAAATTTCAAACAAATACGTTGATCAACAAAATTATCCATTGTAAAATGCGACGAAGTACAAAAAGTTGACTGACGCTAACAGCTGCCAAACAAAAACTAATGATGCAATCCCGCTCAAAATTTGACACAGATGTCAGTTAAGGTCCTACCGACCTAAAAAACCGGAAAATTTAAAATACACAATCCCGGTACTTATTGATCATAGTGTACATCAATTTCAAGATTTAAGGAACATTTAAAAGGCTTTGGCACATATGTATGTATGTGTGACATAAAATAAATAATTTACACGTTCACGCACAGTAAAAGTATCAGTGAGCTGCAAAAATAGACAGGCGATATTCTTTTTAATTAGTTGCGAACGAGCGCGAACGTGTGGTTGACTTTTTTTTTAAACATAGTTATCGATTTAAACAATGCTGCTTAATTTTTTAAGAGAAACAGCAATGGCTATGAGTTGCCACTATCAATAAATATCAATATTATTGCCACTACCAATATTGAGGGACTACGGCACTCGAAAAGATTCCTTAACTTTAACACAAAACGAGCTAAATCTGCTATACTTCTTAGCAGAAGACAACTCAAAATCCTATGTGGCGCTCTAACCGGCCACTATTCTTGTAACTACCACCTCCACAAACTTGGCTTGGTCATCGACAAAATATGCAGATACTGCAATGAGGTCGATGAAACAATGGAACACGTTATCATAAACTGCCCAGCCCTGGCACACAGACGTGCAAAGTTTCTAGGGAAACATATTCTCGGTGATGAGGACCTGATGCAAATATCGCAGAAAGGTCTGATTCAATACCTGAGCACATAAAACACCAGATGATTCAAGGGGCACAATAAACCTACTAGGTTGCAGTGCGCAAGGGCATTGTCCCTACCCATTATCATTACATTACATTATTGCCACTACCGATAATATTGTGCTCGTTGATATTTAAGATACATTTTGTATCAGTGTGCAATATTCTAAAAAATAACCAAATGGGATAAAAAATCACCAAATAACCAAAACCCATTTTCAAAAATAAAAATGACCATTTTTGGTTAAAAATAACCAAAACGGCAACGCTGCTCGCAAGTAGAAGCGACGCTTACTCGCGTATACGAATACAAAGCAGCGAAATTCCGAGCACAGCTTCAGTGTCGTCAGCGATTAAGCGATTTGAAACTGGGAGAGCCGGTAGAAATACATACACAGAATTTCACTAATATTGTTGCAAAATTGCAACCTTGGGGCCTACTAGTAGGCCCCAAGCTTGATCAGGAACGTACTTTTTCCTCCATATAAATTTCTAAAACGGGGTTGCTGTTCTAGTTCATTTCAATTTCCAGTGTTGCTGGTGTGAGTCATTTTTTGTGACCAAAGAAATATTTCTTTTTATTTGTATTTTTTTTGGTGCAATTTCGTAATACGTTTGTATAGAACTAACTATAAAAATATATTATTGCCCAAAAGTGTCAAAAGAACCGTTTGGTATTCTTTTTATTAAATTAAATTAAGGTTTTATAAGCTGCATAAAAAAAAACAGTCCTGCGTTCGAACTAGAGCATTTATCACCAAAAGCATACCTGCTCTGATCTGATCGTTAGAGATTCGCTAAATGAAGAACTGCGAAATAAAAAGGGCGGCAATTGACCCTGTCGTATTCAACGCATTAAGCTTTGTGTTCTTTGGTATATTTTTCAATAATATCTACGTAATGAAACCAAAAAGTTGATATGGTGTGTATTTGATGCAGAAAAAAGCAAATAATTGAAAGGAAACTGGCGGAATTTTAGTTTGCACAATAATCCCTAATATCGGGATAAGAGCGGAAACAGTGAAGAGCTGATCACTGCCAGCACACACAGACTGTGTCCGTGAATTGTAAAAAACGCACAAAAATCGGCTTACTCTCCCAGTTTCACATCGCTTAATCGCTGGTGTCGTGTCAGACTTCATGCAAGCAACTTCACGCTCGTGTGCGGCTCGCATACTGCGAATATTTACGTTTTTGTGTACACTGAGTATTCATGTAAATCAGAAAATGTTTAAGGTTGAATGGGAAATACAAATTTTTTTAAAGTTCCTGTTATACCTGTCCGTTATTTGTCCGTCAAGGAATTTATTTCGAACGGTCTAGATAGTGTATCGGCAACCACATTGCTGCGGCCTGGTTTGTATATGAGCTCGTGGTCGTATTCTTCTAGAATGGCCTTCCATCTTTTGAGTTTTGAGTTGTCATTTTTATTACTGAGCGCATACGTTAATGGTTGATGGTCGGTGAATATTTTTACTTTTGCGTTACCATATAGGTAATTCCTAAGTGATTTAAGAGCCCAAATAATCGCGAGCATTTCTTTCTCGTTTGCCGCGTAATGCTCTTCTGTCCTCGTTAATGTCCTCGAAATGAATGTGATAGGTTTCCCTTCCTGTTCTAATACCGCACCAATGGCATGATTGGAAGCGTCCGTCGTTAGATGGAATTCCTTCCGAAAATTTGGGTATGTTAAGATTACGTCTTTTGATATAAGTGCATTTTTAATTTTATTAAATGCTTCCTCTGCCGTGTTGTCCAATGAGATTAATTTCTTTTTTGATTGGTTTTTCGATACTCTTCCATCTTCTCCTCTCAGGAGACTGGTGAGAGGTTTTGCTATTTTAGCATAGTCTTGTATAAATCGTCTATAGTATCCAGAGAGACCGAGGAATGCCCTCAAATCTCTGAGTGTTTTGGGATAAGGAAAATTAACTATTGCCTGTACCTTAGTAGGGTTGGTTGTTATTCCGTTTGATGAAACCAAAAATCCTAAAAATTCTATTTCGTTTTTGAAGAATTCGCACTTGTCTACCTGTACTTTCATATTAGCTTCTTGGAGGGTGTTAAAGATTTTATGTATGTGTTCAGTGTGTGATTTTTCGTCCTTGCTAAATATGATTATGTCATCTATGTAGACATAACATATTCTGCCGATGTATTGTCTTAGTATATCGTCTAATGTCCGTTGGAAGATTGCTGGGGCGTTTTTTAAACCAAAGGGTAATCGTGTGAACTCATACTTTCCGTTGTTCACAGAAAAAGCTGTCTTTTCCACATCCCTTTCGCTTAAGGGGATTTGGTGGAAACCACTTTTTAAATCGATCACCGTGAACCATTTGTTTTGTCCCAGCTGGGAAAGAACTTCGTTGATTTCGGGGATTGGATAGCGATCAGCAATCGTAATTGAATTCAGTTTACGATAATCAATCACCATCCTGTATTTCCTATCACCCGATGCATCACTTTTTTTTGGTACAATCCACACTGGTGAATTGTACGGGGATCGTGATGGTCTAATTATTCCGTCTTCCAACAATGTGCGTATTTGATTTTCCACTTCCTCCTTGAGGGAGATTGGGTATGGATAGCTTTTCGAATATACGGGGGTGTCAGAATTGGTGCGAATCTCTGCCACTACTTTCGTAGTGTAGGTCAGTTTTTCATTAGGTTCTGAGAACAAACTTTTATGCATTTGCAATAGCTTCCTCATCTCATATTTATTCTCATTGTTCATGTGTTCGTCCCGAATCTGTATTGTATTGACGTTTTGGGCGGTGTATTGCTTCAGTCGAATGTTTAGTTTATTTGCGATGGTCATGAAATTGTCTTTAGTATGTATTACTGCTGAAAGTTGTTTCAAACTGTCATTACCCAATATGGCATGAAATGTCTTCAAAGTAGGCAAAAGAAAGAATTTTAAATTTTCCTTAAGGTTGAACAGGTTTAGGTATGTGTGGTGTGTAATTTTCAGTTTACCTCCCACTGAGTTTGCATAGAAGCAATTGTCATTTTCTATTGTCTTCTTAGCTAAGTGCGGCTGTATATAGTTTTTATTAGAGCCCGTGTCTATTAAAATTTTTAAAATTTCTCCGCTTCTCGTCCTACATTCAAAATAAGGAAGGGAAGAGATATTCATTCTAAAAAATGAACATCTGTTAAATCGAGTGTTTCGGGATCATATGGACCGTCCTGGTGGAAGTCTTGGTGTCCGGAACTTTCAGAAGAGTATTGTTCGTTGTAGGTGGAATAGTTATGATTACAGTCTTCCGGAGTTGGGTACTCAATTCCTTCTTGGTCGGTTGTTACATGGAAGTTTCTTTGAATTTTGTGTGGTGGATTTGTTGTGTTCGATCTCTCCTGTCTTTTTCCAGCGTAGTGAAAATTTGGTCTGTTTTCGTAGTTTATGGCGTTAGTCCTAATGCTGGTGTCTACCTCCATGGGTTCCGGTCTAGGCTGCGGTTTCGGTGCTATTGGCCTTGGGGGTGGCTTATAGTATGGGTTTGGTTGGTAGCCTTGCTGTGGTCTAAAGAATTGTTGGTTCGGATTCTGTGGACTTGCCCTGAAAGATGGTCGATCGTGTCCCTGAAAATATTGCTGTGGTCGTGGTGACGTCGGAATAGGTCTAAATGACTGCTGCGGTTGTGGCATGTGTGCCAATTGTGGATAGAATTTTGGGGGGGGCTGGAAATTCCTTGGTGGTAGTTGTGGTCTAGGATGGTTTCCTGGGAATCCATTACAATAGTCCGCATGATTACTCCTAAATTTCTGATTCTCCAACTTGAGGCACAAATGAAGCGCCTCCGGTAAGTCTTTGGGTTCCCTAATGCCTAACAGTCGGGGAAGGTCACCGGTAAGTCCCCTTACAAATGTATCAAGCGCTTTCTCTCTGTATGTGTCTGTGAGCAGGCGCACTGATTCCTGACTTATTTCCATACAGCCGATTTTATTTAGGATCAATGACAAATGGGAATACACTTTCCTATAGAAATTTCGAACTGATTGACGTCCTTGGATTAGGCCGGTCATTTCGTACTCTAAAGTGCCTATATCTCGCTTGTCTGCATAATGTGTAGTTAGGCAGTGAGATATCGCTCTCCAGTCCAACGGAGTGTTATAGGACTCTAGCGCGACGTCAGCGTTTCCTACTATCTTGTTTCTAATAACATTCAGTATTCCGAAATACCTAGGAGTGCCTATAGTTGGTTCATAAATTCTCAAAATACGCTCAACACTTTTCTTCCATGAATTAAATTCAACAGGATTTCCGGAAAATTCTCTAAGTGATTTAACTACATCTGGGATTTTTTCCATATCATTTAGATTGTCCCGATGTCTTTCATCTATGGTCTGGTCGACTATTGGGATTTGATTCGAATCTGTAGTAATAATGTCACGAATTATTTCTCGTCCGTCTGTGTTTAGTAATTGGGTTACCATGTTACGAATTAGGTTTGTTAGGTCCGGTGCGAGGTGTAGATTAGGTGCAGGGTTGGGTGGGTTGGGGTTAGGCTCGGGGTGGTTGTGTTGGTTCCCTAAAACGGGGGGTCTTATGAGGTTATTTGGGTTCGCCATATTGAGGCAGGCTTTTTATTGCAGTATAACGATACAAAAAAAAAAGAAAATGAAAACAATCTCGAAATGGCAATTAACACAAGATACGCCAACAATGTGTGATATTTTAAGTTGTTATCCCTTCTGGGAAAGGATGCTCTTCTATACTGGAGGGTCCTTTTTATAGGATTCGCAGCATTGAGCTAAGTTATATTTATTTTTAATTTCCTGTTAGGGGCTGTACAAGCCGTTGGTTTATTTCTTTTTGATTTTTAAATATTACTTACTTCTTATAAATAATAATAGCTTAAATAATAATTCAAATTTCGTGTTCTTACTTAAGTGTTATTTTCCTTCTTGTGAGGAGAAAAAAAAATCACAAAATTTTCTTCAATTGTATAATCTAAATTATTAACTTTAATCTTACAGTACTATTTGAGTCTTCATCTTTCCTTCCGGCCGTTGTTGCGTGCTATTCTCCGTCTGTTGGTTCTTCGTGAAATGCTGCAGGTCGGTCCAGGTGGCTGCTCCGGCAGATCGGAGCTCCGTTTTGCTATCAGCTACTTGGGGGCCTCTTTCCCTGGTGGTTGTCTGCGATTTACTGGTCTGGTCGGATTCCTGCGCGCCGTTGTTCGTTCATCTACCTCTTCAGCAATTTATGTGGCACTTTGTTTGGTAGTGGCACCTTTAAATTTTTTCAGCTGTTTGTGTGGCACTCTTCAGTAGTGGCACTTTCACACTTTTGAATTTTTCCGCTATCTGCGTGGCACTTTTTTTTGTAGTGGCACTTTTGCAGTTTATGAATTTGCGTGGCACTTTTTTGATAGTGGCACTTTTGCAGTTAATGAAATTTTTCACTATTTGCGTGGCACTTTTTTCGTTAGTGGCACTTTTGCAGTTTATGAAATTTTTCACTATTTGCGTGGCACTTTTTTCGTTGGTGGCACTTCTGCAGTTTATGAACTTCCGTCGCGCAATCTGCCTTCCTCCGACCAAGATATTTCTTTTTGCTCGGGCGCCAGTTGGGTTTTTTTATGTTTTATTGAAATGCAATTGAGAACAATTTGGGTTTTTTATACTAATTGGGTTCTTTAGACTTTATTGAATTGCAATTGAGAACAAGTCGGGCTTATTTATACTTAATTGAAATCGGTACTATGACCGGCGCGGTTGGAGTTCGGATGAAGACTAAAGTCTGCGCGTCGCGGCGGCAATGACCGCTGGCCAGCACTATGCGCGTTTTCCGCGCTGTCATCAATTTTGGCTGCGACGGCACTATTGCGAAATAAGCGCGCGCTGCAATTATTTCAAGCGCGGCTTGATTCCAAGAATTGAGTGCCGTTGCACTGTTGTCTTTACCGATTGGTAAACAATTGGAAATGAAGGCATTGACTTCAAAATTGTGTGTCGTTGCCCGAAACAAGCTACTTGCTTAGAATGCAGAATTTAACAATTGACAGCGAGGGCATTGACTTCCAGAATTGGATGTCGTTGCCCGAGATAAGCTATTTGCTTAGAATGCGGAATTTAATTAATTGGACATTTGAAACCGAAGGCATTGGTTTCCAGATTTTAATAGCTGTTTAAACGCAAGCATTGCTCAATTCTAAGAATTGAGCGCTTGAAAAGAAGAAAAAAATGCTTTAGTAAGGCTATGCCTTAACTCCTCCGCTCTTAAGATCGAACGTCCTCGTTCGACGGAGCTGTCTGGCAAAATTTCGGTAAATCTTCTATTCGTACTTCATCCGTCACCGGTTTTGCTACAATTCTTACGCGTCTAGTGTTTCTTTTAGTTCTTAATAATAAAAATATGGTCAAAAGTGTAGTAATAACTAATATTATACTAATCGAAAAATAAACGTTATTTTTGATTTCTAACATTTTTAAATTTCTTATTTCGTCCACCTGGAGGTTTTTAATAGCTTCTAGCGATAATATTTCCTCCGTTTGGCTGTCATATGCCATTGGTTGTAATATTGCCGGTAGCGGTTTATTTATTGTAATTTCTTTTGATATAAAAATCTTATTATCTACTTTTACACTTGTATTGTAGTGTTTCACTAAATACGTTCCGTTAAGTTTTACAATTTCATTTTCAAATTCTATAATTCCGTTAAAGTTGTTCAAAAATAATACATCGCTTGCGATATTTTCTACATTTTTTATATGCTCATTATTAATTTTGGTACAATTATCAATTTTACTTTTCAGCAGATGTACTATGCACGTGCCGTTCGTAATATCTTCTAGCTCATTTTGCGAGCAAATTGACAAATTGTTGTAATGCTTACATTCCTTATTTTTTCCGTAAACTTTATTTTGACATACTAATATTGAATTATAATTTATTTTATTTATAAACTTTTCTTTTTTTACCGCTCTTATTTTTAAGTCTCTACAGTCATCTTTGCCTGTTGTGGGTAAGTTCATTATGTATATTAAACATTCATTATTGGCCGCTATTTTGATTTCAACGAATTGTAGTGCTTCGTCCATGTTGACGAAAGGAATATTCCCGTCTTCTAGAAATTTTCTGGTAATTTCCATTTCTTTGTCGGATAATATGTATGAATTTGCTATATTCGACTTCGCCCAATGAATGGCGTAAGCTATATTAATTAATTCTTCTTTAATTATTTCTAATTTGTATTTTGTCTTTATAATTAGATCGTTTTCAATTTCATTATTTCCCTGTATAATTTTATTTATTTTGTTCGTATTTTCAATTACTTCATTAATTTTTTCATTAGTCATTTTATTTATGACCACTTGTCTGTTATTATTTTCCAAAACATTGTTAATTTTCTCTATTAAGACCTGGTAGTCGTTGAGGTCTGGGTTTCCCGCCAGCCATTTCCAGGCGGACCCTATGAAGTCCAAAGATCTCTTACTTATATTTTTATTTACTCTTATTCTATTTAAATATGCCTTTGATTGATTAATTAAAGATGAAAGGATGGGGTAAAGGGGGTGTCCTCCTAATTTGGAGCTTGTAACGGTCTCTATATTGGATATTACATTGTCGTAATTATTCAGTTCAACTATGTGGATTATCCGGAACGTTCCTGTCTGCAGTTTCGCCGGTCCTGTATCTACTGTGACGAGTTGGGACATGGTGTAATCGAGTATCTGAACTTCCGCAACCACTGACATTACCGCTGCAACCAACCTGAAGTATAAATTGATATTCGTCTTTTGAGTTTTTTGTAATTTGTTTCATTTGTCTATTGTATTTCTATTTCTTTGTGTTAATTTTTTATTAGGCTCTTGTGCACCACCTTTCCTGTTTCTGTCAATACTGTTGAGGAATTATTTTGCTTTACGGTTTCTTTTCTGTATCTAGCTGTTAGTTTGGTGCCATACCTTTTGTTTATTTTGACATAAATGATTTGTCCCGGTGTATAGTCTTTTAGATCAGTTCTGTTTTTGTTGTGGAACTCCAAGTCCTTTTCCTGTTTATGTCTTAGTCTTTGTATATTATTTCGTTTCGCGTCCTCATATTGTTCAGGATTTATATAGACCTTGCGGCCGAAGAATGCTTCAAGTGGCTTCTGCCCTGTCGTGGAGTGAATAGAAAAATTGTATTCATAAACTGCTCTGTCAAGTAGATCTTCAAATGTCCTGTCTACGTCCTCGGTCTTTAGGCATCTTAAAATTTCGGCCAGTGTTGAGTGAAAGCGCTCAACCTGTCCGTTCGCTTTACTCGTATGGGGTGGTGTTCTGTAAATATTAATTCGCAATTGGTCTTCGATCATGAAGGTCATGGAATGTGAGTTAAGTGACTTTTCGTTGTCAATAATTATTGTTTCTGGTATCCCGAAAGTAAAAAGTAATTGTCTGAGGGGGTCGCGTATGTCCTCTACTGATCTCGATTTTATCACTCGTGCTTGGGCGTACTTCGAATATTTGTCAATTGCGGTCAATACCAGATTTTTTTCGGCTATAAATATGTCGATGTGAAGGATTTGACCTGGGTATTCTGGAATCGGTGTCGGTTTTATTGGGGGTTTATTTGGATGTCTGTCGTATTTGTTTTCTGCGCAAATCCTGCATTGCTTGACTATTTTTTTTATTTTGGCTAACATTTTGGGAAACAAAAATTTCTGAATAATTTGTCCTTTGTTTTCTTTTGCATTTCTATGGGCTCTCTTATGCTCCAGGATAATTTGCTGCTCTTGCTGTTCATCTGTGTCCAAGTCTTTAACCTGTGATTGTGTGTACCTAATTTTGAAAGTGTTGAAATGTACAGGGTATAGTTTTTGGATTTTACCCATTATCTCCTCCGAGGTATGCAGTCCGTTTATTACTGAAGGGTTTAAATAGCGCTTTAATATGGATTCTAAGTCATCTAATGAATAGTGGGGTTTGGTAACTGTGTGTCTGTGGTATGTTGGGAAGGGAATTTTGAATTCATAATCATTTTTCTGGCCGGTCAATAACCATATTTGATTTTTAAAAACATTTATCGGGGCTTCTACTGTGGGTATCAGATTGTGTGATGAACTGTCGTCTGAATGTGTAGCAACTGACAAGGAATTTATTTCGAACGGTCTAGATAGTGTATCGGCAACCACATTGCTGCGGCCTGGTTTGTATATGAGCTCGTGGTCGTATTCTTCTAGAATGGCCTTCCATCTTTTGAGTTTTGAGTTGTCATTTTTATTACTGAGCGCATACGTTAATGGTTGATGGTCGGTGAATATTTTTACTTTTGCGTTACCATATAGGTAATTCCTAAGTGATTTAAGAGCCCAAATAATCGCGAGCATTTCTTTCTCGTTTGCCGCGTAATGCTCTTCTGTCCTCGTTAATGTCCTCGAAATGAATGTGATAGGTTTCCCTTCCTGTTCTAATACCGCGCCAATGGCATGATTGGAAGCGTCCGTCGTTAGATGGAATTCCTTTCGAAAATTTGGGTATGTTAAGATTACGTCTTTTGATATAAGTGCATTTTTAATTTTATTAAATGCTTCCTCTGCCGTGTTGTCCAATGAGATTAATTTCTTTTTTGATTGGTTTTTCGATACTCTTCCATCTTCTCCTCTCAGGAGACTGGTGAGAGGTTTTGCTATTTTAGCATAGTCTTGTATAAATCGTCTATAGTATCCAGAGAGACCGAGGAATGCCCTCAAATCTCTGAGTGTTTTGGGATAAGGAAAATTAACTATTGCCTGTACCTTAGTAGGGTTGGTTGTTATTCCGTTTGATGAAACCAAAAATCCTAAAAATTCTATTTCGTTTTTGAAGAATTCGCACTTGTCTACCTGTACTTTCATATTAGCTTCTTGGAGGGTGTTAAAGATTTTATGTATGTGTTCAGTGTGTGATTTTTCGTCCTTGCTAAATATGATTATGTCATCTATGTAGACATAACATATTCTGCCGATGTATTGTCTTAGTATATCGTCTAATGTCCGTTGGAAGATTGCTGGGGCGTTTTTTAAACCAAAGGGTAATCGTGTGAACTCATACTTTCCGTTGTTCACAGAAAAAGCTGTCTTTTCCACATCCCTTTCGCTTAAGGGGATTTGGTGGAAACCACTTTTTAAATCGATCACCGTGAACCATTTGTTTTGTCCCAGCTGGGAAAGAACTTCGTTGATTTCGGGGATTGGATAGCGATCAGCAATCGTAATTGAATTCAGTTTACGATAATCAATCACCATCCTGTATTTCCTATCACCCGATGCATCACTTTTTTTTGGTACAATCCACACTGGTGAATTGTACGGGGATCGTGATGGTCTAATTATTCCGTCTTCCAACAATGTGCGTATTTGATTTTCCACTTCCTCCTTGAGGGAGATTGGGTATGGATAGCTTTTCGAATATACGGGGGTGTCAGAATTGGTGCGAATCTCTGCCACTACTTTCGTAGTGTAGGTCAGTTTTTCATTAAGTTCTGAGAACAAACTTTTATGCATTTGCAATAGCTTCCTCATCTCATATTTATTCTCATTGTTCATGTGTTCGTCCCGAATCTGTATTGTATTGACGTTTTGGGCGGTGTATTGCTTCAGTCGAATGTTTAGTTTATTTGCGATGGTCATGAAATTGTCTTTAGTATGTATTACTGCTGAAAGTTGTTTCAAACTGTCATTACCCAATATGGCATGAAATGTCTTCAAAGTAGGCAAAAGAAAGAATTTTAAATTTTCCTTAAGGTTGAACAGGTTTAGGTATGTGTGGTGTGTAATTTTCAGTTTACCTCCCACTGAGTTTGCATAGAAGCAATTGTCATTTTCTATTGTCTTCTTAGCTAAGTGCGGCTGTATATAGTTTTTATTAGAGCCCGTGTCTATTAAAATTTTTAAAATTTCTCCGCTTCTCGTCCTACATTCAAAATAAGGAAGAGAAGAGATATTCATTCTAAAAAATGAACATCTGTTAAATCGAGTGTTTCGGGATCATATGGACCGTCCTGGTGGAAGTCTTGGTGTTCGGAACTTTCAGAAGAGTATTGTTCGTTGTAGGTGGAATAGTTATGATTACAGTCTTCCGGAGTTGGGTACTCAATTCCTTCTTGGTCGGTTGTTACATGGAAGTTTCTTTGAATTTTGTGTGGTGGATTTGTTGTGTTCGATCTCTCCTGTCTTTTTCCAGCGTAGTGAAAATTTGGTCTGTTTTCGTAGTTTATGGCGTTAGTCCTAATGCTGGTGTCTACCTCCATGGGTTCCGGTCTAGGCTGCGGTTTCGGTGCTATTGGCCTTGGGGGTGGCTTATAGTATGGGTTTGGTTGGTAGCCTTGCTGTGGTCTAAAGAATTGTTGGTTCGGATTCTGTGGACTTGCCCTGAAAGATGGTCGATCGTGTCCCTGAAAATATTGCTGTGGTCGTGGTGACGTCGGAATAGGTCTAAATGACTGCTGCGGTTGTGGCATGTGTGCCAATTGTGGATAGAATTTTGGGGGGGGCTGGAAATTCCTTGGTGGTAGTTGTGGTCTAGGATGGTTTCCTGGGAATCCATTACAATAGTCCGCATGATTACTCCTAAATTTCTGATTCTCCAACTTGAGGCACAAATGAAGCGCCTCCGGTAAGTCTTTGGGTTCCCTAATGCCTAACAGTCGGGGAAGGTCACCGGTAAGTCCCCTTACAAATGTATCAAGCGCTTTCTCTCTGTATGTGTCTGTGAGCAGGCGCACTGATTCCTGACTTATTTCCATACAGCCGATTTTATTTAGGATCAATGACAAATGGGAATACACTTTCCTATAGAAATTTTGAACTGATTGACGTCCTTGGATTAGGCCGGTCATTTCGTACTCTAAAGTGCCTATATCTCGCTTGTCTGCATAATGTGTAGTTAGGCAGTGAGATATCGCTCTCCAGTCCAACGGAGTGTTATAGGACTCTAGCGCGACGTCAGCGTTTCCTACTATCTTGTTTCTAATAACATTCAGTATTCCGAAATACCTAGGAGTGCCTATAGTTGGTTCATAAATTCTCAAAATACGCTCAACACTTTTCTTCCATGAATTAAATTCAACAGGATTTCCGGAAAATTCTCTAAGTGATTTAACTACATCTGGGATTTTTTCCATATCATTTAGATTGTCCCGATGTCTTTCATCTATGGTCTGGTCGACTATTGGGATTTGATTCGAATCTGTAGTAATAATGTCACGAATTATTTCTCGTCCGTCTGTGTTTAGTAATTGGGTTACCATGTTACGAATTAGGTTTGTTAGGTCCGGTGCGAGGTGTAGATTAGGTGCAGGGTTGGGTGGGTTGGGGTTAGGCTCGGGGTGGTTGTGTTGGTTCCCTAAAACGGGGGGTCTTATGAGGTTATTTGGGTTCGCCATATTGAGGCAGGCTTTTTATTGCAGTATAACGATACAAAAAAAAAAGAAAATGAAAACAATCTCGAAATGGCAATTAACACAAGATACGCCAACAATGTGTGATATTTTAAGTTGTTATCCCTTCTGGGAAAGGATGCTCTTCTATACTGGAGGGTCCTTTTTATAGAATTCGCAGCATTGAGCTAAGTTATATTTATTTTTAATTTCCTGTTAGGGGCTGTACAAGCCGTTGGTTTATTTCTTTTTGATTTTTAAATATTACTTACTTCTTATAAATAATAATAGCTTAAATAATAATTCAAATTTCGTGTTCTTACTTAAGTGTTATTTTCCTTCTTGTGAGGAGAAAAAAAAATCACAAAATTTTCTTCAATTGTATAATCTAAATTATTAACTTTAATCTTACAGTACTATTTGAGTCTTCATCTTTCCTTCCGGCCGTTGTTGCGTGCTATTCTCCGTCTGTTGGTTCTTCGTGAAATGCTGCAGGTCGGTCCAGGTGGCTGCTCCGGCAGATCGGAGCTCCGTTTTGCTATCAGCTACTTGGGGGCCTCTTTCCCTGGTGGTTGTCTGCGATTTACTGGTCTGGTCGGATTCCTGCGCGCCGTTGTTCGTTCATCTACCTCTTCAGCAATTTATGTGGCACTTTGTTTGGTAGTGGCACCTTTAAATTTTTTCAGCTGTTTGTGTGGCACTCTTCAGTAGTGGCACTTTCACACTTTTGAATTTTTCCGCTATCTGCGTGGCACTTTTTTTTGTAGTGGCACTTTTGCAGTTTATGAATTTGCGTGGCACTTTTTTGATAGTGGCACTTTTGCAGTTAATGAAATTTTTCACTATTTGCGTGGCACTTTTTTCGTTAGTGGCACTTTTGCAGTTTATGAAATTTTTCACTATTTGCGTGGCACTTTTTTCGTTGGTGGCACTTCTGCAGTTTATGAACTTCCGTCGCGCAATCTGCCTTCCTCCGACCAAGATATTTCTTTTTGCTCGGGCGCCAGTTGGGTTTTTTTATGTTTTATTGAAATGCAATTGAGAACAATTTGGGTTTTTTATACTAATTGGGTTCTTTAGACTTTATTGAATTGCAATTGAGAACAAGTCGGGCTTATTTATACTTAATTGAAATCGGTACTATGACCGGCGCGGTTGGAGTTCGGATGAAGACTAAAGTCTGCGCGTCGCGGCGGCAATGACCGCTGGCCAGCACTATGCGCGTTTTCCGCGCTGTCATCAATTTTGGCTGCGACGGCACTATTGCGAAATAAGCGCGCGCTGCAATTATTTCAAGCGCGGCTTGATTCCAAGAATTGAGTGCCGTTGCACTGTTGTCTTTACCGATTGGTAAACAATTGGAAATGAAGGCATTGACTTCAAAATTGTGTGTCGTTGCCCGAAACAAGCTACTTGCTTAGAATGCAGAATTTAACAATTGACAGCGAGGGCATTGACTTCCAGAATTGGATGTCGTTGCCCGAGATAAGCTATTTGCTTAGAATGCGGAATTTAATTAATTGGACATTTGAAACCGAAGGCATTGGTTTCCAGATTTTAATAGCTGTTTAAACGCAAGCATTGCTCAATTCTAAGAATTGAGCGCTTGAAAAGAAGAAAAAAATGCTTTAGTAAGGCTATGCCTTAACTTACATTTTGTATCAGTGTGCAATATTCTAAAAAATAACCAAATGGGATAAAAAATCACCAAATAACCAAAACCCATTTTCAAAAATAAAAATGACCATTTTTGGTTAAAAATAACCAAAACGGCAACGCTGCTCGCAAGTAGAAGCGACGCTTACTCGCGTATACGAATACAAAGCAGCGAAATTCCGAGCACAGCTTCAGTGTCGTCAGCGATTAAGCGATTTGAAACTGGGAGAGCCGGTAGAAATACATACACAGAATTTCACTAATATTGTTGCAAAATTGCAACCTTGGGGCCTACTAGTAGGCCCCAAGCTTGATCAGGAACGTACTTTTTCCTCCATATAAATTTCTAAAACGGGGTTGCTGTTCTAGTTCATTTCAATTTCCAGTGTTGCTGGTGTGAGTCATTTTTTGTGACCAAAGAAATATTTCTTTTTATTTGTATTTTTTTTGGTGCTATTTCGTAATACGTTTGTATAGAACTAACTATAAAAATATATTATTGCCCAAAAGTGTCAAAAGAACCGTTTGGTATTCTTTTTATTAAATTAAATTAAGGTTTTATAAGCTGCATAAAAAAAAACAGTCCTGCGTTCGAACTAGAGCATTTATCACCAAAAGCATACCTGCTCTGATCTGATCGTTAGAGATTCGCTAAATGAAGAACTGCGAAATAAAAAGGGCGGCAATTGACCCTGTCGTATTCAACGCATTAAGCTTTGTGTTCTTTGGTATATTTTTCAATAATATCTACGTAATGAAACCAAAAAGTTGATATGGTGTGTATTTGATGCAGAAAAAAGCAAATAATTGAAAGGAAACTGGCGGAATTTTAGTTTGCACAATAATCCCTAATATCGGGATAAGAGCGGAAACAGTGAAGAGCTGATCACTGCCAGCACACACAGACTGTGTCCGTGAATTGCAAAAAACGCACAAAAATCGGCTTACTCTCCCAGTTTCACATCGCTTAATCGCTGGTGTCGTGTCAGACTTCATGCAAGCAACTTCACGCTCGTTTGCGGCTCGCATACTGCGAATATTTACGTTTTTGTGTACACTGAGTATTCATGTAAATCAGAAAATGTTTAAGGTTGAATGGGAAATACAAATTTTTTTAAAGTTCCTGTTATACCTGTCCGTTATTTGTCCGTCCGGCTTTGATATTTTTACGCTAGCAATATTTTTCAAGTTAAAATATTATAGCTAAAAAAATTAACGCCTTAATTTTGTGCAGTGTTTTTCACGTATACATTGCCAAAATGCGTGGTTGTGTTAGTGCCCATCACTGTTTTAGGGTCAACCCCTCCCAAATATTTGTACCTTGCAAAAATTTTAGATTTTGTTGTTGAGGCGAGTAGCATTAATACTTATTATTGGCAAACGAAAAAAAGTCGGCGGTGTACTTTTTTTTGCGTTGTGCCATGTCGGGGGGAATAACGTGGATGTTGTTGACCGTTGTTGTTGTTGTTACTTTTGTTTTAATTTATTCTTTCTAAAATGCATTAGTTTTTATTGGCCAGCAATTATTTTCAATTTTTGTTTTTCAATCCTACTTTTTATAGGAGTGGTAAAATAAGAAAACCTAATATTGTAACTTTATGGCCACAGCATTCGCCATGGAACCATTCAGGTGTAGAATAGTTACACTATTCTTAAACATAGGTCAAATTTTTATGACAAAATACTTATCTAATTATTTCTGAATTTTAGTGCTTTCACCATATTTGAAGTCAATAGACCTATTTAATTACGTTTTTCCACACAAACTTTTAACGCTTGGTTTCCCCGTTGGATTTCTATTTTCAAAAAAATGAAAAACACATGTTTAATTACACTGCACAACAAAATCAAATTTTTTTTAAATAACAAGGGTCTGACAACGGATTCTGGTAGAGGGGACCAAAAAAAAAATATACGTGTATCGGCGTTTTGAAAGTTTATGTCTGAATTTTTTTAGGGGGGGTCAAAGTTTTCCCCCTTTTGCACATTCTTATAGTGAATGGGCATACGAAAACCGTGTAACCTTACATGTTAGGTATATGATGGTGTTTAATCCCTTCGTCGCGGAGCGGGTTAAATAAAACGCAGTGGTTTTTCGGGTTATGGGGTTTCGGTCTTTATTGCTAGACGTACGAATAAAGAGTGACAGGAATAACAATAAACATTGAACGAGAACAACGGCCTAAGCCGGGGAGCATAAATAGGGGGAACATCAGTACAAGAGGAAAAGGAAAGGAAGGGATTAGAGGTGGGATCGACAGATCACTGAACAACCACAGCACTCATTTAGCCATCGCGGCCGCCATTGGAGAGTGCAATTGATGTAGTAGTCTGGGTTGCTGGGAGGGTTGCCGTGACGCGGCTGACGTCTGGCTGGTGGTGGTGCGGCTCACGGCTGGCTGGCTGTGGGTGCGCTTAGGGGTGTGCCGATAACCTCTTTGCGGGGATGATCGATCCAGTCGTGCGGTCTGGGAGGCACCTGCTGCGATGGTCGGCTGATCTGCAAAAAAGGTGGATGTCAGAGGATTGAAATTATAATGTGGACATCGTGTGAATGGGAAATAGTGGCTAAGCTGCAGGGTTTGCGTAAGCTACAGCCGAGGGAATATGAGAAAAATACATATAACAATTGGCCAAGTTGCCATTTACTTTTTTGAAGTGAGGGGGGATTTTTGGAGTATATATGGAGAATTTTAGGTGCACGTAGGGCTCGAGAGAGGCAGGAGATCCGAGCGAGAATGTCGGTTTGCTCTTCGAGATGGTGGTGGCAGTCAACCGCTCTTTGATCCGGGATTGGAACTGTGTGAGCATGACCGTTTGGCTCAGCATGGAAGAATTGTTGGAGTTTATACCCGATCAGTCCGACGTCTGCGGGATTTGCAGCGCTTGGAGCAAGTCGCACTGGAGTGGCAACTGTCCTCTTTTCGGACCCGGGATGGAGGAGGTGCAATGAGGAACTGCGGGGGAATGCAATTTCCGTCAGTTGCTGTGAGTGCGGAACGAGTGGCGTCAAGCCAACGCTCTTGTCGAACCCGGTTTCTCTGTCTCATTAGAGGCGAAAGCCATCCTGCGGGATCGAAACGGTTGGCAACAAAGGGGGTAATTTGCCGGTTTGGGAATGAGTTTGCAGGAATGGTGGGTTCAGAGTGATTTTCCATTAATTCCTGGGGTGGAAACTCTACGGGATTGAGGGCGGCAATCACTTTTGAAAGGGCTTTCTTTAGGGCGGGAAGGTTATTTCGAAGGGCGGTTCCAGTATGCATATGGCGACTTGGTACCTCTGTGGCACATGTCAAATGCGAAGAAGGGGGTACTGGACCGCTTAATACCCAACCGAACACTGTATGCTGAGCAAGTAAGCTGCCACATACATTCCGGTGGATACCTTCGAGCATGATCTGCGGGATGAGATCACTACCAATCACTATATCGATCTGCGCTGTCTCGAAGGGGTTTGGATCAGCGAGATCTAGCATGGCAAATTTTTGCAAATTGTGAGGGTTTATATTGGAAGGTGGGAGCAATTTCGTAAGCTCTTGGAGCACGATTGCTTGCACGGGGAGTTTCGTGCTCGTTTGAGGGACTGCCAATGTCAAGAAGCATGTATGATTGGCATTTTGCACAATCTGACCGCCCATGCCCGAGATTTGGAAGGGGGATTTCTCGATTGGCAATTTGAGGCGTTTCTGGACCTTCGAGGAAATGAAGGCACGCTGAGAGGCTTGGTCGATCAACGCTCGAACCTTAAACAACTTTCCTGAGTGCTCAATGGACACCAGTGCCGTAGGCAGAAGGGATTGGGTGCCATTAATGGAGTGGAGGGCTTGTACTTGGGGCGTACTTTGCCTGGAAGATGTGCGGGGTTGCGCATGCGAAAGGGGGAATGAGTTGTGGAGTTGTTGTTCGTTGGTTTTGGAGCTGTTGCGACTTGTGAAATGGTCGAATGTGACCGATTGGGAGATTGAGAGGGTTGCGCATTGCTTTTGGGGAAATGAAGCATGGAATGGTGCTTCATTTGGCAATATACGCACGTAAAATTGCTTGTACAATTCTCAACAAGGTGCGAAGTAGCAAGACAATTTACGCAGAGATTGTGATTCTTAACATATTTTAATCGACTCTGGGGGGTGAGTCTTTTGAAGCTCTGGCAAGTCCGTATGGGATGGTTTGCGTTGCAGAGTTTGCACGCGAAGTCCCTTTTCACTTGAGTGTGATAGTTTAGGGATTTGTGTGGCCGATTTGGGAGGACATTGGAAGTAGAGGGTTGAGGTTTCGGCTTAGCGGGGCGAATGCTTTGCAGCCGTTCAAGTACCTCGTATCTGCTGGTCAGGAACTCGTCCATTTGTGACCAGGGTTGCAGATCCTTCCGGGATGCCAAAGATTGCTCCCATAGAGCAAGTGTCTCCTGGGGCAATTTGGTACAACATATGTAAACTAGCAGCGGATCCCAATTGTCTGTATCTACGGCCTGGGTATTGAGAACAGACAGACAATTGTTTATAGTACTCTGGATCCGCTGTAGTGCCTCACTATTTTCGGAGTGGGCAGGAGCGATATTCAGGAGGGATCGAATTTGAGTATCAACGAGTATGCGTTTATTTTCGTAACGTGATTTTAGGGCTTCCCACGCGAGTCCGAAATTCTCATCGGTTAATGCATATTGCTTTACAATAGCACCGGCTTTACCTTGCGTCTTGTATCGGAGGTGATACAGTTTTTGGGCTGGAGTGAGCTAGGGGTGGTTTATGTACTATATACTGCCGTAAACATGTCCCGGAAGGACGGCCACTGCTCATAGCCCCCGAAAAATGTTTCGGTATCACAAGGCGGAACTTGTAGGCAAATGTAGGGGGTATTTGCTGGTTCTAGGGGTCGAACCGGTTCCATATGCGCAGCGGGCTGGGGGGACTGAGTTTGGAGCATCTCAATGATGTCCGACATCTGAGCCATGCACAACTCGTATTGGTCTGTGCAGGCATCGATTTTTTGCCGAGCCGACTCTTTGAAACCGTCGGGCTGGCTGTTGTCTTCAGCAATGAAGACTGCCTCATGTGCGCGCATAAGCCTCTCCCATTGGGCTTGCAAATTTTTTTGCTTTATTTGGACCAGGCATTTGGTCAAATCCTCAATGGGAACCGATGAAAAATGTGTACATAATAGCACGAGTCTATCGTACTCGAAAGTGAATTTTGCAACACTGGGATCGGTTGCTTTGGGACTAGAGAGTTGAGTGACAGCAACTGTCAAACGTGCGTTAGACGACTTTGTGTTTCTGGAGGAAGGAGTCTCCATTGTGACAAGCTGGTGTTTAGGGGATCGCTCAGCAGGCATTTTGTTTAAAAAAGCTCGACAAAGAGTTAAAAGTTTGAATAAATATAAGTGAAGAGTATTAGAAAGTAGACGTATAGTCTAACCGCGTCCGCGCGAACGATGTTTGAGAATGGGAAGAGTTGGAAATGGGAAAATTCGTTGAAACGAATTTGTATATTTGTCGAGCAAAAAAGTTTACACAAGTGTATGTAAACGTGTAGGGAAATATATATGTATATGGGAAACAAGTAAATTTTTTGTAAATGGGAATGGGTACCCTACAAGAATACTATCGGTTATATAACCGGTTATATAACTGGTAGTGTATAACTGATATATCCGTTAGCGTCCGGAACAAAGTTTCAGTTAGATTTGTTCAGAGCGTGTGAAAAATCTGACGGAAAATCTTGTGTACATGTGATTTTGTATCACCTTCCAACGCACGCACTTTGAAGCCTGAACAAGCGTATAGCCATCTCGCTCACTTAGTTAGCTATGACGGATATATTTGTTAAACATACCAGGTAGTCATAACGTATATATTTGTTAGGACTAACGTACAAATTGGGTACATATAACCGAAATATCAATTAGACATACCAGATAGTCATAACGTATATATTTGTTAGGACTAACGTACAAATTGGGTACATCTAACCGAAATATCAGTTAGATCTATCGGGTAGTCATAATAAGAAGAAGACACATTTATATAAAAGTATTGGTTTTTTATTTTATTTTTTTCATTCATTTGCTGTCATTCACTGTTCTCTAGTTTTAACAAAACAAGAAATCTGTCACTGTCATCCTCTTCTTCATGGGCGTTGAACCTTCGTCGTTGTATTTTCCGGTCTTGAACGTTTTTTTGTACATTTTAGGATCTGTAAAGAAAATAATGCTAGAAAAGATACACAGAGGAGCAGCTAACGTATTACTTACCATATTTCTCAGGTTTTCTGTTCATTCTTATTATTATTCTTTTTATTTAAACTTGAACTCGAAATTCTCGCACGTGATAATCGTAAGTTTGGCGGTCGTGTTTGTTTTATTTTTAGGTTAGGTCTGACATCTGGTGGCACGTGCCATGTGTATATCGCTATCTCATTCTCTCATGCAGAAATAAATAATTGCTTAAATCTTCCTTTTCTCGCTAACGTTTGAACATAGAATAAAATTAATTTTGAAATTTGAAAGAAATGCATATGTATTAGTTGTATTCAATTTTTGCATCAAGGTGTTGGTGTTTCGGTTCCCTGCAAGACGGAGGTGACGGAAACTCCAACACATGCTTAAAATTTTTGTCTTAACTAATACATAGACAGTTGCTTTCTAATAGTACTATTACTCGCAATGGGCATCATGTGAAAAAGTTGCTTATAGTAGAACGTATTATGCAACCATTTTTATGTAACTCAATCTATAGTTGTCAACATTCATTGCAAAAAAGAAAATAATAGTAAAAAACCCCCAAAAAAGTAGTATAATATAAAAAAACTAAAACTAACTAAAACTAATTCCCCACATGATGACCACATTTACCGTTACGCGCGCATTTCAATTTCGGGCATTGACTACTCGCAAGAGTGAAAGAACTCCTTTACATTTCAATTGAATTCATTCTTCCATTTGTGAGAGTGAAACAAATATATACGTCACAGTCACCTGTCATCATGATTGTGAAATTCAGATTTGTGAAATTTGTGCGTTTTGGTGAAATTTGAAGCTGCTGGACAAGAAGCTGAAAAAATATTTGCAAAATACAGCGCGGAGAAACCACAAAATTAAAGAAGATAAGTATAAACGTGTTAATTATTTTATGAAGTAAGTGAGAAAGAGGCTAGCAGCGAGCATTTTGCTGATGGGGGCGAACACATTGTCCAAGACAAATGTTTTGAGGTTATGTCATGGGCAATTCGCCACAAAATCAGTCAAAGTGCTCTCGATGATTTATTAAAAACTTTTCACAAGGTAGGAGTGACAGAATTACCATTGTCTGCAAACGTTTTTCTTACAAGTAGTTATACATAGTGATAAAACATAATTTGTGTTCTCTCTTTTAGATGCATTCAAGGCCCACGATGAAAAAGGTGGTAGAGCGCTGCCACAATCGGGTAAAGCAAAAAAATGTAAATGTAAAAATTCGGCAAAATAATATTATAATAAAGCATTTTTTAATTAAAAACAAATCATTTAGTTATTTTATTGGTAAAATAGCAGTGGCTAAAATATTTGGTAGAGGTGACTGGTTTATATGTTACCTATAACCGATATTTACGTTACTGTTTTAGGAAAACTTTCGGGTATTTTACCGGTTATATACCCAGTAGTGCTAACGAGAGTGACTGGTTTATATGTTACCTATAACCGATACTTACGTTACTCATTTGGGAAAACTTTCG